>SSNR01000164.1:351346-401227 GCA_006937965.1 Callopanchax toddi | reverse complement strand
AAATTCCTTTTTTTTTTTTTTTTTTTTGTCCCACGTTGTTCTGCGGCTGATTTAATAAGAAATAGATTCTTATTTGTTAAGTGAGGGGAAAAGCAGCAAATCAAGCTTTAATTTGTCATTGTGCCTGATGCTCTGAAATTTGTCGGTGTTTTTCTGAGTGCTGCTGATGGAAAAGAACCAATTAAGGAAGCTACCTGAAACATCCAGGGTCCAGATGTGCGGCAGTCAGGCAGCCTTACGACCAAACGCTGGGATAATTGGTGGAAGAGACTTGGGTCGCAGTAACCAGAAAGCCCAAACATGAAAGTGTTGTTGTGTTGTGGTCATTTAGTGACAAGAACTGGAGCTGCTGAGTCAGTCATTTACATTATTATCAATGTTTCTGCTGTCAGAGCTATGTTTGTTGTTTTGTTCTGGTCTTTCCGTTTCTGACCTGGCACCTTCTAACTATAAAAACCAATTTACAGTCCTCAAAAATGACAATTCAGTCAGAACACACACACACACAGCTCTTCTCTCCCCTTGTTTTCTGATTTAATTGTGAGTTTCATCCATTACTCATTCAAAACCAGGTCTGTTCTAAGCACCTCTGTGTCCTCGAAGCTCTCGGAGATGTTTTTATTTAATTTTGAGGCCGATGTGAACATTTGGAGTGAAGCTCTGTGGCTGTCTTTCTGGTCTAACAAGAGACGTGTACAACCTTAAAGTGGTAGATCAGGTCCTTTGAAGTGTAGAACTGTGGAAAAGTTGTGAGCAATTAATATCTTAGCTGTTGATAGTGCTGTGAATGGCTTCGGTTTTAAGAAAAAAGGGATTAGTCCTCGCCAAATTGATGAGCTAACATCCACAGTAGCATTTAAAACGATTATTTCTAGTAAATCATCCTAATATAATTTTTGAACTTTTACACCTCTGATGGTTTTGTATTACATGGTTTTTCTGACAAAAACAGCAATTTTTTAAATGATATCAATCTAAAATGGTCATTGCCCTGCTTGGACTAGCCGTTAGCTCATCAATCCTCTCAGGTAAACCCTTTTAAAGATCTCAACCATCACTTTAAGGATGAGCTATGACCAAAAAAAGTGATCAAACATAATTTCTTTACATTTCTCTCTTTTTTCTTTTATTTGTTTTACATTTTTCTGGAAGGTAGTTCTACACATTCGTTAACCTCACATTTAAAATCAATCCACGTGTTCTCTTTTTGTTACACAGCTCTGTGACATTTAGTCAATTTTTTCAAAGTTTTTAATTGAAATGCAGGTCCTATTTGGAAGTGAAAACCTTGCTTTTAATTTTTGCGTCTTTCCTACTTCAAGGTCCTCGAGGGCCTTCAGCTTTCCAGGAAACCGCCTCTGGGTTTTAAATAATTCATATTAAAAGTGAAACTGTTTTTCCGTTTTTGCAGATGCTTTCTATGACATTGTCACTGTCGGTGCACCAGCTGCCCACTTCCAGGGCTTCAAGTGTGGTGGTCTGCAGCGTCTCCACAGCAGATATGAATCAGAGAAAAAGAGGTAATTTTTTCCTCGCTTTTAGAACATATATTTAAATATGTGGGTGACCTAACAGAGGACACATCCTGAGGAAAGAGGCCTGTATTGAAAAAGGAATTTAAACTTCCTAATTAAAAGTGACAGATAAATTTATGTCTGGCCTATGGCCCTGATTTACCAGGTCTGAGACTGTTATTTAACTCCAGTCCATGTTGAAATTAGAGCACAGCTGAACTGCTTTTGACAGCTTAATTTGACTGGAGGCAACAGGCATGATGGAAAAGGTTTGTTGAGTCAGAAGTTCCTCTGCACCTGTTCTTTTCCTCAGCAAGCATTTTTTTGCCTTCTGAGCTCCTGTGTTCGCCTCTCAGTAAAGAACCATAGATCTTCTTTGCAGCAAGCTCCCAGCTGCCACCTGGAGCTCACTGTTGAATACAAAAGAAGACGATGAGCTGTTATTACTACAGAAACACAAGAGTGCACATGGATAACAATCCATAACCACTCAAGCACTGCAAAACTAGTTATAGTAAATAATAAATACAATTTATTAAAAAATATTCTAAAGAAGCGACCTTGAAATATGATTTGAAGTTTTGTGTTTCTACCAGAAAACAATAAGTGAGTCTTTTCCTCAAATGGAGGCTGAGAGACCAATGGATCAGGGCTTGTGCTGTAATGAGGACACTACTCCAGTAAAGAAGAAGCTTTGCCAAAAGACAAAGCTCATGTTCCAACACTCAATTGTAGTCATGATTTGGGTCATAATTAGGGATGCACCGAAACAACACGGCCGAAACGCATGATGTCTATAGCAAATGGCGCAGCCAGCACAAAAGTAAAGGATAAGAGCCAGCATGTCTACGGTGTGGACTTATTTCACTGTCTCAGCTCGTGATTTTGAGCCGGTCCAGACCGCAACGAGTCGTCTGCACAGCAGCTCGTTTCTCCTCCTGCTGCAGAGCGCTGGAACGGTGCGTGACTCAGAGTGACAGGTGGCATTCCTGCACGGCTTACAGCCCTCATGCCCCCCTGGACAGAAACTGTAAGATCATGCTGAGCCGCCACGAGGTCCGTCCCAGTCCAGCCCTGACTGGACCCGAGTCAGACCAGAACCAGAGTGTTGTTTTTTGTTCCTCCCTGTCGGGCTGCTGCTGTCACATCGTCAGGCAGGGGCTTCTCCAAGTTACAGACAGTTTCCCTCTTCTCACCATTGTTTTCATAGTTTTGTAATTGATTTATTGCAATACCTTGATTTAGTGAGGTTAGTACACATTGTAGCCACAAATGCTATGATTCTAATAATTGAAATAATTAATATTATTTGGTTTTTGGTTTTCAGCCTGGGATTCCTCTTTTTTGGTTTTCCGTTTTGGCCAAGAATTTTCATTTCGGTGCATCCCTAGTCATAATCAAAGACAACAAGATGCTAGATACAAGTAACTGAACTGCGCTTCCTCCTGAGGGTGGTCAGGCTTATCCTTAGAACCAGGATGAGGAGCTTTACCACTCAAGAAGAGCTCAGAGATGCTGCTCCTCCTCATCAGGAGTCATTTAAGATGGTTAACGTGTCTGACTATACGATGATGAGAGGAGACCCTATGGGAAGACCCAGAAATTACTGGAGGGATTGTTTATTCTCTCTGACCTGCAAGTTTTTGTAATTTTCCAGGATGATCTGGAATGTGTCACTAAATGTCTGGGCTTCCTACCTGGACCTTTTACTTAGATAAATGGAAGAAGCTTATTCAAGCACAAAATAAGGTTCTGAGATCTCAGGTTTGATTCCTGGCTGTGTTCCTTCCATGTGGAGTTTGCAGGTCCTCCACATGTGTGCAGGGGTTTCTCCCATGGACCAAAAACATGCATGTTAGATAATTGTTAAATGTAAATTGCTATGCATTAAAGCATCTGCTAAATGGAAAAAAAAAAAAACATGAAAATGTGTTTTGTTTTGTTTATTCATCTTTCAGAGGCTGGTAAAATAGAAAACCTTACTCTTAGAGAGAAAATAAGGAAACAAAACACTTGGATCATCAAGCCTTCAATAAACTAATACATATGTGTGTCACAAAATCTCAGTCTTTTTATTTCTTCTTCTACATTTAGTGGATTTCATTAATGTCCTATTTATAAACTGAAAACAAACTAATCAATTTCATAAATCAACCACTGGCTGCCCTGATTTCCTAAAATCAACATCAGTGTGGACCCCCAGTAGTGAGAATTAGGGGTTTGATTTGCAAACTAGCTCACCTTAATGAAGCTCTCACCGCAATTTAAAAGTGAAATGTCTTCAAGGAAGTAAAAAGTCCTCTTGTCTTTTTTCTGAACCCACCCTTACAGACGAACTTCAAATGTGGAAACTTTCATATGACACATGAAGTACATGTAAAAAAACTTGTTAGTTTTAACAAGTTCATGTGTTTTATACTGGGATGATCAAACCCTGGCTGACTGGGAACCCTCACCAAAATATCATAAAAACTACATTTGTCAACTTCTTGGAATTTTTTTTTTTTTTTACTCGATTGTTTATATTCTGTTTGTCTTATTGGTAGGAAAATGTGTCTGATTTGTTTCCTACACAAGTAGTGTAGCGTATGATAACCTGTTCTTATTGTTATACCACACACTTCTGCAAGATTATTAGTTTAATTTTGTAGGTTTTACTCTGAGCTATGCTAAGATACCCTCGCTAATCTAACGGTTATGCAGGAAAATTCTTAGATTCTGGAACATTCAAAGGGAGTAATTACGTACCTTATACTTGAAAGATATAACCCTGAAGCATACTTAGACTTTACTTCTTTTATTAAGCAAACAGATTGAACGAACAAACAGAGATATGAGGTAGGAAGTTTGCATCTTAGGGAGCTTCTTCTGATGGCATTAAGCTGAGAGTTAATGACGAGAGCCTGTGATATATATATATCTAGGGAGTTACCTAAACTAGTTATGAGGGGAGTTTGGAGACTAAGTTAACGGGAGTGTTACTTATCAAGAGGCCTCGGTTACCAGAAGGTGGTTTACCTGCTGAGACCGCTCCGGGATCACCTCGGCGTGGCAGAGGAGGGTCGTCTGTGGGTAGGGTTGCCCTGACGTCCCTCAGATTCCCCGAGGTGGCCGGTGAAGCCGCCCCAAGGCACGGAAGCGTCCGCGAGTCGGTCAGCAGTTCCATATCTGGCTGGGAGAGGAGGCTAGCAGGTTCTTCCCCATGGCAGGTGGAAACGAAAGCAGACGGATGAGGTCTAGCTTCAGTCCGGAGGAGATAACATCGACCTTAAACGTGCTTGACCTGCAGGGAAAATCGGCACCTGAGCGTACCGTGTAACAGAGAAAATGGTGCGCTTCTTGTCTCGTTGCTGGCAGAACGAGAACTGAGGACTTCCGGCCTGGAAGTCTAACATGGAATCTTTTTGACGCGTGGACCAATAGGATACGAGCTTATTAAGTCACATGGCTCTCGGCTTTAACGATCCCCGTTTTTACCCCTAAATGGATTATTAATATGATTTAACCTTTTAGCAAAAGTAGAAAGATGAAATAATACTGATGCAGGATCAACATTCATTAATACTGGAAGAAAATGCATGAATCATATTAAGACATTTCTGGACAGTGGATTAAAGGTAGTGTCCTTTAGAAGGAGATATCAAAGAGTCTTTAAGTTTAATTATTAACTAAAGAAAGTCTTCTGGGTCTTCTGACACGACCGGTCCTGGGGGAAATGTTGATTCAGGTTACAACATAATAAAAGAGTCATTTTAATCCAAGTTATTGGGAAAAAGATGGGTTATTGTAGTGATGATCATCTTAGGGCAAGGTTCAGAGGATATAGCGTATTTGTTGATGCTACAGTAGCTTCACAAACACCTACCTAAGTTCACCAACTAAAGCAGGACAGAGCCTTTGTTCTCCCGTGTCTTTTGTAAACCCGAGATCAGCTGTTTCCTGTAAACTCTTTCAGTCGTTGCCCCATGAATGCAGAGTGGAGCTCCATGTCAGTGGAGTTCACTATGTGGCCACTTGAGTGATGGCAGAAGAAGTGAAAGGTGATTTTTTTTTCTCCTCCATAGCTCCCCATAGAGTGCAAAGTCATTATAGTCCATGCCAGATCTAATTAGTTAGAGTTTGCGGCTCAAGAAAACGAGGGAGAAGCCTGATGGTGAGGTGTGAGCATGGAATGAAAGAAAAGCTGATGGGGAAGTAGTTGGGAGCTTATATGCTGATATAAAGAAATAAGAGGGAAAGTTCTCTTCCTGTGGAGGGAGCGAATTAGCTGAAGATGGTCAGTTTTATCTGCTAGCTTTAACAACGATAAGGTTGGCATATTTTTGAGAATCAACTGAAGTGAAATCATTTGCTTTGAGTAAGAGATTAGACTTCAGAAGGAACTCTCCGGGGGGACACAGCTTTTTGTTTCATATTTGACTTAGCTAATGACTCGCTGCAGCTTAAATTTTCCAATTTTCTGCTTGGCTAACTGACTACAGCCTCCACTGAGCCCTGTACAGTTCACGTTTGACCTGGAACTGAGTCATTCGCCAGTCAGAAACGGGAACGATCTCCGAGGATTCAGTTTGCCATTTTAATGATGTTTGCTTAATATGAGGGACAGTCAGTGTCCGATAATTACATTTGCTTTGAAAACATCGTTTAAACATTTTACCAACTATTACACCAAAAAAGAAAAGACCTGATCAGACTTCCTGTGTGAGTGACTTTGTGTGTCCAGGTGAGAGTCCCCTTACCTCCTCCCTGACTGTTTTAGCAGAGCGGAGATTCGTGTGCACATGCTCATTATGCTTCACCCAACGTCGCCCCTCATCTCCCAGAAACAGCTTTTAATTACGCCTGATTAAAACGGGAACAGTCGGCGAGATGTGAAACTTGGCTCTTCAATATGAAATTAAATCATCAAAGAGAAGATGGGAAATGATTGAGCCTTGAAAGAAGGAAACCCTGAACATAGAGGTGTGACCAGGAGGGTAATAAAAGAGCTATTCATCTTTGTTCTGTGAACATTAAAAGGGGGGGGGGGGACCCTCTTTCTAGAGCCATTAAAACCCTGCATTGGCTAAACTTGGCATTAGGCAGAACGTGCGATGTGGATGGTCTCTTAGGATAGGCAAGGAAGGAGTTTAATCAATAGGTAGTCTCCGTGTTCCTGGGGAAACTCTGAGCATGTACATACAGGGCGAAAGCATTTATCTTTCATTAGTGCATGCTCGCCCACTTAAATGTCTGTTTTAAAAGTCACTGGAATTTTATCCTTTTTTAATTAAACCCTGCACACGTAGATGAGCATTTACTGAGGTGCTCTAATCTTTCATTAACATCCTCTTTTGGAGTGTTCACCTGATCTGAATAATAATTTTACACACTTCTTTTTTTTCTTCTTCTTTTGTTTGGGGGGGAGCACGTTTCATAGAGCCTGAAAGTTCCTCTCCATCTGGACTGATGTGCCTAAAGCTGTGCAGCAGATTGCTTCCTCTACTCCTCTCTTTGAATTTGATCCTCAGTTACAGAGGAAGGAAGTTTGTCAGTTCGCCAGGCGTCCTGGTCAGGCAGAAAAAAGGCAAATGACACATTTCTGGGGCAAAGAGAGCAAGTGAAACTACATCACACTAACTTAATGGAGTCTCTCAGGGCTGATTTCAGATTTAGCGTGACTAGCAGCATGTTGCCCAACAAAATAACTTCCTCCCAGGACTTGTGTCTGTGTGTGAGAGAGGAACAGGCCTTTGGCAGTGGCTGGAGCTCAGAGCTGATGGACAGCAGCTTGTTGTTGCCTGCTCTTGAGTCAACCTGCTCCAGGTTCTCTGGATGAGGAAGAAGGATGCTGGCAGTAGCCTTGAGGCTTTTCTGGTCACAGATCAGGGTTCGAAAATGTCTGAATCCTTGAGAAAAGCCTTGGCTGTTAGTTCTGAGAATGGGTATGAGATCAGTGCTTAGTACTCATCTGCTGACTGGCAATTAAAGGAGTCTGCTTTGAGGTCATATGTATTTAAAGCTGTGTATTTTTACAGTGACCTCATGGAAGTGGGCTGGTATTTGAATCCTGATCAGAATTTCATCAAAAACAATGGAAACAGCGTTGGCTGTCACCTGTAACGCAGGCTCCTCTGCTGATGAAGCTGCAGCTCATTCCTGTGTGCTGTTAGCAGCAGGCCACAGGCTCACCATTCATTTCCTCTCCACTATTAATTAACCATGGTCCGGATATTCTTGCTTAATTAGGCCACTGGACCCAGTGCTTTACTTCCTCTTATTGCCATTACAACCCATACCTATTGATCATTTTATGAAAACCAAAGAGTAAATTCCCTCTGCAGACATTACTAGCTTTAGTAATCATTTCATCGTGTGGAATTACCTCCTCCACTTGAGTTTAGATGATAAATTGTTGTTCTACACTTGTCCCTTTTTTTCAAATGTAGTTTGTCTATGGAAGTTGAATTTTAAAGAGCTGGATGTTGATAATTTAATAAATGAATCAAAGTGCAGCTGCAAAGTATGTCAAGGGTGTTGAGCGGGCCGAGCTGAGGGAGTGGCAGCACACCTTTGGCATGTTAATGACTGGAGACACGCTGTGCACACAGCATGGTGAGAGGTGGGATTAAAATGAATCCATTACAATACATTATCAGTGTATAGGAGTCTGGCAGCGGTTCTCCCAGAAGGCATTGCTCTCCTCACAGTGATGTATTGATAGGATGCTGTAGCGTCTGCAGGAGCTTTACCTGAAGGGAAGCTAATGTTCATGGAGACCCAAGGGAAGCTAGAGTCTGAGCTACCTTGACCACAATTAACCTCAATCCTCAACCTTGTGGGGTCAAAGTTAACAAAGCTGTTTCTTTGATGCTCTAGGCAATAAAATCACAGTCTCTTAAAGTTTAAATAACCAACATTAAAACGGAAATAAACTGCTTTGCAGCTTGATCTGTTTTTCTAACGGTTACCCCTAAAATACTGAACATATCTATGTTTATTTCTAAGGCCAGGAGTGAATCTGTATCTATAGCGGAGGAGTTTAAATGTTCTTGGATAGACTTAGTGACCATTAGGAGAAATAAAGTCAAATGGATTTATCAAGATGAATAAAAACAACCGAGATCAATGTGGGAAGCATTTCAACAATAATTTATTAAATATTTAAAATATTAAACTTAATATAAAACATTTATATCTAGGCAGTTTTATTGTAACGCACTAATAATAAAAATGTGATGATGATGAAGAAACCTGTAAATATCTATTTTATCAGGTTGAAGATGTAACGGGTCTAAGCGGGAACCCACCTGACCCTCTTCTTATGCTGCTCATAGAAGCAACATACGCAGCATCCAGCCAGTGTGCTTTTTTTCCCTTCTTTTTTGCATCAATAAACAAACTGATTTGGAATGTATTGGTTGCTTTTAGCTTACAAGAACTAAATCTATCATGTCTGTCAAACAGGAGCAGTGTTTTTATTTGTCTTTTCTTAAATGCTCCTGTAATGAAACTTGACGTGAGACACAAACACAGATTCCTTTTTACAGTCTTTTACTCTCTAATCTAGGCAGCTTTGCAGGTTTATGACGAAATCCAGCTGTTCGTCATGAGGATTTCTCACTATTCGCTGCACAATAATCTGCATGAAATGGAAATGTGTGTGCATCTGGTCTAAGTTACAGTAACACGCACAACCAAAACTGTGACTTTCTGTTTTTCTTTGGTCATAAAAACAAAAATAGAAGAAAAGAAAACGAGCAGCATGTGAATAAAAGTGGTAAACAAGCTATTTAAAACCAGACGATTGCTGTGTATATAAATATAGCCTTTTCATTTCATTTTGGTTTTATTTCAACCTCTTGAAAAGTGCAAATAAATAAATAAAGACAGCATCTAGACTAATTAAAAAAAAGTTTCTTCCTTTGATGGTGCCTGTCTGAATTCAGAACTTGAGATACAAGCAGGCACGTCTGGTGCGAGTGGTACTGAACTGATCTGGATGTTACATTGTGCTTCAGAGTAAATGAACTTGTGTCACCTTTGTATGATGAAAGCATTCTCATAGTCTGAAATGATAAGTCACTGGTTTGACCCTTCAGGAGTTTTCTTTTAAAGCCGTAACTCAGGATGAGAGATGCAGTTTGTATCCAAATGTTAACTAATGAGTCTTTCAGGTCTGTTGACATACTCATAAATATTCACGAACAGGAAGCAGACCAAAAAGTTGAGTGGACAAATGGCTCATATTCATGGTGTGAATTTCAATTAACACATTGACATTCACAAGAGCATAAACAGGTTGTAAACTGAGGCAGGTGGGAATGAAATAGGAGTCCTGGTAAATCTACAGACGTGGCCAAAAGTTTTAGGAGTGACACAAACATTAATAGTGAAGAAGTTTGCTGCCTCGGTCTTTATGATGGCAGTTGGCATTAACTTCAGAATGTGATCGATAGTAATGGAAAGTGAACAGATTAATTACAATTAATTGCAAAGCTTCTCTTTGCCATGAAATAGACCGAAACCATAAAAAAAAAACCATTTCCACTGCATTTAGGAAGAAGGCAGTCATAATTCCTCTTTTAGATTTGGGGCACATGGCAAAAAGGGTTGGTCAGAGAAGAAAAGATGTCCTGTATCATGCCAAGAGCAAAGCATCCTGGGATCATTCATGTGTAGGGTTGCTTCTCAGCCAAAGGGAGTGGAATCAGTCACAGTTTAGCCTCAGAACACAGCCCTGAAAAAAGCATGGTACTTAAACATCCTCCGAGAGGAATTCCTCCCATCCTTCCAAGAACAGTTTGGTGATGAACAATGCATTTTCCAGCATGGTGAAGCGCCATGTTTTAAGGATAAAGTCAGAACTCAGTGGTTTAATAAACAAGCTTTATAATTTAGGGTCATCACAAATTCTGAAGATCTCCGAACCTAGATTATGAATGGGCCATCATTCAGAATTTGGTCCAGAAGTTGATTGGCAGCATCCCAGATAGAGTTACAGGGGTCTTCCTAACACTGCAAATATGGACTAATACAATATGGTCTGAAAGATCAGCAAAACAAAAGCCCTTATCTTAAGGTGTGCATTTATGTTCTATCAATAGCCTGTTTTTCTAGGAGATCTTTTAGGAAAAGTTCTTGCTTGTTCTCTGAAATAAGTTGAGTTCATTCTAAGATCACGAGATTTATTAAATGACATGATTTTACGAAATTATTGTTTTTAACAGATCAATCATCTTGCTGTCACATACTAAACAAAGTATACATATTTTAAGCTTTGCTTAAGCACTGCATGCTTTTTAGAAACTTATTGGCTTATAATGCCTTTTTTTTCTTGGCTTCATATTAAAAACAAAAACCTGGCACACAAAACTCCCAAGACACACTGAGCATTGAAACATACCCAAAGCCTGAAATAAAATGTGCATCCCCTTTGGCCTTATCTAATTTGCATGCACAGATTTATGCCATTTTTCTCTTTGCACAGTTTACCATCTTTCTAGACCCGTTTGGACTTGCGGCGATGCGGATGAGGCAATTAAGTTCCTTTTCCAAAGCCAGCCTAAGAGGGGATCAATTCTGTCCTCCAGCATCAGGTGGCAGGTTCTAACATTCATTATTGCCTGCATGTGTTCCCTAATGGGATTGGATTTGTACTTATGAGTCAACAGAGCTGTTATTGAATCAGTCTTCTTTCTCCAACTGCTTCTTCCTTCGCCTCTTTTGGAGCATCTCTGTTGCTGCCATCCTGTGGGATATTTATTTCTGCATATCTGAATAGTTTTGTTAGATGAGTTAAGCTCACGGGGATGAAATAATGTTACAGACCATTCAGCACTGTGTAACAAAAGATCATTTAATCCTGGAAGGGTCTGCTGCAGAAATAAAAACCATCTAAGGGTTAGTTAAATATGAAATCTGGTCAAATTGGGGGGAGATCATGTATGAACCACGCAGTGATGTATGTGATTAGCTTCATGCTTGTTGGTGGTCATCCTCCAGGGTGCTCATTAGCTGTAATGACAAGGCCAAGATTTTAAAAGTAGACAAAGTTACAATTAGTTATTTGCAACTGTGGCTCATTTCTTGGGGCCTCCAAATGTCCTTGAGTAATAAAACATCAGGTATTGCTTTTCCAGTAAAGCAACTTTCAAATATAATTTCTGTTGCTGTAAAATATTTTAATATGTGTGAATGAAATGATAAAACATGATGCTTTGCAACAAAATTATATATAGCATTACAATATAGGTAGTATAATAAAATATGGTACAGTACATAATGGTTTGATATGATACAGTACGATACTAAGTGCTATAGTACTATATGGAATTATATGATAAAATATAGTACGATATAGTACAATATGATACAAAATGAAACAATAGCCTACAGTGAAATACTATACAGTATGTACCCTATTGTATGGTATGGTACAGTATGATTTTATACAAAACAGTAGTACTATATGATGTGATGTGGTATGGTGTGGTACAGTATGACATGGTATGATGATACAGTACAATACAGTAGTATCTGGCACAGTACAGAATGGTACAATACAATATTATACTACAGTATACCATACTATACTATCCTGCTGAATGTTAGTAAGACTAAGGAGATTGTTGTCAACTTCCAAAGAGACCACACCAAACACCTGATGCACTGACCATCAATGGTGCTGCTGTGGAGAGGGTGAGCAGCGCCAAATTCTTGGGGATTGCAGATCAGTGAGGACCTCTCCTGGACCACCAACACCACATTACTGGCAAAGAGAGCTCAGCAGCGTCTCTACGTCCTGCGCAAACTCAAGCAGGCTAGGGCTCCACCATCCATCATGACCACCTTCTACAGAGGAACTATGAGAGCCACCCTTCCAGCTGCATCACTGTGTGGGTCAGGAGCTGCACTGACTACAACAGGAAAGCTCTGCAGCGCATTGTGAACACAGCTTGGAGGACCATTAGTGCATGTCTTGAAAGACACATGTATCACTCGCCTCACCCGAAAAGCCATCTCAATCGTGAGTGATGCGAGCCACCCTGCACACAATCTGCTCTGCCTCCTGCCCTCTGGAAGGAGGTGCAGGAGCCTCCGCTCCCGGACCACCAGACTCACCAACAGCTTCATCCACCAGGCCGTGAGACTATTCAACTCTCTCTCCCCACACCTTTAGCCCATGAGGCTGGGTTTTTGTTATTTTTAGAATTAGATACACTGTTTTTTTAAGCTACTTGCACTTTATCTTCTGTGACTTAGTTGTTAGAATGTGTTTTTGTCTTGTCATGTCTTGTTTGTTGTCTGCGCATGGAGCATACTCATTTGTATGTATAGCACATGTGAAGAAATTGACAATAAACACTCTTATCTCTTATACAATAAGATACAATATTACACACTATGCGGTCTGCCACATGGACACAAACCAGGGGGAGGGGGCATGGCAGTCCCAACACACAAGTCCTCAGTCCAGCTGGAGCACTTGTACTGAGACCCAGACATGCCCCCTCGCCCTGGAACACGGACTGGGTGTGACTCGAGGCCACCAGGGTGCAGGATTTACTGGGTGCAGCTTCAGTGACTCAGCAGCTGTGGTGGCGAGCTGCATGGGAGCTTTCATGCCAGCTGATGGTGGCACCGTGTATATACTGACAGAATGACATCTCGGGGGACGCAGTGTATGGCTCGAGAGCCAGAAAGAGGTGGCGCCTATTGAGTACCCCTGCACTATGTAATCTGGCTTTAGGGTCTTGTTCAAAAAGCCTTGCAGGATTATAAAATGCCAGCCACACTTTGCATCACATCTGATGGCAGGAAGTCAGTGAAAACTCTCTGGAACTTCAGAATCTGGAATTTCACTCATTGTTAAAACTGATATTAATGTGTTTGTACCTGTTTGAAAACATAAAAGGAGCCTTTGAACTTCAGAATAAAACATACAACTGGATTTATCCTCACTTTTGTGGTTCAAGTGTCAACATACAATATGGATTATAACTAGACACATGGCATATAATGCTAAAGTTAAAGCTGAAACTAAATGAGTAGCCCTCAGGTGCTGAAGTTTAAAGTCTCGCCCCCAGTTCTTACCTTGCTGCTGTATGTTCAAATATAATTTTTATCTAAGAAATGTAACTGTAATCGGTTATTTGATGTTTAAGAAAAAACATTTTTATGTGTGGTAAAATAGGTGGGGCTTTTTAGCTCCACATTTTGATTCTAACAATAAAACGTGCAGTGTCCGTAAACATGACATTATGACTTCAATTTAGAACAACAAAAATAGACCTTATTATACACAGTGATTGAGTTAAAGGCTGACACCCAAATGTGTATAAGAACTCTTAGAGAACTTTTTGAACATGTATTAGTTTTATTTCAGAGAGAAGAAGGTAATTTTACCTGTACTTACACAACATGACTCAAATCGGGTCAAAGTTTAACATACAAATCTAAAAAGGGTAAATTAAGTACCTGTATTATTTATTCTGAAGTAGTTTTCTCATGGTCACAAGCTAATTATTCTGTTATCTGATAACCATGCTAGTTTTGCCTCATTATGTAGAGAAAACAAGACTTACTTTCTCAGTATAATCTAGATAGGAAAACAACCTTTGCTTTCTTGAAATAATCAGATGATGATGTATAAACTGGGCAACACCCAGTTTTATTTAGTACTGCTGTGATTATACTGATGGATGTTTCTTGATGTGACATTTTTAGCCTGAATCAGTTGATTTTAATTATTGAACAGTGTTTTTTCTGTTATCTTGAAATCATTTTTAGTAGAGATGAGAAGAAAAGTCATCAAACCGTTATCTTGCACGCACATGAAAATACATTTTCGAGCATTTCCTCTCTAAGCTTTTATACAGAAACATTTTTCATCTCTTCTAAGGAAAAATAAACTAGTATTAAATCCAGCCCACTCTCACCAGGAAACCTGTAATTTGCCCACATTATTAAAATACATCAAATGCGTTCACCCATCTTTGTGAGCAATGCCCAGATTACATTACAGGAACCACGACCCATGTGAGTTTAAATGTGACCCAAAACTATGAACTCTACAATTTTGAAACCTTAGGTTGCATTTTTCAAACATCTATCTATTCATGGGTGAAAGCAGAGTAAAACAGAAAAAATTGTGAGTGGGAGGGAAAATTGAAAAGACCTGTGGAAAGTGTCTTGCAGGATGAGTCTCAAACCAACAATCTATTCCATGACGGATGGATTATTGCCCACTTCTTAATGAGGAAAAAGCAAAGAAAAGGTGGTTACCTGTAGGATTTTGCAGACTTTGCTGGGAAATTCTTGTGATTTGTGCTGCAGAACCCCCAAAAAACCCTAAGAGTTCACATATTGTCTCATGTAAATCAGAGTATAGTATAAAATGCAGAATGAGATTCTTTCCTGTGATGCTAAAATCACTTTGCAGAAAAGCAGCAGATTTCTGTTTCATGCACTTTCATATATTTTCTCTAAACAGACATAATGTTTCCTGGTCACAGCTGTGCAGCTGCAGTTCAATCTTTCAAATCCTAATTGATTTTTTTTCCCCTCCACCACAGCTTTAGCACTGCCTACCAGTGTATATACTACTCCCCAGAGCACACGGCCAAAGCTCAGGAGGTACTCAGCACCGTGAGCCTCCTCCAGCCGCTCATCACAGGCTCAGCTGACCAGCTTCTCCAGGCTGCACATGAACACTCCTCCTCTGGAATGAGGGATGCACTCAAGAGCCTCTCGGACAAGGTGAGGCAGCACTTCCACCTTTCTTCTACCCGCACCTCAGCTTTATTCCCCTTTCCCTCAAACAGCAATACACAAAGTATAGATTAATCATCACACCTCAAACAGGACTGACTTATAGATGAAGTTCATTTAAACCTAAAATCAATTCAAATCTTCCTCCTTCTCATCTATAAACAGAAACTTTAGTGTTCTGGGTGATATTTAAGAACTGCTGCAAACTCCTCATCTGCTCACAGTTGTGATGAGGGACCAGCCTTGGTTTGATCTGCCCACTATAGGTTGCTCTTTGCAAACAAAAGCTGCAAAATGAAAGAACTTTCAAAATTGCTTTAAATCCTTCAGCTGCTTTGAGACAATTACAGGCGCACACATTCTCACTCTAAACCAACATCCTAGGGAAAAATCCATAACCCATCATAAAAAAACACAAAACTAACTAAGCAGCGTGGAGGTTTATGGAGTTGCAGCATTTTTATCAGTATAATTAATGAATTACATCTGGTGCTGTCAGATTGCAATCTGTTGTGGGAGAGATTGTTTTTGCCACAGTGGAATAGAGACCAATCAGCCCCCTTAATTGGTACATTCGCTCTGTCACCACTTCCTCTCATCCTTGATTAGACACGCACACGTCGGCCAAGTAAACCCCCGGCCTGGTCAGCATGAGGAGGGCCGCTCTCTGATTAAAATCTCAAGCTGGGTGTGTGTGTGTGTGTGTGTGTGTGTGTGTGTGTGTGTGTGTGTGTGTGTGTGTGTGTGTGTGTGTGTGTGTGTGTGTGTGTGTGTGTGTGTGTGGCTGAGGGAGATTGATGTGTGAATTCGTGTTTGTCAAGAAGTGATGATGACATCGTTCTTTTCAAATCTCCAAGTCTCTGATCAGGCCCAACACACAAACACATTTTTATTGAGATGTGTGCAAGTATCGATGTGTTAGCACAGATAAAGTTTGTTTATAAGGAGCATTTTTTGGTGTATTTATGTATTATATTAAATGTGTCTAGTATATAAATGTATATATATTAATTGTGCATGAGTGAATGTGTGTGTGTGTGTGAACAGAAAGCGTAACTCTTGTTCTCTGTTTGCCTTTAGTGTGTTACATTGATTGTGATCCATCAGGAAAATTGAATTATGGTTCATGTCTTTGCAAAAATAGTAAATGAGACAGGGAAACCCCACCATGGTGGGTTTTAGATTATTTTTTATAACCCGACACCGTAAAATGTCTGCTGTGAAGATAACAAGTGCAGGTTTTATATTGTCACATTCGCTTATCGGCACCAGTTGTCATACAAGCCACCAGACTTCATCAGAGCCTGAGTGTTGCATCTACCTGAAGGCAGACTGAGCTGTCCTCATAATGTGGTCAAACATGACAATCCTGCAGCACATACTAAAGACATGTCATTTAAACTTATTTTTTGTGTGAAGGTTGTCATAATTCTTAGCTTTAAATATAGGTTTGTGATGTTTTCATTACTTTGGAGTTACCAGTTTATGTCTAAAACACATCATCCTGCTTCCCCTGTCCTGTTGCGCCATGATGATGCAACAGTTGTCCAATAAGGACAAACCAAACATAAACTAGAGCAGAGTTTGGGAGTTCATGACAAATACTAGTTTTCAGAACAGGTGCAGGACATTCACTTTATTGGTTATGAGGAATTTAATTGATCTCACACATTCGACCTTTAAAAATGAAAATTTAGGACACATTTTATAAAATTAGACTGAATTTGAAAAACTGAGCCAGTACAGAAATTCATAAATGTCTTTAAAAAGCTGGGAGAATTTATTCCATCAATACTTTGTCTTCCACTTATCAGAGGATGGGTAGCAGAAGGTAACAGGTACAGAAGGAAAACCCAGAGATGCGTCTCCCCAGTAACACTTTCCAGCCCCTCCTGGAGGTCCCAAGGCATTTCCAGGACAAAGATGATATAAAATCCCTCCAGCAAGTTCTGGGTCTGCCCTGCTGTCTCCTCCCAGTGGGATGTGCCTGGAAAACCTCCAGAGATATTCAACTATGTGGTTTCCAGTGAACCAATTCAGCTGACGTCTTTTGATGAGAAGAAGCAGCAGCTCTACACCAAGCTCTCCCCAGATGATGAAGATCCTCACCTTATCTCTACGGTTCAGCTCAGCCACCCTGGCTCATTTCAGCCACCTCATTCTTTTGGTCATGATTTAAATCTCATCACTAGAGGTGAGGGTTGGAATGGAGATGGATCAGTGAGTTAAGAGCTTTGCCTTTTGGTTCAGTTCCTTAGGGTTAGGGTCCATGACAACATAGTGTGTTACTATGGTAACCCTTGACAATGTGGTCGCTGCTCTCTTCAGGTCAGGGATGATACCTCACCTTTCTCATGATCACTGATTCTGCACCAGGGCAGATCTTGCATGGAGCTCCAGTCACTTTGAGTTTCTTCCATTTTCTAATAATTGCACCAAAAGTCATTTCCTTCTCACCAAGCTGTTAGCCTGTTGTCCTGTAGCCCATCCCAGCCTTGTGAAGATCTACAATTCAGTCCCTGTTGTCCTTAGAAAGCCCTTTGCTCTCCATGGTGGAGAGGTTAGAGTCTGATTGATTGAGAGTGTGGACAGGTGTCTTTTATACAGGTAACGAGTTCCAACAGGTGCAGTTAATACAGATAATGAGTGGACAGGTCTGTGAGGGACAGAATTATTTCTGGCTGGTATGGATCAAATACTTATTTCATACAATAAAATGCAAACAACGTATTTAAAACTAATACAATGTGATTTTCTGAATTCTTTTGAGATTCTGTCTCTCACAGTTGAGGTGTTATATGATGAAAATTATAGACCTCTTTGTTCTTTGTATAAAAACTTGTCAAATTTGTCATGTATCAAATAGTTATTTTCCCCACTGTAGGTTCTTGTGATTCTCAGTCCATACTCATCATGGAGGGTTTTTACAAGTCAAACTATTGTAGAAAACATCAGGTTTCAGAGCAGAGTCCCAAACTATTAGCTGAATCACACAGCATTCATTCACCTTTAGTTAAAGCCTAAATCTATATAAATGTTTGTACCATTAGCTAAAATCTCATTTTCCTTCCCTCTACGATCACTTTAAACCATTTGTGAGTTTATCACCATAATGCCATAGTTCTGATTTATAGTAGATCAGGTTTATAGTATTTTTTAGTTAATACTGATGTCTGCTAGTATTCAGCATTATTGACTCTACACCAAATAAAACTTATTTTTCAAAAGAGAAGCTAATAAATTCTCTTTAATAAAGAAAACATGAAGAATCATGTGATCCCTCCAGGATATAGGAAGTGTTTATCATCAGGATCTTGCATTTCTAGTCTCTGATTTTTTTTTCTTTCTTTCTCAGTTCAGACCACAGATTTAATTCAGTATTTCCCCTCCAACATTTTGCCTGGGTGCTCTCTGATTAGCTCTGGACATGGCTCATGTGAAGTTCCGTCTCTTTGTATAAGGATGATTCTGTTGATGATAATAATAATTCCACACTGATGATAATCATAGTGAAATGGCAATTTTAACGCATCTCTCCTCCCTCCAGCTGTGTCCTTGGACAATATGTTCCCACTTTAATTGTTACCAAGAAATCTACGATGCGGTGTTTGATTGATTGCGCCTGAATAAGTAAAATTAGACCATGCATGAGGGTCACAAACTGAAAATCAAGTGTCTTCACAGCCAAGTGCTGCTTGAACCTGAGCAACTTTGTCTGTTCACCATCGCTTCACTTCTCAAGTGAAGTTGCAGAAATTCCATTTTTATGAGGCGAAATCTGCTTGTCCTTCAGGGTAAAGCCATCAAGGATGAACAGATTCCTGTGCTGTTGTTGTTTTGTTTTGTTTTTTTTTCCTGCTTTTAAGATCAAACATAACATTTTTCCAGCAGTGGGAGTGCACAGAGGCACTTTCAGACTGGCTCATCTGCTCAGTGGAGAACACCTCAGCAGATACTGCATTCTGAAGAAAGACAACACTGTTTCTCTCAAAGGATTTTTTTTTTTCATTTCAGGTATTTTAGGATGTGTGAAAAAGACTTACACAAAAGAGTTGTATTTTTATTTTATTTTTTTGCATATGAATGAGTTGTTTTGATTTAGCCTCGGTGAGAAAACAAAGCTTTCTTTCTTTCGCTCACACCTGCTATTTCACTTTGAACGCATCATCTTTATCTTTCCTGCAGAATATTATTAAAATCTGGTCGCACTTCACTTTGGATCCTAATTTTTGCAAGCATAACCTCCATTTAAGGTTTGTTTTTCTGAGAGTGTAGCTCAGTAATTGCTTTGTGATGTTACAATCTCACATCCCTAAAACAGGAAGCGTAAATTGGATTTATAGCAAAACAAAACCAAAAGAGCTTTTCGGGCCTCGAGGTCAAGAAATGCAAATAAGAATCAGATTTGAAATACAGGATCTGACTTTGTTAACTCACTTCAGAAAGTGAATAATACACAAACTCATAGATTGCAAATTAACCCCGAGGTCAGATAAGCAGAGTTCAATTTGGGTGTGATTTAACTTTTTCTTTTTGCGGCTTAGTGTTTGAGATGCTGCAGCAGGTCTGTTTTGTAGCTGCGTGGATATTTTCATCTTTGAAATGATGTTTGCTTGTTTTTAGTGAGACCGTATGGAGTAATAATCCATCATCCCTGTTCTCAGACAATTACACAAGTTGTTCTATCTATAGATTGTGGTTGTCACATCATTGACTTACACTAATGGAACTCATTTGGATCCATGCAAGGCAATTAAAACGGATATGATTTATATGCAATGGTGTTTTGAGTGCGTTTCTCGTTTGCTTCTTGGATTAAACTCCCATCAAAAAGCCTATTCGCTCCAGCAAAGCCCTTTATACTTTTATAATCAAGAGTAGGGGTAGTTAATCCAGGCTCAGATGGATCAGTAGATGTGTTTTTAATAATGACTGAAATATGCTGGAGCTTCATCATAAGGGGAATAATCTATATAACAGAGTATTTTTGGTTCAGTGTTTCTTGGCTAAAAAGAGGCAAATATGTGAAAATTTGTCGAAATAATAAAGAGCTGAGCAAATTTAAATAACTGGAATGTGTTTAGGATGGGATCTTATAGAGTTTATTGTTTAAACGCTGGATCAACACTCGGGACCAGATTCACCAAGACTATTCAGCCAACCCATGATCTGCTCCTTACCACAATCCAGTTCAATCCTATGAATTCAGGTCTGAGTTTAAATGTATGATTAAGCTATAGTTCTAAACCCAGATTTAAGATACTAGTCTTAAATCATATGTGTGGAAAAATGTGGTGACCTTAGTCTGAAAATGACTAAATAAATGTAAAAACATCGTAAATAAACTTATTTTGTAAACGTCCTATGGCAACAGTTCCACCAGAACTTTTTGCACTAAACTTCTTTAATTATTTCAAATAACTTTAATAACCACCATGTTTTGACCTCTGACCTCTATCTGGGTCATGTCGTGTAAAAACACAACTATCAATCTGACTTGAGCCTTTTTCATAGACTCTGACATTAGATTGTGTATTTTAAAAGATAATTAGCAAATCTCTAAAGGTGTCCAATCAAGTTGCAGGACTAAAAGATAAGTTATGTTACTGAATGTTAAAAATATACCAGATACATTTTACTAAACGTGAATGTTGAGGAATCCTTCCCAAACTAACTGCAGTTTTTCCAGCTTTGGCTACTCCGTATTTAAAGTTTTGTGTATATAAAAGTAAACCATCTGCTACAGAAACCTTTGGCCTCATTTTAATACCCAACTAGACCCCAACTTAGATCATTGAATCTAATGGAGTACACTTTTTATTCATCTCACACACCAAACACATGTTGAAAATTATTCAGAAAATGCTAAATGCATTGATAAGTTGTTGCTAGTATCACTACAAGATGCACTTATGGTGATACTACCGGTAGTTATATCCAGGCATATAATAAGTATACGAACACTGCATGGATGGAATTTGATGTTTTGCACAATATTTGCATAAAATTAAATCGTTGCACACAAAATAACAAAACAACCAGCATCTTGCATCCACTGTGAAGCTCCTTCCTGTTTTTATAAGCTCAGCTAACCTGATTGATTTCTACTAGATTGCCATGAGCATGATCTAGTGTGTTTAACTCAGCGCCTTCATGATTAATATGACAGTGACAAGGCAGGTGGTGGTTATAATCTTGTCCTATAAAAAGTATAAACATGAAATGTTTAATATCATCTGTCTTTGAGTGAAAAAGTGGTAAACTGCTGCTGCTGCTGCTGCTGCTTAAGAAAAGTGAACATTTCTGTAATCAGAGATGATTATTGGTAATTAGACGTTGCTGTTATTGAAGGTAGCTAAAGCAGGCAGGACTGCAGAACAGAAGCTAATGAAACCACAGGAACAGGTGCTGGAAAGGACCCCAGGTGGTGGCAGTGCAAACCTGCCCTCCAGACAGACCAGCATAAAACAACAGGTCTGAGGCTCAATAAATCAAGATGTAATTAATAAATCAACACCAGATTTTAAATTTAGGCGAATAAAATCCTAAAATGAGCAACAACGTGACATTTTTCATTTTCTTCATTTATTTAGGAACACCACAGGAACAGCGTGTGAAAACTAAACAGTCACTGCTTTAAACTGTAGCTCTGTAGCTGTGAGCTCCTTTTATATAAAAAAAAAAAAAGTTCACTGGTCTGAAATGCTTAGAACACAAGATGTCAGAGAAACAAGTGTTGTTGCTTTTCAGTCTGCAAGGGGTTTTCAAGCAATTTGGACTCAATCGTTTTAAGTCAGCAAGAATATTTGAAAGTTGGAAATGTTTACGGCAGTTTCCTTTTTCCCAGGAGTGGACATTGCAGCAGGTTCACCCCGAGGTCAGGCTCTGCAGAGCTCAGAGAGACTGCAGTAAATCCAAGAGCTCCATCTCAGACTCCACAGGCCTCAGTTAGCAAGTTAAAGGTTAAAGTCCATGGCAGGATCATTAGAAAACGTCTAAACTTGTTTGATTTGTTTGGAGCGGCTTCCAGGAGAAAGTGTATTCTCAATCTGAAGCATTAACAAAAGCAAGACTTCTGTTTTATGGACTGATCAGAACCACATCATCCCCCACCTGTCAAATACATTGATGAACAGCTGATGATTTGAGCTTGGTCTGCACCCACAAGATCTCTGAACCTGAGTTACTGAATCAAAACATGAACGTCTCTTTATATCAAAATGTTATAGAGTCAAATGTGAAGCCATCTGACTGACAGCTAAGACTTGACCCAAAGTGAGACATGAAATGAACTCAAAAACAGCTGCAAATCACCCACAGATCATTCTAATAAACAGAACTAAGATGTTGCAGACCTCAGCCCTATAAAAATGCTACAACTCTAACTCAACAGGTCCATGCGTAAATGAACAACAACAAATCTCAATGACATGGCAATGTTGTGATGGGAAAGTCAAAACCAAGCTTTGAATATTTGCTGCTAAACACTGTTCTGGGCTAATGCATCTAAATAACTAATTTAATGTAGGGGGTTATTGTTAGGGTCATCAGATCGGGGGTCCATAACAACACAAGCTCTGCTGGACCAGAGGACAGATGGAGCCTGGTTATGTGTAACCACAATGTTCTACAGGTGCTGATCAGAGATCAATAAAGAGTGTTTATAGATAGGATCTTGATATTAGGACATCTGTTTGCAGGATTAATGAGGTTAAACCATGTGATCTGTCTAGATAAGACAGCTCTAAGACAGATCTTTATTGAATGTACACATTGTATGTGAAACGAGCTGTGGTAACGCACAAATTTCCCCATTGTGGGATCAATTAAGTTTTATCTTATCTTATAAACTGTCTCCCTGCTCTGTGATCCTCTACATAAACTCATATGCATTGGATTCACTTGACTTGGGAAAAATAAATACTTAAAACTTAAAAAAAATAAAGTCATTGTGACTAAAGTTAATACTCACACTACAATCAGTGTTACAATTTTTACCTCATCAATAGACAGATGTTTAATGACTCTGAGTCAAAGCAAAACACTAAAAATGCTCATATTACATAACAGTGGAAGTGACCAATGACTTAAATGCATTTCGGTCATTCAGAAAGAAAAATGATAGTAAAAAAAAGAAAGAAAATATTCTTTTTTGTTTGTATTTTTTTTTTAGGGGAAGCAGATAATCACTGAAACCACCACTGGTGTTAAATGGAACACCCATAAACGTGAAAATGACTGCTTTGTTAAATTGCTGATGGCTCATTTGTACATGCAGGGTGACAAATCGACGGTGCTTTGACGGGTCAAAAGCCAAATGAAGTCTGAAATGGCTTCATTATGACGTCCACACAACGCTGTGCAGGCGTTGGACTGGACATCCTTCACCACAGCTATCGACCTCAGTGCTGACGAAGCACTCGCCTCTATTTCTGGAGCTCTCAGTGAGCTCGGCCCAAATCTGAAAAACAGCTAGGGGAAGGAAAATGATGTTTGTGAGGCAGGTGTTTGTGTAACGTGACCTTGAAGGAGGGGGTGTGTGTGTGTGTGGGGGGGGGGGGGTTATTAATGTAGTGTCCCGTGAGTGTGTTTGGATGCATTACTGCTGTAATAGAACAGCTCATTGAAAAGTAACTCGATTAGTCCTGTGAGCGCTGATCATTTTTCAACACAGCGGTGGCAGTGAGCTGCTACCAGGATCATCATCAGTTTACAGTAGCTGCTGAATCTGGTATCAGAAAGTGGGATGAGCTCTTTGGAAGAGGAGGTGGAGAAAGAGGAGTAATTGAACTGTTTGTTGCTGTTATTCTCCTCGCCGACCGGGGTGCAGTAATGGAGAGCATCTTCTTTGCGCTGAAGGATAGTGTTCCTCTTGCTTGTTTCTTTCCATTTCCTCTGTAAATAGTTCCCTGTGTTTGCTTCGACCTGCTCCACCTCGACAGTGTGACGGCCCACACTCTGTCTCTTTTGGTTTTTCAGCACTTCCGTTATTATTTGTTGCGTTACCCCACGATAACTTTCACTGTGTGCCTCTTTTTCACTCCCTGTCCCTCTTGTTTGTTTGTTTGTTTGTGGGGTTTTTTGCTACAGACAGAACAGTTTGTTCACACACTTAAGGATGAATTGGTCAAGAGTGCGCTGCTCGCCCTGCACGCGGCTCAGCCGGGGTACGTTTCCAAGAGCCAGAAGCAAACGCCGGTGCAGAGCCATCATCAAATCGGCCAGGGCGGCGAGCAGAACCAGAGCCCGGTCCAGGGACTCCCAGGCCACAGTCCAGCCACACCGGTCACAGAGAGCCCAGTGATGTGTAACAACGTGGAAGGATCTGCAGGAGAATCTGGGCATGCAGCACTGAAGAACCAAGACTCAATACCACACCATAAGGAGTTTGATGAGGAGGAATGGGTAAACCTGGAAACTTTAAGCATGCCTCTTCTTACTTCTGTTCTATAAAACTAATGGAAATATTGCACTTTAGGTCTGTACTTTACTAAACTGAGAGTAAATGTGGTTGGATTTCATATGATTTTACAGTTAAGTTAGAGAGAAAATACTGGTGAAAACAAATTCTTGGTAAAAATTGAAAATAAGATCCACTTAACCCTTTAACTCCAAGAAAAAATGTTGTTTTCTGTTTGTTTATTCTTTCTTTTACATAAACGCATTTAGGGAAATTAAGGCACGAATTAATAATAATATAAAAATAATTGAATTATTTTTGAGGCTATATTAATTAGTAGGTTTTTTCATATAAGTTCAGTTCATGTTTAAATAAAATCATCTAAATAATTGTCTAAAATCTGTTAAACCAAGCAGCTGATCTGACGCTAAAGGGTTCAATTATTTAAGGGGAAAAGTTATTTTTTACATATCAAAGAAATCCAAGATGAAATTGTATTGAGTAAAGGTTAAGTAAAGTACGTAAATCCAGACTTTTGCATGTTTTTGTTCTGCTCACCACATCACAAATCAAAAAAATGAGCTTTTGCTGCTTTAAAGACCCACTATTGTAGCAAATCCCTTCAATTCCATGCAAAACTAAACTGCATGCAGAAAATTTGTCTATGAGTCTAACGTTTCTATTTTTTACACAGTGACAAACCTGGCTGCAGAGTATTAGAGTGTAACCTTTCACTAAACACAAGCCAACGTAAGGTTTATTTTTTTAAGTGCATGTGATTTTTTGTGTGTGTGTGTGTGTGTAGACATCATGAGTTCATCATGTTCTCTGCACACCAATGCACATCTATCCTGAAAACATTCCCAGTCTTTAAAACAAGTTCAATCGGTATTTTTGAACCAACACTTACTAAAATAAACAGGAGCCTGGTCACATAGGCCCACACATAGACTCAGGAATAAGAGTTTCCATTCATCAGTGAACAGTTGGAGCTCATAATAAGAAAAGCAGGGAGGATGGGAAATACTTTGAATGTAATCCATGCAGCCTTTTGTTTTCAGTTTTAAACCAGTTTTGACTCTGCAGGAAAATGTCCCCCTTTGCTCTTTTATCCAGTTGTTCCACTTCACTGTGTTTTAATATGTCAAACATTGAGAGAACGCAGGTTGAATCGGTGAGGCTGATTTCTCCTGACTGCTGAATGTTTGTTTTTCCTGTCCTTCTCAGGACCGAGTGTGGGCCAACGTAGCCAAATGTCTCAACTGTGTGATCGCTATGGTGGATAAACTCCAAGAGGGAGGAAACGGCAAACAGGAGCCGACTCCTGAGCTGCAGCTCGCCGACGTCATCACGTCCCACAACCCTGGTAAATTACTGCACATCATGTTTAGAACAATGCTCAATTTCAACCTCAGCACAGAAAGGAGTTTATTCACAGACAATGTTATTTTTTTCTCTCTTTTGCATCCTTAGCTTTTTGTTATTCTGCCTCAAATGCAGCGACAGAGGCCAGAAAACCACCAGCATCATATCCTGTTTTCACACTGCAAAGTTCTGTTTTGATCTTTTTTATCCAGAAGGTTTGATTTTAATCTTTCATGTAAAAGCGTGAAACAAACCTTTAGATTCTGATAAATAACACAACTTTTCTCTGCGACCTTAACGGCTATCATTCTTCTTGAAGTCGTCTATTTTTAGTGACCACTCCTGGGGGGAGAAACAATGGTCTTGAATTTCCTCCACAGTCTGTCTGACTGGATTGTTTGAACTCAAACTATAAAAAGATGACTTTGGTGTCTTTTTTTCCTGCCTGATGAACACTTTGTTTCTAACGTTTCTATTACTGTCCTTGCTTTTGCTATGATACGTCTCGGTAAACATCTAGGAGGCTGTGATAAATCTCTGCTCTTCAAATAAAACAAGGTGTTCAATCACACCTGAATATTATTATTACTGACTGAAAACTCCTGAAGTTCACCTTCAAATAAACCTACTTGGCAGAGATGTTTAAGAGACATACGTTTGGATCGTTTTACTCAATCAGCAAGTGGTCAGTTTTATTATCGGTATCTCGGTTATTAACGGGTTTTATGAGTGACTTTCATGTCATATTTATGCAAAAACATGTAGGAAAATTATATTTCATGAATGCCAGTGTATAGGCTTCTTAGGTCTCTTCTGGATGAAGACCTCACTACGACCTCCATATATTTCCACTGCAGGAACTAGGGCCCAGACCGATTACCTGGATAGAAATTTATCCCAGAGAACAGACCCATAAGGAGGCAGAACTTTTGAAAGTACCTATACCTTTAGGGGGAGCAGTAACCCTTTGATTTAGGAGAATTCTGAACCACCATTCATTAGAAATACACATGAAATTTGCCTAATCTGTCCTTAGTGGAATGTTAATGATCCAGGGTAATTAAATACCAGAATTAAAAGGTTCTGTTGAATTTGCTGACAGCACCCAGTTGTCCTCCAGCGCACCTGCATCACACCTTCAGTATGAAGCTAGTGTGGTTTGGGAATGTCGTGCATTTAGACCCGGTACGAATCTATATTGAGGGTCCAGGAGAGTTTCTGGGACGTGGAAACTAGCAGGGAAAAAACTATTTGATGAGAACAAAGACCAATTTTGTTGTCATAATTACCTTCATACCGAAGGTTTTTCAAACTTATCACAAAGGCTCATAATCCTGTCTGAAGTGGGCCTTTAGATTGTGTGGCTGATGTCTTCAAACTATCTTTGGAATTGGTGACACATCGCTCTTGTTCCTGGATGCAGCCCCCCTGTGGTTAAACCATTAGCAAACACACTTTAGCACACACACACTAAAACCTCCACACTGCCAGAGGAGTGGCTGTAAGCTCCATTTGAAATGCAGAGCCGTTCACTGTTGACCACAAGCTGCCCGGTCTCTTCTGACGCACAGTGAAATCCTGTCTTAGGCTCGTATTCAGACAAGCGCTCACGTTGTTGCTGCTGCCAACAAACACACACAGTCTGACCAGGAGATGGCAAGAAGCTTCCTCTATGTGTGTGTGTGTGTGTGTGTGTGTGTGTGTGTGTGTGTGTGTGTGTGTGTGTGTGTGTGTGTGTGTGTGTGTGTGTGTGTGTGTGTGTGTGTGTGTGTGTGTGTGTGTGTGTGTGTCCGCCTGATGTTCAGGTTGAAAACATCTTCATTAGGATGCTGAACAGCCTCAGACCTAAATCTACTTCCCTAAAAATAAACAGGAATAGAAGAATTGAATGATTTTACCTCCATACAGAGACAAATAAGTTCTGGACTTCTGAAAACTAAACGCTGTGGGGGGTTGATGTTTGGACAGGTGTGTTGGTGAGGAAGAGGCAGCTGGAGTTATGATTCCTCTGTTTCCTTCCTCTGTGTGAGAATGGGATTTATCAGAGCGGGAAAAGCCAAGATTGATGTTTTCCATAAGAGGAGCATCTTATTGTCCATCTGTGTTTGTCCACATGTATTCAGTCTTCCTGCACCAGAACTTTTTAATGTGTGGAAGATAAATTCAGTATTAGTGGACAAACCTTATCCAACACTGCCCCCTGCTGGATGATTTGGATATTGTTGCTTTATTCGTCTGTTTTGCAATGAATAGTATGATGGGGTAAAATGAACTGATTACAGCTGAAAAAGAAATGATGAATCCTTGATCAAGATTAAATAAGTGTAAAAATTTAGTTTTTTTTTTTATTTTAAAAAATGTCAACTCTCACTGAAGTCATCTTTTAATTTGCTTTTCCATTCAGCATCTTTTTTTTTTTTTTTTTTTTTTTTTTTTTTTTTTTTTGTTGCTATATTTATCATTCTCATTGTGGAAGCCTTCACTATTTATTTCATCTTATATTTCAATCATCAAACCACTGCTAGTTTCAGTGATAAACTGAAGGTTGAATAATTGATCAAACAGTTGTTTGTAGTTGTAGAATACTAATACAAAATTGTTGATTTCTTCAAATCAACGTTTCCATGCAGGTTATAGTAAAATGTGCAAAGTTAAGATGTCAGCTGAGAAAGGACTTTTTTTTTTTTTTGTAGAGTTAAATGTGGATTCAATTGTTCATTTTTACTGCACATAACAGGATCTGGAGTCAGGTTGGTTTAATAATGCTTATAATAGTGTTTAATAATGATCACTGCTTTATTCTTCACATGGGAACCACAAGTTTTATTATAGTAACACAAAGATGTAAAGCATAAGGAAAAATAAAAATATGCTTCATACTACAGGGGATGAAAGGGTTGACCTCTAGTAAAAAAAACCATCATCAGAAGGACAGAACCAGCAAATGCTCCATCTGTGACTATATGTGACTTGTAATCTTTCCAAAAACCTTCAGTAGCATATTTTACAAGTTTGGTGCTCAGCTGGTCCTGTTGCTCTGAGAGGATGCATTAAACTAGTGCATGTGCTAATTGTTCTGCAGGTTAAGGGTCAACAGGATTTAGAGCCTAATGCCTCTAAATCTCTGTAACATGATGTTTTTTTCATGATATGGATAAATCTAAAAGTAGAAAGAGATTTTCTGTAGATTTAAATGTTTAGATTTGTTCAGTTCAGAGCGCATGAAGTCTGTCAGGAAAAGGTTACATTTGAGGATAAATTTATGCATTCTAAAAGTTTTCCTTAGGTTTTCTGTGATTTTAAATCTAAACTGTTGAAGTTCAGCAACAAATACAAACAAATCATGGTGTCGCTCAGAGGATACACAGTTACACATAAGTTCATTAGCTCAGTGCCCCCCCCACACACACACACACTCGCCACACCCCCACCCAAAGATGAGCATCACATGCTGCCTCCAATCTTTTGTTTAATTATTTTGAAAGCAGGTCCAGCCTTATTCTGCACCATTCCAAAATATCAATACCTGCTCCCCACCAGCATGTTATCACTTAGTCCTATCCCCATCCATCTGTCTCTGCAGGTGACTGGAAGGAGCAATTGTGTCCTCTGGTGAGCAGATTGAAGGAGTGTGTGATAGAGGTGGTGGAAAAGGCAAAGAGAGCCATGACCTTTGTGCTCCTGCAGGAGGCAGCCTGCAGCACACCTCAAGGTTTCCTCCTCCAGCAGAGGCGGGATGTAGTCTTTAGTCAGGCAGTAAGTGGCTGCATCCATCCAATCATACATGCTTAAAGAATGTAAACTCCTTTCAGTGACTTTTCCCCTTTAGGAATGTTTATAAAGAGTCGAATTTGTCATGTTTTTATCTTTGTGTTTCCACAGCTGGCAGCTCTGGCATGTGGCTTCGTCATGAAGCTGTACGCAGGACTGCAGGACAAGAACTTCCTGAGGCAGCTCCACCTGGTGGGCCTGGTGGCCCAGTTCGAGAGTCTGCTCAGCACCTACAGTGGGTCAATCACAAACCCTCCTCCTTTATTTCATTAGCTTTGTAAAAGAAACAGCACTTAGATGGATGGTTAGTTGTTTTATCTTTTTGACTGAAGATGAGTGATGAGGCTGTAGCAAGTTACACCATGTACAATAACAAGGTGATGACTCAGCACATTGTTGGTTTGGGAAGTTTGATGTTATCACAAAATCACAGTCTTTTGTTATTTTTCATGCAGCTCCTTCCTGGTGAAGAATAAACACACCATCTCAGCCTGATGTGTGTTGATTTGATCATAATAATGGATTTAAAAAGAGATTATTATAAAACATGAGCTGACTCTTAACACAGCTTCTGTTTCTGCATGAAGATAACTTTTTTATCACTGTTTTTGAATAAACTGAATGGAAAAAAACGGCACATGAAATCACAGCGGATCGGATCTTGTTTTGTCTTCAAGGCGAAGAGATCGGGATGCTGGAGGACATGGAGGTCGGAATCTCAGACCTGCAGAAAGTCCTCTTCACGATCACGGAGGCCAAGACAGACGAGCTCAGTGAGCTCCAGCCTTCGGTGTGGGGTCGACGGTGAGACTTTATCTCCCACTCAGACGCTCTCTGAGATGACGGCTAAAAACATCAGAACAGCATCGCTGAAAGCTGCAGGGAGCAATTTTTTTTTTTCTGCATTCTGCAAACAACAGATGTGTTTTTGCTCATTAGACCTGAACGTTCTAATAATATATAATTTTCTCTCAAAGATCTGACACGTGACTTCAAATTTTTAGAAAGTAAGCAAATAAAAAATGTGATATAAATAACCAGAGTGTAGCCTCACAGGAATTAGTTCAATTAAAAAAAAAAACAAAGCCTGCATAGTGTGTGGGTAGACTTATTTTTAGGAATTCTAAGCTTCATTATTCCCATAAACTGTCATGTATAAAGACCCAGCAGCACAACCAACATATATCACTGTCACTGTAGGAAGTCAGTGCAGACTTGCAGCTCAAATACAGGTATGAGTGCATGACTTACATTGTAATAAATTCCTCATTCCCATTTCTGCAGCGCTGTTTGAATTCTTTATCACAGGGAGTTACAGCAATTAGTGTTGTTTTTGTCACTTCTGTACACAGATTCCACCTGATGCATTTGGACCAAACTCAAACCCTTGTTTTAGAAAATTATATTTAATTAATGCAGTTTTATTTATACGGGGATTTAAAAATACAAAAATGTTTCAACTGTTGCTTTGTTCTGATAAATTTTAGCCTTTGGTGTTCTTATCTTGAAACGACAGTTTAGCTTCTTCTTTTTTTAAGTCTTATCTTCTTAAACAGTCAGACTAACAACAGATCAATGATAACAGAGCATGCAGACTCAGACAGATGAGAACAAGTTTCAGATGCACATAAATAAAGATGAAATCAAGATGTTCTGTTTAAACTGATGCATTATGGTGTTCATAGATTAGTCTTAGTGTCTGATCACTTCATTGTTTTCATTTGTCCAAATAATTATCCAAAGAGCTTCTAGAGAAAGTCTTATTAAAGAACCATTAGAATAAAGTGTTAGCATTTAGATTGCAGTCCAGTCAACCAGTAACAGCCCTGGCGTTTGCAGCTGTTTAATTCCACGCCAGAGCTTTACTCAGCAGTGAGCTGGTTTCTCTTTGACAAGAACCTGTTTATGATGTCTGAACAGATTTTAATGTTAACACAACATCGCAGCACGAGCTACCTGGGCCAAGAAATGCTGGCCTGGAGTGGAAAACCAACAAACGAGATCACACCGCTGTTCTGTGCAGGCAGTAAGGAGGAAGTAGCTGTGATTTTTTTTTTTTTTTTAAACCAAGTGAACCTTGCCCCACATGTGAATGAATTAGGCTTTTATTTGACACCGCAGCAGTTTGGCTCAAATTTCAGAGTCTCTTATTGGATCATAGGGAGTCAGTCCTATACCGATGCGGTCGGTTTCTCACGCATAAAAACTCTTATCAGTTTCTCTTCTGAAGCTTGTCCACGCCTGCCATAAGTCTCGAATTGTACAACGCCTTTCATAGGGGAGCAGAACATGCTGAATTTCTTCTTCTTTTTGGATTTAGAGACCAGTTCACTGTAGAAGTGCCATTACCACAAGTGATTTTCCAGACCTTGCCAGAGGAGATGAAGGAAGGCAAGCCTCTGCGAGTGTACCCGGTGCTGTTTAACGTGGGCATCAATGAACAACAAACTATAGCCGAGAGGTACTGCAGTTACTCTTCATTCACGCTGAACAATTTCCACTCATGACTTAGATGAAAATCCTAAACACTCATTAACTGTTTTACCAGCTTGAACTTTACTTTTTGTCTTTGAGGGGAGTCAAGTTAGTAGCATACGTTTGCATATCACAGAATAAACAAAATCATTCTCTAAAAAGTAATATTAATTATTTTACAATGCTCTCATCAAGTCAAAGTCTTTATCTTTCTGATGGACCTTTTTTCTTTTCTTTTTTTCTTGGCGATTCGAACAGGTTTGGAGACATTTCTCTGCAAGAGCGAATAAACCAGAAGAACTTTGAGATGTTAGAGGCCTATTATAAAACTTTAAGTGAAAAGGTACCACTAGAATGTAAGTGTGATGTTGCTTCTTTTGTTTGTTTTTTTACAACCTGTCCTTTGGTCAGTAAAAATATATATATATTTAAATGTTTTAAAGTGGGTTTAAGGGTTTAAGCAATTAAAATGATACCTGTTGTGTTTGAACAACCTCAGCTTGGAGAAATTAAAATAGGTTCCACTACATCTGTCTCTGCAGTGTGTGGACCACCACAGTGTCCGGTTGGTTAGCCATCACCTGTTTCTCAGTCTGGACCTGAAGGCCCAGTATCTTCACTCTATCATTTCCCACAACCCTCCACTTTAACTATAACCTTCAGTCAGCACAGATATTGTACACCAGACATATTCAGTAGACAACTGGATGGTGCATCTTCTGGATGCTGTGATTCTTTCACTATTTCCACGTTTCCACACAGCTGCAGCATGGTATTGTATGTGCTGTGTTTACACTCTAACGGGAAAAACAAGAGATGAAGCATGAGCTGCTTTTCAGTAGAGCTGGGCACCGAAACACAGTACTTCTTTGGTATCGACCGAAAGCATTCAGTAGGTACCGGTACCGATAAAAAGCGGTACAGATTTCAGTACTTTTACATAAAAATGTCCATGTAAATGAGCCGATTCATGTCATCCAACGCCGCTCCGCTCCACGTTTTGTGACGCGCTAAGACCTTACACACACACACACACACACACACACACAGCAGCTCCTTGTCTCCCTCTCATCAACAGTTCTCTAAGCAACTTAAAAATGCCACAAAAAAAAAACCTCTAAAGTTTGGCTGCATTTTGGAAAGGTAAACAGGAACAGAGCAAAAGGCAACATATGCAATAAGATGTGTGCAGCAAAAAACAGGAATACCAGCAATTAGTCAAAGCAAAGCATCGCACATGGAATTAACTAGCAGCTTCAGCGCCGTGTACAGTCTGACTGAAATAAAAAGCAGACCCCGAGCTTCCAGCCTGCATCAGGAGTTGTGTGAGAGGGAAGACAGATAACAGAAAGTTACAGAGGTATGTGAGGTATAAATAATAATAAAAAAGCATAAAGCACAATGTTTTTTTATTTAATTTTTAAAAAATGTTTAGTACTTTGTTATTTTCTCTCAGAATTATGCATAGGTACCGAAAAAAGTATCGTTAAGGTACCGGGATCGAAAACCAGGTATCGTTAAAGTAGTAGTATCGAAAAATATTTAATGGTACCCAGCCCTACTTTTCAGCGACTTTCACTTTCAGAGCGGGGTACAGGCCTGTGCTGAGCAGTAGTGGAGACAGAATAGCACCTATATGCTGCACTGGATGCTAACTTGTGCAGTCAGCTTTGAAATGGCCTCCAGAATTGTCTTCTGTATTCCCACTGAGTTCTTGATGAAGGTTCTGTTGATGCTGTCCATTTTCAAGCAATCCCTGATCCACGAGTGTGGCATCAAGTCAGAGGCTTTTTTGTAGTCAATACAGGCATTGTGCAGGTTAGTGTGTCCAGTCTTGCAGTCTCTGGCAATGGTTGTCAATCAGAAGTTGGTGCTAGGCTCCTCTGGTGTTGCTGCCCACTCCCTTGTGTGCTCTACTCATCTATTGATATATGTGCCTGTTCGTCTTTGTAGCTGTGATACCTGACAGGAGCCTCCATGTTGTACAGAGGCATGTGATTGGCTGGTAGTTGGATGGAATTTACTCTTTCTGTGGGTCTTTCATGATCTTTACTGTCCAACCTTGGATCATCCATTCTAGGTGGGTCCCATCCTTTTGCTGCTGGTTCGTCTGTGCTGCCAGGCGTTCGTGGAGAACTGTTTCTTTAGCCAGTAGATGTGGATTATGTCTGGAGCTGGTGCAGTTCTGTAGTCTTTATCTCATAGCCATGCAACTCAAGGATTACTGCTGCTGAGGTGTAAACCAGCGTATTTGTTATAGTACCGGTAGTGATATTTTGTAGTGCTGCAATCACTTCTTCTAGCAGACCTTCAGATGGTACTTTATTACTTAGCCAGGTTTGCTCTAGCTAATCTCAGGTCAGTCCTAGTGTTCAGTACATCATCAGGGCTTCTCAGTGGGACTTGGATCGGGCTCTGACCAGCTCATCAACCCTGTCAGAACTCACCTTTATTTCTCCATACTGAGGTCATTCAAAGAGCTATCTACAACGTATAATGTAATATAAATGTAAATGTCCCGCATTCGTTTAGTGCTTGTATAAGTTACAAAGAGCTTTACATTACAGTCACTCATACGCTGACGCATGACTGGTTGATTTCCTGTGATTATACTGTAGATATTTTATGTGAAATCTTTTTTTTTTTGTCAATAAGCTTTTGTTTCTGAGCTCTACAGAGTGTCCTACAGAGGAGAGACTCTCTCACTGTGTTGTATTTTTCTTCAAACAGGTCTGCCACGTTTTCAAGCACAGAGTGACATAAAGGAATTACTTGAAACCCTGGGCCAGAATGTAGTCACAAAGAAGAGGAAGAATGTGGAGATACTCTGGATTGCTGGAACCGTGAGTTTTTATTTTAAATTCCTTTAGCCTCCGGGGAAGATTTCACTCAACCATGTCTGACTTTCTTTTGTTGTTGTTAAAATGTGAATCAAATTTTAAGCTCCATTTTTGAATGATTTGAGAACTCATACAAAGATCCACCAGGGTTCATTCATTAATTTAGGGGCAGTTGTGACTCAGGGGTAAAGAGTAGTCCTGTGTGTGGAGGGTTCTTGGGCAAGACACCTAGCGTTATGTTCAAAAGGTGCAGGTACTTGTAGCGTTTGGAATAACTAGTAGTTATTTTAGCCACACCCTCTTCTAATAAATATGGAAGCTCATTTAAGGATTATAATGAAAAGTGATAAACTGTCATTTAACCCTGTATAATAGCTAATATTTATTGAAGGTATCTTTAGGTTCTTTGAGAAAGGTACAGTGAATTGAATACCTTATTAATAATGTGAAGCTGAGACAGAATAAAGATTGAACAATCATTTAATTTGAAAAACCTAACAACACAGACAGATAAAACAGTTTGAAAGTTTTGATGTAAACACAATTAATATTCTTAAACATGTTGAGGATGTTAAAGATGGTTTTAGTTGTGAGTTTTAACGGACCGTAGCATATGTTTTAATGACTAGGGAAGTTAGTTAATTTAGTTAACCTAGTTGTGACTTTAAGAGTCAATTTAGGGCTAATTTGAGTTGCTATTGAATTTGGAGGGCTTAATTTAGTGTGGAAGAATTAAGCTTTATCAAAGCAAGGCCTCTCGATCAGAAAGTGGTGTTTCGCTTACTGAATGTGGACGCTCCTGGATCTGGCAGGCGTCGGTTTCTCCACGAGCTGAGGCTGGAGTCCCCAGGCTCGGAGGGGTGGTCCTGGAAGGCGTGGCCGCCGAGGACCTCGCTGGACAGTCCGTGGATACGTCTCGGTCAGCAAGGGAGGCATTTCAGTGGACATGCTGAAATCATTCCTGATCAGTTTCCCCGTAGGTTGGTTTAAAGAGAAAAGGCATTTCTCTGTGAGCCGTCTTGAGAGTTTCCGCAAACTCTCCTGGAACCGGCAGATAAGGATGTAGAGGCAGAGGTAGAGGTAGAGGCACCCACGCAAGCAGGTGTCTCTCGGCCTTGTTCAAAGCTGATGAGGGTTCAGCTCAGACTGACTTGTACCGGAGCTGAAGATTAGTTTTGAGAATAAGTTATCTTAAGTTAACCAATCAGAGGATAGTAAGTGTTCCAATCAAACATGAGTTAGTGGACTGGTGGACTGCTATGATTGGTTAGGGAACTGTGGGGGAGTTTACCAAGTTCACATGACTTCAGCCCGTTAACACTCACATTATAAATGTGATAAAAAATGCAGGAGAAACACATTAAAACACTTTGAGAGTGGATGTGTGGATGACCCTGAAGAGAGGACACTGTGGAGAGAATGTACTGTAAACAAGAGATTACAGTTTGAATACCAGTCTTTGGTTTTAAAGAAGAGACATCTTTAAAGAGTGTTTTATTACACAGCTAGTGTCCAGTTGAGGTCATCTGGGAGATGGACACCTGAAAGTGGACGGTTGGCCACCTGTAGGAATGTTAATTCAGGTTAAAACATAATAAAAGAGTCATTGTAATCCGAGTTATTGGAAAAAAGATGGATTATTATTTGTGATGGTCACAGGGGTCAGAGTCAGGCACGTGCAGAGGGGGCGGCTATAGGGGCTTGAGCACTTGCCCCTTTTCTCCTTGATGTCCAAAGTGCCCTTTTTTTCCAGGGCATTTTTTTTTGCATCTGTGTGTGAAGGCCCGTCTGTGCCCCTCAATGTTAAAATGTAACTATCAGTAACAATTCTAGCCTGATAAAATGATCTGGATGCTGTCAGTCACATGATGACCAATAATCAATGCTCGTCAATGAGGGCACAGCGCGCCGGTTACCGGGAGCGAGCTGTAATGACCACACACGTTTTGTTCCGCCTGATCAGCGGGGCTGTAGTAGAAACAGACTGATGTAACAAACTCCGGATGTGGATGTGGGGGTTTGAACTTTTTCTAGTCAGATGGTTAAACATTCCCTTTATCCGCAGTTTTGCTCAAACAGCGCTATTCTCTCTGCACCCTCCGCTGCTGTTCGCCCTCTTCCCTCCCTCTCCTGTTGCTCCTGAGACCAGCTGATTTCCTGTTCTAAGTTCCTCCTCATGCTGTCCGGTAAATACCGACACAGAAGCTGCTAATTTGATGCTATTGTAATGTTCTGCTCGCTCAAGAACAACACAGCTGTTCTAATTCTCGTTCCTTTATTACTGAACAGCTGTAGTCTAACCTAAACGGAGCAAAAGATCCAACGAGAAGCACGTCTCCTCTCGGACACACACGGCCCGCCCCCGTTGTCATAACAACCAGCTGACGGACAGCTCAATGTGTTGCATTAAATTGCATCAAGTAAATAGTACTACCATCACTAAACGTCTATGTATAGAACAAAAATAACAGCATTAAGTGAATATTCAGTCCAGTATAATCTAGTTTCTCTGTTAGCAGGTGTTTGTCTCTCAGTCAGAATCAGGTCTCTGTTCAGCTTTGGATTCTCTTCATATCATTCAGTAGAACTGGAGTGACCAGTTGCTTATAATGGAGCTGTGGCACAGCTGTAGAGAACCAGTCTTGCACATGGGAGACTCAGTCTCAGAATCCCAGTCTGAGCAGCGGATAAAATTATATTTTTGTATATGCCCCTTTTTTAACTTTGGGCACCTGCCCCTTCAAAGGTCTCTGCACGGCCCTGGTCAGAGCTCAACAATTATAGCGTATTTGATAACGCTACATACACTAGGGTCAGTTCCAGGGCAGGTTTCATCCATCAAAAGCTATTCAAACATCAAACGACATTTAGCAACTCAACAGGATTAACGCAGAATCTCTGCTATGGACCATAGGTACAGTGAGTCTAGTGTAAAAATCCACAAACCTTTATATATTTGATGCTAAAGCCATTTTTTTGTACAAAGTTTAGAATTTCTGAATTTTTTCTGCGTTATTTTATTTGACTAAAATCTGCTCTGTGACTGGCCCTTCTCTGACTAGCCGTTAGCTTAACTTTTTCATGAGAACTTCTTGCTATTTTTCCAAACTGAGATTGCTTTGACTACTGCCTATACTGCAGGTAAAATATTGACTAATAACAAATACTCAGCTGTGTCCTACTTTAAAAAAATCTCAATTTTACATGAATACCTTGTACAAAAAGCATATTTAAAGCCAATTTCCTTTTTGAGATTCATTGATTTTACTGACTAAAGTGGATTAATGATGTGTGTAATTTTGTCTCCTTCTTTTTTCTAGATTTGCCGAAGGTTAAATGGTATCAGGTTTACCAGCTGTAAAAGTGCCAAAGACCGAACATCCATGTCTGTCACATTAGAGCAGTGTGCCCTCCTGAGGGACGAACACCAGCTCAGCAAGGACTCCTTTGTACGAGCTCTGGACTGTATGCGGAGGTGAGATGGAAATGAAACCAGGTTTAAACCTCAGTGGGTGCAAGGTATTACCAACACCAGTTTTAACAGATTTATTTTTGTTTATGAAAATTTATTTAGTTTGATCAGATAAAGTAAAAATTTCAGTTGCACCTTGCAGTTTCTTAGACATTTTTGACATTCTGTGACCGACTTTCAGAAAAATAAAACGTCCTCCATTATAGGAAAGAACTGCTAAATCTGTGGGGTGCAGCGAGAAGAGTTCCTAAGGCCTGATTTATACTTCTCCGTCTGCGTCAATACGGAGACACGCAACGCCATTATCCGTCGACGCAAGAGCTCTCCGACAGCCTCGCAACGACGGACGGAGTCGAGCTCGCTTTTCTAACTATCCGTCGAACGAGACGGAGAGCGCACGCCTCTGATTGGTTGGCTGAATACCCCGTGATCATTTCCGGCTTGATGCCGCTATCAACAGAGTAGTAATAGTAAAATCTCGCGGAAGCAGATATGGATCAGCTCGAGAAACGTCTGGCAGACGAAGTACAACATTTATATAATCCATCAGTGTCCCTAAAGGGTTAAACAAGAGCTGCATATTCACTCGTCGTCTGCCTCGTCCTCACTGAACGGACGGACATTCAACAGACTCCTGTTGTAGTCTCCTCACTCCTGTTTAATTCTTTTTAACAACATTGTTTGTTCCTCGAGATCAATCTGTTCAAACTCAATCAAAATTCGCTCTCTGTCGGCCATTAATGAGCTGAAATAAACAAGCTTTGGTTGACCGGAGGCATTACTGCAGAAAAGTTATGCGCCCTCTGCTGTCCTGGTGGAGAATTGCTTCACAACACTGACGGAGAAGTAAAAATCAAAAACGTCTCCGTCAATACGTGTGCGTGTGAGCGCAAACGTGCTGTTGGAGAAGTATAAACCAGGCTTAAGTCTCAGCTCATACAGTCATGGATGAAATTTATGGTCATTTTCAGTTTTTAAAAGTCACTGAAATAATTTGAAACTGACAACTTTTTTGAAAACCAACTAAAGAAAATAAAAAATTTCAAGATAAATCTAAAAAACTTTTAAAATGAGGATACTTCAGAAGACTACCAACGATTTGGCCTCTGTATATTTAGTAATACCCTGCACCCAAAACATCCATCTGAGGTTTATCATCCTCATCTTCTCCTACCAGCGTATCACCGTGTGCTCCCTCCACCTACAGCACCATCCCTCACTCAGTCAACGTCAACCATTCCTTCTAGTCCCTGCAGCAGCTCTGCTGCCTTTAATGTTTGTGTATGCCAGCAGGGTCAACATCCACATCTGCCATAATCTGATAAGGCTGGACTATCAACCTTTTATTAGGAAATCCATAAAGTGCACCTGCAACATGCCTGTGGTATTGACTTATACAAGTCTGCTGATGGCGGCGGGATCAGGTTTGTGAGAGGACAAACTATGTGAAGATCCAAAACCAGAAAAATAATGATTTTATTCCAAAACTGTTGATCAAAGTCTAACCAGGCAACATTTTCAACACAGCTTGTTTCATGACAAATGCAGCCATCAAATCGTGGTACAAAGTTGCCACATTATTTTTCATTTTCCAGTAGAAAACTATCACCGGTACTTGCTCTTGTGATGCACAACCTTCAAAGATTAACTCACTAAGTAAGTATAATCCTGCAAAGCATAATCCCGTCTGGTAAAACAATAAGCCTGTCCGTAATAAATAATTACTTTATTAACAGTATTGTAGCAGACGAGTGCAGTCATAGGCACACATGGGGTCTCTCACTCTGTTTTTGAGGATACTGTGTCACCTCAATGTTCCCATGGCTATTTTTTATCTCTTCCTCATGTTTCAGATAGTTTGACTCTTTCCTTCGACAAAGTGGAGGAGCATCAGTAAAGTTAGCTCTTTCAAGAGCTGCATTCAAGAGTTTCCCTCATATATAATTCTGTTTGTATACATAGATTTAACTAATTATAAAATGGGGAAATAAATCATTTCAGAAGTGTGATGATGAACTTTTAGTAATAGACTCTTCAGTAATCTGTTTCTGTCAAAATAACCACACCATGCTAAACTGACAGTGAGGTAAAGATTTATAAAGTAACTATTTGCTTGGAGCAGTTTTAAGGTGGAAATACACTTTTGTCTTGACTTGGTTTGACCTAGCTGTTAGCTAATTATTCCTGTTGGATGTAAACACTTTCTCCAAATGGAGTCTGTTCAGGAGACTGCTGGAAAAATTGGGTAATAGTACAGCCCAATACTTACAAGGGTATTTATGTATAGGGTACTTGAGGTATGTACAGGGTGCTTATGAGTGTATGTGCAGGGTAAGTATAGGACACTTACAGGGGCACATATAGGGGAAGGTACAGGGTATTTACAGGGACCAGACTGTAATATGGAGTAACATTTTACCTGGTACTTACTGGTACGTGTAGGGTAATGGGTACATACTGGATATGCACAGGTTAATTACAGATACACTGTACTTACAGGGGTACGTACAGTCTTAGTAGTACCCAGTTCTTACTGGGGCATGTATGGGGGTATGAACAGGGACTGGGCTGTAATATGTAGTTAAATTGTTACCCAGTTCTTACACTGGTACATACAGGGTATGCAAAAAGTAAGAACCCTGTCTTTACTCTGTATGTATCTTTGTAAGTACCCTGTACTTTCCCTGTATGCTCCCAAAGGTATTAATCATTTAAACATTCACACTTCAAAATTGCCAAAATTTAATTTCAATTACAGAATTTCAATGACTTGTTGTGTTTAAAACTGGTTGAGATGAAGCTGTAAGAGTTACATTCAAGTCATGGGTGAATAAAGCAGATAATTAGGATCATTAAGCTTCACTAACAACCCTAAACACTGATCATGCTGGAGGAAATTGAGGTTTTAACTGATTATTTGTTTACTGTAGATTGACGGATCCGTCGAATCAGAAGTTTAGCACAGTAGAGTGAAGGAAACAAACTCTAGTTAAACTGGGTCACATAAAATATCATTAATAGCTCTAGTAAAAATGGATGTGCTGAATGAATATTTGGGGGTGGGGGGGTATTAAACAGTGCTAGCCTATAGAATGAAACTGGACTCTACAGATGTCTAGGGAGGATGTAGATATAGTGCTATATTAAAAGCCAAACACTTCTGATGACAGCTGATAGGGTGCTAGTATCAGGTGACAGCATTCACAGTGAAGTGTCCGCTACCAGGAATGTTTCTGACCCAGGATTTGGGAGTGTTTCATGGATCGCTCACTCCCTCCTCAGGTGATGTTTTCAGATTGGGTGATGAGCAGTGAAATATATAGTTCCACACTTTATGAATAATAAATGTTTGACTCTTTATTTCAAACATGTGTTAGACCTTTACACACAGAGAAGATCATCTGCAGGAATGATCCAAACCTGGTACACATCAGTTGGTTTCAGACCCCCTGCTGTCTTTGTAGTTATTTGAGACGGTCGGTGCACCTTTATTGTTGTTTTCAGAATAGTGGTACTGTGGCTGTTTGCAGTTCTCTTGGCTCAGTAAGGATTCCTCAGCGATGTAAAGGGGTTGTGATTGGTTCATACAAAAACTTGCATTAATGCTCTTCTGCACCAACAAAAACAGCTCTTCAGTAGAAGCTGTTTGCCTGATATGAGCTCTTCTTAGATCGCGTCTGGCACAACGGAAACCGATTAATCCGCTGAGCCTTGTAATTAGTAAGGAATGGTGGGAGTTTTGTGTTTGTTTGTCTTTGGGTTTTTTAAGTTTCTCAAACTGTTGCTGACAGGAAAGACACGAACAAACCTGAGTCCTGGTCCAAAGGTCCTGATTATCTCATCGTACTTTGATAAAGGCATTTTAGTACCTTTGGCATTGAGACAAACTCAAATGTGACTGAAGTGAGAATCTGAACTAAAGGTCAAAGTCATGTATTTATATAACACGTTTAAAAAAAACCTGTAGATAGTTACGACGTTTTACAATCAAGCAAAACTTTACGACTCAACAGGAAGAAAGTAGGATTTACGTATGACAACTATAAAACGCAATAGTAAAAATAAACCAGACAATATTGTAGAGGACAAACAAATCTCTAAAGGTATAATACTCTACTAGAATCTATTCAGAATATTCAAACTGCTGCTGTAAATCCCAGTCGTTCCTGCTAAAACTTTAGAGAATGCTATTCAGTCTCAAGCTTTCTGGAAAACTTTTCATATGAAAACATTTAGGTCTGCATGCCTCGCTCATCCATCCTGCCAGTCGATCATCGCATGGTTCACAGTTTGGTTCTTGGTGTCACATTTCTGCTCCATTTGCCACAGACTGCTCATCTGTTGCTTTTGCTTTTACAGACATTCAGTCTGCACTAATGGCTCTCTGTGTGAGTGGGCATTCTGGCACAAGCTCAGCTCAACGGCAATCCATCACTGCTAGAAGGTCCACTCAGACAGCATCTGTTCTGTACTAACACCACAGCGTTTTGATCTGTGTCTGTCCGTTCTGTTTCCCTTCTGATTGGGCGCCCCTGCAGTCGTCTTACCCAGGGAGACGCTGGGCAGTGGGAGGACCTGGAGGCTGGCGCAACGACAGAAAACAAACCAGCGTCACGACACTTTTATCCCATTGCCCTGCTGCTTGTTAGCTCTCACCTACTGGTTGTGTGGCTCATATTAAGTCTTGTTTTTCTGCTTGCAAAATATCAATAAACTGCTGAAAATGTCATCTCCGTTTGTTCTTTTCCTCTGTGTCTGCAGCTCATTGTATGACCTTACAATATTATGAAATTACCTTCCTTTCTGTGAGAGAGAAATCAGGATAAATGAGATAACCCAGGTGCTGGACTGGAGTTTAACTAAATTTAGGTGAGGGTTTTTTCAGTAAAAACATGGAGTATTAATCAGATTCAGAAGATATACAACGTAAAACATACCATTAGCTGGACCCACTCTCAAATAATGAGATTTGTGTTGTTTTAGACAACTGCTGCAGTGGATCTGGTTCCAGGCTGAATAGCTGTTAGCTCATAGCAGTAGGTCCAGGTTTTTAGGTGTTTTTCTAAAGGTTGCAAACTAGCATCTAGCCTCTTATAAGTAGCTAATTAAACAACCTCAGTTCAGAGAAATGGTTAGTTCTGATGGGACAGATGCACTAAAGACACTTAAAATTAGAGCAAATCCTATTTTACAAACAAACTTCACATTGCAGTTATTTACACAGAAATCTGTGTTTATTTATTGCACAAAATCGGCTAATTTCTGACTGGGAATTAGATGTTTATGATGGGCTTTAAAATCATTTTTACATGAATAAATAAAAAGTTTGAGACAAAATTGTTTCAAGTCACTTTATTATGACTGTTAGCTGATCTGTTAGATTAGAACTAATCTCTGTTTCTCCAAACTAAAGCTGTTTTAAGAACAGTTATAACTATAATTGCTCATAAACTTTCCACAGAACCCCAATTCATGTTTTTCTCAGACACATCAATTATTTTGTAGCTGCATCATTTTCAAAATCCTGCTTCCAATAAGAGTTTAACTGACAGTGAAATAAGGAAACACACATTCATAAAGCTGAGAAACACAATACCAGCACATAAAGTCAATAAGTGCACTAGTTTCATAAGCATAGGGGTGACACTACAGTGATCACTGCTGGCACATGGCCAACTCAAACAAACAGCATGCCTGGAGCTGTCTGTGGTATCATTTAGTTTTTGTTTTTCAGTGTTTTTTTTTATGTTTGCATGTGTAATTTGTCAGATTTGTTGTATTTCCTTTCTTTTCATGTTGATGTCATTTCTGTATATATATTTTTTTTAAGTTATTGCTCTTTGACTGCCCCTATTGAGGCATTTCTTTAATGCTTGACCTTTCCACTAACCTGACCTATTTAAGCATCAGTGCACATACGGTAAATGTGACTTAATTTAGAATAACCTTGACGTAACCTCACTGTCAGTCTCCAGTTTAAAATTGTTCCCAGATCTCTTGATGCCTGAGCAGTTATTACGGTTATTTTTTTCCACAGGTTATCACACGTTCATTCTCTATTCCTCCACACGCAACTAACCTTTGGAGGCATTTTAAAGAAAAGCAGTTTAAAATTTTATGCCAAAAGATTGAACTGAAATGCACTTGTGCAAAATGTTCACTCTTGTTTCACACTAGATCGATCAATAGTTGAATAAATGAATCTTGGAGTCGTGTGATTAGAAATAAACAGAAACATTTCTGGTTCCTACTGAGCATTTTTAGGTTTGAAAAATAGATTTTAGTGTAAATTTAGGCCAAAACAAATGTTACATGGATAACTAGAAGTGTTTTTCTGTGTTTAAGTTATACATTATCACTGCCTTACAGCTTCTTGAATGAGTTTTGTCCCTTAGAATTGATAAGCTAATAGCGAGTCTGAGCACAGCCAAGACCATACAGTAGTGTTTTACCGCTGTCTTAGAAAAGTTGTGGGTAAAGTTTTGTAATCAAGATCTCTTTTGCAGGAGTGGCCTGGACAGGAAGTCAGCAGCAATGAATAGTTAATGAATTTAGAATCCCAATGTAAACAAATTAGGATCACGCAATAAATCATCAATTAAAAAAAACACTGACATTGTTAAATGGACTCAATTTGTCTGTCCATCAGGATAGAAGGACCGGCTGCTACAGGATTATCAGTTCAGACAGTTTCAGGTCAGTTTCAGGTTCCAGTTCCAGGAGCTGCTTTGTCCCAGTTCAGTTCTTATAATAGGAGACCAATAGATGAATATGTCACAGGAGCATGAGGCATATCAGCTATTAAGCTCAAAAAGACTTTATTGTCACTCTTATAACAGTTATAAATGACAAGCTGTTATGTTGCTTGAACAATATCTCATTTATAACTGTTATTATTGCAGTGACAATAAAGTATTTTTGAACTTTTGATCATATTGTTCATTAATTCTTTAAAGAGTGATCAAATAAAGAGGGGCTAAGCTTTTATACTGTCATCTGTGTCCCTATATAAGGTGATTTAAATAGAATTCTAAATATCAGGAGCTGCAGCAAAAGGTAGCAGTTCCAGTGCATCCTGGGCTTACAGGAATATAAGATAAGATAAGATACTTTATTGTCATTGCGTCAGCGTCCTGATACAACAAAACTTAGTTGCAGTACAGCTGTTTCCAGGATTCAGACAAACAACATATTACAAAACAGAAAACAGGTGTCTGTGTGCATGCGCATTGCAGTGATGCGCTCCCTATTTTGTAAAGAGGACATGCTTGGAGGATAGGGTGTGGGGAGGTGATAAATAAATATGTCCATTTATCTATAGGCTCAAGGGAGCTCTGAGACGTAAACAAGCGGGAAAGCCTCCAACATTTTCCACCCAAAAGTGAAATTCTGCCTGTTGCCATATTCCTCATAGTTAGATAAGTGGGCAAAAATGATTTGTAACCAGCCCAGCTGTTATCCTGAGTACTCTTTTAGCTTTAGCTTAGCAGAAAACAATGTAAGTGAATGGTAACAACTAACATTGGGAGAAAAAAGTCCTTAAAACTCACTCAGTAGTGATGGGTGGAGTTTCCCTTTAAGGCAAGCAGGAGTTTCCTGATACTTGTGCCCAAAAAAAACATCAAATTTAAAACTGATGATGATGTAAAGTCCTATGATTGTATGAACCACTGTGAGACTTGTGAAATTGGAGTTGTTGTAAGGTGCTATTTTTAGGTTGCTGATACATTTTGAAGGGACCCAACCACACATAAACTCCCTTCAGATGATTAAAAGATTACTATAAGTGGTCTAAGACCAGATTTAGATTTTGTGTGTCTACGCTTAAGATGAATAAGAATAATGACCTGATGGAAATTAGTCCAAGATCTCTTTACTGATATGAAAGAAGTGCAAGCAATCAAGTGGCAGTCATACAGCACTACAGCAACATTAAACCATCAAGTCTGTCTGCACAGCAAATCAAAGTAGAAATTTGACTCCATGCCAGTTTTATTTTACGGAAACAATTTCTTTTCTTTTTTTTCTAACACATTTTATTGAAAAAGTTTTTGATTTATAATTAATCATCAAATTGAAACATAATAATTTAAAAATAATCTTCAAATTACAACATAATGACTAGCCGCCCCCCCCCCTTCCCCCGATGAGCTGAGAGCATACTTGTATCTTGTCACAATATTTTCCCTTACAATGACAAAAAATAACTAATTAAGTAAGAATAAAAATAAATACATAAAGAGAGTTCATAGTACACAGTTAACAATCATGTTAATTTTTAAATCAACCAGTCAGTTCAAAAGCAGGAAGAGACAATATATTTTTAAAATATGAGATTAAGGGGTTCTACTGTTGATAAAAGTTTCCCGTTGACCCTCTCAATGAGAACTTTATCTTTTCTAAATATAGAAAAGATATTGTGTCTTGTAACCATGACGCCGAAGATGGGCGTACCTTGCTTTTCCACAGTAGTAATATTTTGCGCCGAGCAATGAGTGGTGTAAATGAAAGAACCCGTCTCTGTTTAGATGACAATTGCACATCAAGTCTAGGTGAACCAAAGATGGCAATAAACGGGCATAACTGAATGTCAAGTCCCAACACCTCTGAGATAATTTTAAAATATGACTTCCAAAAGCCCTTAAGCCTCGGACATGACCAAAACATGTGTGTAAGATTGCATGGAGTTTGTAAACATATTTCACAAATGTCCTGGGTGTTTGGGTATATTTTTGCCAGTCTTGTTTTACTATAATGTGCCCTATGAACCACTTTAAACTGTATTAACTGGACTTTTGCACTTGATGAACACAGCTTTATCTCTTAATGCAGAAGACCACAAGTCATCATTTAAAGAAATACCCTATTCTGATTCCCACGCTGTTTTAATTTTGACCAAGGCTGGAGAGGAGTTTGGTGCTAGCAAGTCATATAAGGAGGATACGTGGCGTTTAGACTTTTTAATAAGAGGGCTAAGAAGATCGATACCAGAGGGAAGGGGAGAGGAAGGAAATGTTAAAGTATGTGACTTCAAAAATTGGCGAATTTGAAAATATCTAAACAGATCAGATGACTGAAGATTGAATTTAGAGGAGAGCTCTTCAAAACTACAAAAGATCTCATTCATGTAAAAGTCTCCCATTTTTCCCTGACAGTCCCAAATAGTAAACCGGCCGTCTGAAAGGGCAGGTTTAAATAACATTTTGTTGCATATCGGGGTGTTCAGAGGAAGTGTTTCCCAATTAAGATTGTTTAATCTGTTGCCATGATTTTAAGGTGGCTATTACCACAGGGTTATCTGTAAATTCTTTCAGCTTCAGTTTAGGGCAACAAATTATGGCTTTTAATGAAAACCGACAAGAATTTGATTCCAACTGACACCACTGGGTTTCTGGGTAAAAAGCCCACCATGCAATCCTATGCATATTACACGCCCAATAGTAACATTGCAAATCAGGTAGTCCTAACCCCCCCTCTGCTCTTGGCCTCTGCAGCAGGGGCCGCTGGAGCCTAGGAGGCTTATTACCCCAGATGAATGAAGAAAATATGATGTTAACCCTGGTAAAGAAGGTAAAGGAGAAACCGTGGAACTATGTTCATCTTTATACTTTGTACCCTCCCCATTAATGTGATGGGTAGCTTGTCCCATTTTTGTATGTCCTCCTTAACCCTGGCTAAAAGTGCCGCAAAATTATTGTCAAACAGTGACGCCATAGTTTGTGATATATGCCCAAATATTAAAATTTATCTGCAGAAAAGACAAAAGGCAAACTAGATAGAAGAATTGCTTTTGCTGATATATTTATAGGAAATAGTGTACTTTTAGCTATGTTGAGTTTGTATCCAGAAAAATTTCCAAACAATTTCAGCTTGTCTAAGATATAAGGGATAGTTCCAACCGGATCTGATAAGTAGAGCAATATGTCATCTGCATATAAGGATACCTTCTGCTCGGCTCCTCCCCTCCTTATCCCTGGAATCTGACGGTCATTTTTCAACATAACCGAGAGAGGTTTAATCGCCAGGGCAAAAAGGAGGGGGGAGAGTGGGCAACCTTGACGGGTACCCCGTGTTAAATCAAAATATCCTGATCTTATAGAGTTAGTGCATACACACGCCTGTGGAGATGTATAAAGTAATTGAATCCAAGCGATAAAGTATTCACTAAATCCCATTTTCGTGAGGATAAAAAAAGATAACCCCATTCCACACGATCAAAGGCTTTTTCAGCATCTAAAGAAACAACAACTTCTGGGATTGGTAGAATACTTGGAGAAAGTACAATGTTGAGTAACCAACGTATATTTGTATACGAATGACGATTTCTGATGAAGCCCGTTTGATCCTCTGAGATTATACTACACATAACGGTTTCAAGACGACTTGCTAGAATTTTAGATAATATTTTCATATCAACATTAAGGAGCGAGATAGGTTGGTAGGACGAGCAAAAGTCAGGATCTTTTCCTTGCTTAGGTATCAGTGAGATGGCTGCTCGCCTGAGGGTAGGGGGCAAAATGCCCTGCCGGAAGGAGTCATTATACATATTAAGCAATAAAGGTGCCAATTTGAAAGAAAATCTTTATAGAACTCTACAGGATAACCGTCAGGTCCTGGTGATTTCCTGCTGCTTATTTCACTCAAATTTATAGGCATGTCCAGAGCCATCCTCTCCTCAACCGATATCCTGCGTATTTCTATTTTAGAAAAAAAAGTGCTGCATAAGACTGTCCTCTACTGGAGTATTAGATTTGTATAATTGTGAATAGAAAATCCTAAATACATCATTTATTCCCTGAGGATCTGTCACTATTTGATCAGCAGAATTTCTGATTTGGGTGATCATTTGCGTAACTCTTCTACCCTTTAAGTAGTTAGATAACCATCTTCCTGCTTTTTCGCCATTTTCATATAAGATGCCCTTTGCATTTAATAACATTCTTTCAGCCTCAGCCGTTGAAATAAGGTCAAATTCCATTTGGGCGTCCAGTTTGCGTTTGTAAAGCTCATCTGTAGGGGATACAACATATTGACTATCCAACTCTGAGATTTGGTGTCGTAACTCTTGTTTATGTGCATTATTTTATTTTTTTTAAGTAAGCGGAATATGAAATGAGCTCTCCCCTGATAACTGCTTTTAGTGTTTCCCAGAATACTCTCCCAGTGGAATTTGTGCTTCGGGTGCTTAACTGGAGGAATGTGGAGAGATGTACTTGTTAACCTCAGTGCTGCCAACTGGGAGGATGTAGATGGGATATGACCCGATTCTTTTTGAATGGGGGGGGGGGGGGT
>SSNR01000164.1:286696-351336 GCA_006937965.1 Callopanchax toddi | reverse complement strand
GGGGGGGGGGGGGGGGGTTGGGCTTAAGGGGGAACAGGGCCAAGGGAGCTGAGAGCGCTTTCTGTTTTAATCCTCTTTTTGTTTTTTGTCATCTTTATCAATCTGTATTTCAGGTGCACGGTAACGTGGTTTAAACTTTATTCAACTAGTTCATGTCTCATAATAACACAATAAATCACAGCGGGAAAACAGTTCGTATGGTATCTTGGATTGTAGGGGGAGTTAATGGGGCCAGTAAAAGAGCAAGAGTTTTTTTTCTCACATTAAAGAGCTAAATGCTGATATAATTTTCCTGCAGGAAACCCACTTACGTACCATTGATCAGTTACGCTTGAGCCAGTCCTGGATAAGCTCAGTATTTCATTCTCGATTTAACATTAAAACAAGGGCGCTGAAATTTTGATTAAGAAAAATACCCCATTTAGGATGTCTGAAACCATATCTGACAATAACGGGAGATTTGTGGTTGTAGTTGGCACTCTTTGCCAACAATCGGTTGTGTTAGTAAGCGTATATGCACCCAATCATGATGATGAGGATTTTATTAAGAAATTGATATCTTCAATACCAAAATTACACTCCCATTATTTGATACTGGGGGATGATATAAATACTGTACTTGATCCAATCCTTGATAAATCAAATCCTAAAGATCCCACAAGATGGCACAGGCTCTGCTACAGTTTATGTCCCAACAGGGTCTCACAGATGTGTGGCGACACACACATACAACAGATAAAAAGTTCTCTTTCTACTCTCATGTTCATAAAACCTATTCACGTACTGATAACTTGATAATTGAGAAAACACTTCTCCCTTTAGTTATTGCATCTGAATATCAGGCAAGAGTAATTTCAGATCATTCCCCGTTGACTTTAGATCTACTATTCGCCTCTCAACCTAGAAACTTTCGATCATGGAGACTTGACCCGACACTTCTTTCAGATAGTACTTTTATCACACGGATTAATCAGGCTTTAGATAACTATCTAGAGATTAACCAGACGGATGATACGGAAACAATTTCAACTCCATTTTTTCTGACATCTCGTAGGGATCTTGATGTCAGACACACCCACACCTGGACAGGCGGATGTTTTATCAGACATAACTGAACCTAGTTCTTATTTTTCCTTTGCCAGTACAAGACAAACATTTTAAAAAATCTTATTAGCACAAAAAACAATGTGACATATCTCATCAAGGCCCGTATCATTAAAAATTTCACTCATTTTTTTACTTTTTTTCTCATTTTCTTTCTTTCTTTCATTTCTCTTTCTTTCCTTCATTTGCTCATCAGAGAAGGATGTCGGATTGAGAACGTTCAAAAGAATATTAGATGCAGGAAATACGCCTTCAACATGCTGCAGCTGATGGCTTTCCCAAAGTGCTACCGACCTCCAGACGGGACGTACGGAAAAGTTGACTCCTGAGGAACAAATGCAGAGCACGACGACTCGCTCTGTGACATTCAAGAAGGAAATGAGGGACAGTGAATGTGTCAAATGTTTTAAAGGAAAACAGCTGATAGAGTCTATGTTTTTACATGAGCAGGGTACATAAGCTTTGTCTAATGTGTTACTGTAAATGCACTTTTCACTTTGTACTTATTTATCATGGTTACAGTGTTACAGCCCAGGAAAGCATTATTTTGTGTGTGCGTGTGTGTGTGTGTGTGCATGTGTGTGTGTGTGCGTGCATGCGTGCTTGCTTGCGTGCGTGCGTGCGTGCGTGTGTGTGTGTGTGTTCCAGTGGTAAACTAAGCACTGCTTTATTCCACAAAACAGAAAACATATCGATTAAAGGAACAATATCAAATGAAACTGGTCCAGTTTAGACAGCAACTTTGTGCACCAGAATCTGTTCATTTTCCTTTGTTTTCCTCAAAGGCTGCATCTGTTTCCCATTAAGATTTTGAAGATGCTGAAATGCTTTTCACTCTGAACCACAGTGATTCAAAGTATGAAGTTTAAGTTTCCGATGAGACCAATCAAAGGGCTGGAGGAAAACCACTGTTTCTTTACGGCTCCAAAAACAAAATCCATCATTTATTTTTGTACTTTGCATTAATTTTATATTCTGGAGTGAATTTATTACATTTAAGAAAAAACTTGCATTTAAAAATTAGCATTTAAATGTTTATTAAAAGTGCTTGATTATTTTTTCTGTTTTTTTATAGACAAATTTGTAGCAGACTTTTTTAATCAATGTTTCCTCAGGCTTTCTAGAATCCTTTCAGAGTTTTTTTTTATGATTTTTTTATTCATTTTCCATGCCCTCCTTGTATGTGACCATAAAAAAATTGGAAATAGGACAAAAGAAGAAATATCAGGACTAAAAAGCAACCATAAACTGGAACACGATCAGATCACGTTTTCAGCTAATAGTTCTTTAAGTATCACCATGTTGGTGCTAAAATCCTGTTTTATCTGTAAAACTGTTATCCTTGGTATTTCTTTTATAAATTCAATGAAAGAAATGGGAACAAACTGAGTCTTTTCTAGAGTTGGTTTTTATTTCCTGTTATGTGTCGACACAACACTGGTTCATTCCTTGAGTTTAGGAACTGTTTTTATGCTGATTGAGTTCGAGGTCAGAGTTAAGTGGTTAACAATCTAAAAAAAAAGTCTGTTTAGGTTTTAAAGAAGAAATCAGATGGGGGTCAGATATGAGTCAAATAAGGCAGTCTGGCTTGTTGAGTTGGGTTTATTGGCCCCTCCTTTGGTTTTGCCACAGTTCCTCTAAAAGGGTACTGACCTGAAAACGAGCAAAGAGGCTGAAGTTCAAAGAAAAACTTCCAAGTTTTCAAGTTCAAGTAGCTTGGAAGCAAAATGTGCAGAAATAAGAGACCGTGCTTTTCTTTCTAATAGAGTTTTTCATATTGTTGGACATTCTCACAAAAAGCATTTTAATTCTGATTGTTTAATTTCATTTTCTGTCTCTGTTCAAAAATAGAAAAATAAACATGCATCCAAAGTAGGGATGCTCGATATTGGCTTTTTTTACCGATATCCAATATTGTCTAACTTTTCATTTCTGATACCGATATAAACCGATATATAAACGTGGTAACCCTCTTTAAAAAATGACAAACAAACTCATTTTAGGTAACCAACATCCCATACCTCCTATCACGCATACTTAAACTTTAAATATTGTCAGTGCAAAATAGAACAACTGCTTCAATTCCTCGTCTAAAAAAGGAGACATCTTGATTCCTCCTCCCATAACCTTCACTTTACAAATGAACATTTTATTGTCTGGAGGCACTTTGAGATAATTCCAAACCAAAGACAGGTTGGCGAGTCCTCTGACATGCTACATGTTATGCTGCAAGTAATGACGTGGTTTGATGATGTCATCAAGTGTACGCCAATAGATGTTGCATTCAAGGTTGGCTGGAAAATGCTGAAGCCACAAGATTTAATGCAAAGTGTGCCAAATAAATAAAAATATCTCAAAAAGTACACAGATTTGTTATATTTTGACATTTTGAGAGAGAGGAGAAGTAGCCGAACAGTTTGATGTATAATATGTGCATGGTATGTAAAGGTTATGTGTCATTACAAAAACCATTACATTTTAAAGCCAATATCGGCCGATAATATCGAACATCCCTAAACTGTAAGGAGTTAAATGGCAGAGATGCTGGTTATTTGTTATTTTATTTATCCCTGAGGGATGTTAAATAGAACATGTATGTTTTACAGCGTGCTACTGTTCATTTATGAATATGACTGATATCTTCCTTCATATATGGTTGAATAGATGACCTCCCCAGTGATCACTGAGATAAATATTAAATATTATTTATATCAACAGCAGACAGTGAAATCATGTCTAGAAACAGATGAGCTTCCCCTTTACAGCCTTTATTTACAGCTGGGAGACGTGCATGAAGTTCCTCACGTTGTATTTTAAGGGAGGTCAAAGGTCTTTGTCAGCCTCTGACAGGATTTGGACTCCCTCCAAAAAAAAAGCTAACTGTCATGCACAATTTCTTTTCTCGGGGTCAACGTCCTGCATTTGGATGAGTTGAAACTCATCCATGTGATGAGCCACTCCGACCCTTAAGGAGCCATTAAGATCACGGGACTAATGGTGCTTCAACAGATAAACTATCTGAATTTTTCTGACACATTTCTCACAGCCTTTCCTAAAATCAAGATTGCACAACAGCTGGAATCTGCTTTCCCACAGTGACACTTTGAGTGCTGCATTACTTCATCATTCTGGCACCGCTCCTTGTGTGTGCTGGTCACAAAAAGTAACAATATTCAGACTGCCTGCGTGGATTGACATTTTGTTTAGCTGCTTGTGTTGTTTGGCTTCAGGAAACCCTCCATGTTTGTCATGCATCCCTCAGCCAGGCCTCTTTATTCATCCTGGTCATGGATCATTTTCAGTCTCTTATCAGTTACAGATTTCGCCAGCTGCAACCAGTGAAATGAAACTTGAGCCTGAGCCGAGGCGTGGTGCTTAGTTTTCTTCATTTTCGCTATGTCTTTGATGGCTGAGTGCATTTTGTCTCGAATTACTTCCTCTCAGTGGACAGCGGTTATGTAAGCGCAAGGCAGTACGCATGTTCACACAACTTGTAGCTGTTATGAAGCTGTCAGGCTTCAGTTGAAGAAAAGCTGAATTCTGTTCCTGTAGGAAGTAAATCTGATGCATCATGATTTACACTGATCTGGAAATGTTCTAACTGGTTCTAAACCTTGGTACTGGATGGAGAGGTTATAAATATTATAGTGGGTCATGCAGGTTTCCAGTGGTTTAAATTGATATTTTGGCTAATTTGAAGCTTAATTCTGTTAAAAAATAAATTAAAAAAAAAGAAGAAAGGAAAGAAAATCTGAACGTTCTTTTTTTTTTGAAGAAATAGAATTTACATCTGACGGGATTAAATAAATTCCACACAATTAACAGTTTAATGTCATATTGGTGGTGGTGAAGAGGTATATAAAATACACAAACAGTCATTAAATGCTAAAGATAAGTGCTGTTTAAGGAGGGCAATAATCCACTTGGACTTATAGTCGCTGCTCCTTCTCATCGACATGAGTCAGCTGACGTGGTTCAGACACCTGACCAAAACGCATCCTGATCGCCTTCCTCTGGAGGTTTTCCAGGAACATCCTCCCTAGGAGGAGACCCAAAACAGACTCATAACTGACAGGAGGAAATGTACTTCCTGTCTGGCCTGGAAACACTTAGGAATCACCAGGAGGAGCTGGAGAGAGTCACTGGGAAGAAGGATGTGAGTTATCTTCAGAATACATTAGGTAATGGGTCCAGTAGCTTTATACATAAGGCTCAGAAAAAATTTCAAGTGATACTATATTATGTACTGAAACAGTGCAGAAAACAGTAGTTTTTATATTAGGTAGAGTTTAACTATTACACAGTATGTGCATACAATACAACAGCTGTACAGCTGAATAGTCCTTAGTGACACAGACTGTGGTACACTGAGGTCGTTAATATTTGTTCATAGTATAAAAGAAACATCCAACATGGCTTAGCAGGTTTTTATGGTTACAGTGCAATATTTACTAAATAAAAACATACAATTTATGTACATATATACACAGATGCACATGTGTATCTTACAGTATTTATAGCTTATTAATCTTTACTCATGACTAATAGTTTTTGGAATATTTCGTTTAGGTTTATAAAGAATGTTTTACTATTTTGGAGTGAGTGGATTTCACACGGTGGACAGCCAACCTGAAATTCACAAAAAGATTTGATTAAAACATTTAAAAAAGAAAGAAATACTGCAAAAGATGCAAATATAAATAAGAGCTATAGATTTACCTCAGGGCTCAGTGTTCTATTAAAATGATAGATGCATTGCATTTTATCATGTAATATTTGCTCCTCTTGATGAATCACCATCAACTCCAACATGTAACAGCAGAGCACCATGTTCTTACACGTGTCCTAGAGAGCAAACACATCCCTTATTTAGGAGCTGCTACAGGTGCAGTGCATTAGGAAGCATACATAATACAGTAGTAGCTGTTTTACATCCTCAACCATGCAGGTGTCTATAGTAGCTCAGACGCTCAAAGCTGATCTTAAATAACTCCATTTTAATGTTTCATTCTTCTAATTCCATCTGAAACATCACAAGATAAATTTAAAATATTTGGTGAGTTCAATAAATGTTTTCAGAATATTTATAAGCTTTTTTTATATTTAAATGTTCTGTTTTTTATGGAGGAGTTTCCCCCCAATGTTTTTTTATTTAATATTACTGTGTTGTTTTTCTGCATTAATTTCTGTTGGACTTGTTTCATTTCCTTCGTTTCATGTGTTCCTGTTGCATTTGCTTCCTCTGTTTCCTGGTTTGTTTCTGTTCTTCTTGCTCTCTGGTCTCTTTAACTTGGGGCCTGTACAAACAGGACTCAAAACTCAGGAATGTTCAGGAATTCGGCATCGTGAAAGACGTTCATTCTTAACCAGGTTTATTATTGTGGCAACTTGTATTTGACATCAATCTGCTCTGAAGCTGTTGCAGAAACAGAAACACGTATAAAAAGCTCAGCCTCCATCCAGTCCACTGAAAATCAGTCCATTTGGTTCAGTATGACTTTCACTAGATTTGCTCCTATTTCATTTCTTGGTTAAGTCATCAGCTAACAAAGAAATGTTTATTTATAGCCAATGGATGCACTTTTGTTTCTGCATTATAAGCATATTCATGCCTTTTAGTTGTATACTTCTCTAAAAGGAAGCGTTTAGCTGCAGGCAACATTCTCACTTGAGAAGTTTGTCTTTCAGTCACTAATAAAATCATACTGTAGCTACTTAGCACACTGATAAACATGACAAAAAAGACTGGTGAACTAAAATTAGCAACATTAAGGCTAGGTAGCATACCTATCATTTGGGCTAGTGGGGTAGCATGTAGCTAATTAGCTATTCTGTCTAGTCGGTATACTGTTAACATTAGCTGGTTATCATAGCTGGTATATTGTTAACATTAGCTGGTTATCATAGCTGGTATATTGTTAACATTAGCTGGTTATCATTGCTGGTATATTGTTAACATTAGCTGGTTATCATAGCTGGTATATTGTTAACATTAGCTGGTTATCATAGCTGGTATATTGTTAACATTAGCTGGTTATCATAGCTGGTATATTGTTAACATTAGCTGGTTATCATAGCTGGTATATTGTTAACATTAGCTGGTTATCATAGCTGGTATATTGTTAACATTAGCCTGTTATCATAGCTGGTATATTGTTAACATTAGCTGGTTATCATAGCTGGTGTATTATCAGTCTGCTTCTTTTATAAACTCATGTTAAAATGAACGTCGCTATGTATGAAACTGATGCTTCTTTCAGAGAGAAACGTTCACACGTGGTTCAGAGATGAATGTGTTTAAACAGTTCTGCTCATTTCTGTTCTGCTGTGACTTCCTGTGCCTTGTGTTTGGCTAATGCCTCAATATAACAGGTTCAGTCAAGCAACTGGACTTCTGTTTTTTTTTTTGTTTTTTTTAATTATATTTTTATGTTTTTGAAAAGAAGACAAGATGTCCCATGTTTTGTAACTCTTAGGATTTCCACATTCTAGATTAATTAGAATCTGTAATAACCCTGTAAAATTGTAGGCTATAATTTGTACCTGTAAAAACCCTGAATACTGATTATTCTTGTTTTGTAATTATAAAGAAAAAGGACTAATTATAGAGGTTAACATAATTTATCTTTATAAATAGTGGTTTGACAGTTAAAGCAGCCTGAATGATTTGGATCGTTTTACAAGTAACATTCTCAGAAGCTAAAGATCTGGTTTGAATTTTAAAAAGTGAAGTTCGTTGAGTTACATATAGTTATTATTTGTTACATCAGTTTGTTTAACTCATTAAGATTCACTGACAACAATAAACTAATTCTCTTATCTTGTGTCAGACACGTTTGTTGAGTTTCTTATTATGTTCTATTAAGAAAACATGAAGTTACACATTTACAACTTACATTTAGATCAATAACTGTTGGGGTATACAGCATGGCACTAGATTTCTGAAAAACAGAAAATAAAGAGCTAAGATGTTGAAATTTGATGAACAGGGTAATAAACTTATCTGCATTGAAATGCATACAAAATAACCAAAAACCAAGAATCAGATTAACCATGGTGAAATACAAAGAGAGCCCTTAAGAGTTTGCACTCTGCACAAACAGTCATTTATGCAAATGAATCACTATGAAACCTCACAGTGTCGTCCAATTAGGGTAGATTTGCAGAAACGGTCAGTAGTCACTTGCTGGTAACAGCGTCATCTAATAATACATTTAGAAAATAATTAAACTTCTTGAATTTATTTAAAGAAATGAAGAAGTTTGAAGCTGAGATAGTAGAGCTGAAAATCACACAACACCAACACACAAAAACCCAGGCAACCCACTAAAAACCAGTCTGCGACCCACTTTTGGATCATGAGTTGAGAATCGCTGCTTAATCATGAAATGCCAAATCATCAAAAAGAATCCAACCTCTGAGCTACATTGCTATCAATAATTATGCATTAATACTAGTGTGTTCAGTAACAATTGTATTTACGCAAGATTTACCTGATGATTATGATCTAAATTCAGAACTGTGTTTACTTTAATAAAACAGCTGAATGTAACAAGCTTTTGTACTTTTACTGGTGTTTATATTAGTGAGTACAGCCATGATTAAATACAACATTAGGCATTTCAGTGTAAATATACCTGCTAACTGCTGATCTCAGTTTGGAAAATGAACTCGTGTGATGAATTCATTTTAGATAGGATCTTTTAAAAGCACTCATTTATATATTTGGAAGAGTTCAAAGAAATATCTAAAGGTATATTGTTCATAATATCTCCACAGAACATCACTTAAAAGATCTGAACTATGTGAATATGTGTTTAGTCACTACTAGTCTATCATGGATTTTCCCCCTCATTGCTTTGACTTTATTTTTTGGAAAAACAGCTTGAAGGATATAAAAACAGTCACTTTGTAGCACAGAGGCGATTCCCAAGGGGCTACTGAATAGAGACAAAAAACATGGTAAAGTGCAAAATCCCAGAGGGACCAAAAGGGTTAGTAAGATACCTTCTCTCACCTCAATATCGAGCTTCATTTCATCTATACAGGTCTGCAGGTCTTTTATTTCAGAAGTAGAAGGAGCACTTTGGCACATGCTGAAGAAGCTTTAAGACAACAGAGACACAATACTTACACAACAGATGTAAGAATGTAGACTTTTTACATGTTTGGAGAACAACAAGGAATTTAGCAAGTCAGCTCTTAAACTAACTGAAGTTCTATAGAAAGATTAAAAACACCTATTATCTCACCTGTTGCAGATAGCTCTTTGAATGGCCTCAGCTTAGAGAAACAGATTTGTTCTGATCATACTGTGTAACTGGCCCCACTCAGACTAGGTCATATGTCTGGTTGGAACTAATCTCTGTTTCTACAAACTGAGGCTGCTCATAGATCCATCTGCAACTGGATAGTGACAACTTTTTCATAGAAACACACTTCAAAAGATCTGAACCTCCTAAAGTCAGATTACTTCTTTAAGAGGACGATGCCTTCTTTAAAGTTTTGCTGTCAATCCATTTATCCAATGATGTAAAGAGAACTACGTAACTATTAATGAGAATGATGTACTCCTATGTAGTATAAATATTCAGTCTTTTAACAAGCCACTCGCTGTATGCCTACCTCAGAATTAAGAAACAAAGCCACACCTGAGATTTGTGGCTGCCTCGGCACAGGTTACAGGTCGGCTGGAACTGGTCGCTTCTCTAAAAAAAAAAATAAATAAACCATACAAGGAAATGTTAGTATACCAACCCTCATGTTATTACTTCAACATCTGATGGGAATGAATTGATAGACAAGGTCAGACTCTCACAATTTGATTTAGAATAGATTAAAATGTCAGATGAGCTAAATTTTAAAAAGCATGAAATTACACTGCTAATGTTCTTGTTTAACCCTTTCATGCATTAATTATGACATCAGCCAGAATATTTTTGTGACCAGGCCCATGTTGCACTTGAAAAACAATTGAACTTGATTGACCCTCCAGGGGTCACCACATCAAATCACCTGGCTCCATCTCACCCTGTCCTCTACGCTTCATGTCCTCTTTCACTGCATCCATAAATCTCCTCTTTGGTCTTCCTCTAGGTCTCCTGCCTGGCAGTTCCCACCTCAGCATCCTTTATTCACTATCCCTCCTCTACATCTCCAAACCATCTCAACCTGGCCTCTCTGATCTGCTCTCCTAAACATCTAACATGGTCTGTCCCTCTGATGGACTCACTCTTGATTCTATTCATTTTTGTCCCCGACCTCATTTCAGGGGGAGGGGGATGTCCAGGTCCAGCATGAGAGGAGTGGAGTCTGGTGAGCTCTCGTTCAGCTCCCGACCATGCCCTCTTCCGGGCTGGGCCGGAGCTTTCAGACGCAATCAATACGTCCATTAAATTTTTATATTCGGTTGTTCTAATGACCCGGTACCAAATGACCCACGGACCGGTACCAGTCTGGGGACCTCTGTTCTATACCTTTTCTTTCAGTCTTGCAGAAACTCTGTTATCACACATCAGCCCTGACACTTTTCTCCATCTGTTCCTGCTTGAACTCATTTTTCTTCCCCTCTTTTCCACACTCTCCATTACTCTGGGCCTAAAGTACCTAAAATCCTCCACCTTCTTGACCTCTGACCCCTGTGACCTTACTGTTCCACTTGGGTCCCTCTTATTCACACACATGTAGTCTGTCCTGCTGCAGCTAATCTTCATTGCTCTCCTTTCCAGGGCAAACCTCTACCTCTCAAGATTTTCCTCCACCTGCTCCCAACTCTCACTACAGATCACTATGTCATCAGCACACATCATAGCCCATGGAGGTTCCTGACTAACTTTATCCATCAGCCTGTCCATTAGTACAGCAAATAAGGAGTTCAGAGTTAATCCTTGATGCAGTCCCACTTCCACCTTACAGCTCACTTCTTCCAGCCCTCATGCATGTCCTGCACCACTCTAATGTACTCCTTTGCCACTCCAGACTTCCTCATACAAAATGTAAATGTCTCACATTTGTATAGCGCTTTTCAAAGTCAGTGGACTACAAAGTACATCAGTCAGTCATTCACATGCTGATGGAGCTAGAGAGGCAGCGACCAGCCCTCTGACCACCACCACCAGCAGGCAATGAGGGTGAAGTGTCTTGCCCAAGGACACAATAATAAAGTAACCCAGATGGAGCGGGGATTTGACTGCAAGACCAACACCCTAACCAGCAAACACTGCATCTGTCGTGCTCTTTCTTGATGAAACCATACTGCTGTTCACAAATGTCCACTCCTGCCCTTAATCTGCATTCTACCACTTTTTCCCATAACGTCATAGTATGGCTCATCAACTTTATGAGCCACAACTCTGCGCGTCTCCCTTGCTCTTATGAATCAGCACCATCACACTTCTCCACTTCTTGGACACCTCTCCTATAGAGACTTCCAAACCCCCACAGGTCTATCATCAGTTCCAACTGTCTTTCCACTCATCATCCTCTTCAATGCCCTCCTCACTTCAGCCTTACTTTCTGATCCACATGTGACCTCCTCTGCTTGTCATTCTCTTTCATTTTCCTCATTCATCAACTCTTCAGAGAATTCTTCCCATCTTTCCATCACACTCTTCCGATATTTGTCAATAAATCTCCATCCTAGTCCTTAACCACCCTAACCTGCTGTCCATCCTTCCCATCTCTCGGTCTCGCCAACCTGTAAACATCAGTCTGTCCCTCCATCTAGCATCCTACACACCACCATGTTGTCTGGCTATGCTTTCACCTACCACTACTTTACAGTTACTTATCTACTTCAGGCTACATCTTCTATTTAGATGTAGTCCACCTGTGTGCTTCTACCTCCACTCTTATAGGTCACCCTATGCTCCTGTTTCTCCTATTCACTACAGCCAATTCCATCCTTTTTGCAAAATCCACTCCAAACTGTCCTTCTGCATTCCTGTCCAATCACTGCTCTTTCATCCCTGGGGATTCTCTGCATTACATCATCAAACTCACTCCAGAATTTCTCCTTTTCTTCCAACTCCACATCCTACCTGTGGGGTGTAACACTAACAACATTTAACATCACACCTTCAATTTCTAGTTTTAGACTCAGCTCTCTATCTGACTCTTTTTTTTCCACCTGAAGAACATTCCCAGCCAATTCCTCCTTCAAGATAACTCCACCTCCATTTCTCCTCCATCCACTCCATGGTAAAACCCTGCTTCTTAACTTCTAGCCTTGCTACCTTTCCACTGGGTCTTCTGAACACACAGAACACCTGCCTTCCTCCTATGTATAACGTCAACCAGCTCTCCAACTTTTCCTGTCATTGTCCCAACATTCAAAGTCCCTACTCTTATTCCTAATATCTTGCTTTTGTTCTTCTCTCCATCTACAAACAAACACTGAAAAAAGAAAACGGGTCTAACTTTAAAAAATTGAAGTAATCTGTCACAGGTAATTAAATTAAGTTCTTTCAAAGTTAATTTATTAAGTTTGTTCAAAGTACACTTAAAAAGATTAACTTGGATACACCTAATTAAATTACTTGTGACTGATTACTTCCATTTTTTTAAGTTAGACCCCTGTTTTTTTAGGTTAGACCAATGTTTACTTTTTTCAGTGAACCTTCCTCCTCTCTTTCTTCGACCAACAGTAGCCCTATTTCCACTAGTAGCCTGTAGGTCGACAGCACCGGTGGCAGTTGTTGTAAACCCGGGCCTTGACTGGTTCCAGGATGGAGTTCTTTCTTGTAAATTGCATGTATCATTGGGCAACATTAATGTCAGATGCCCTTCCTGCCACAATTCTCTGCATTTCTTGGGACTGGCTCAAGGCTGGCTTGTGCCCCATTTAGGCTGCATTAGAAAATTACCAGAAAATAGACTTTAATATTATAAATTTGCATTAAAAATTTCACATGAAATAAAATAATATACATAGTCTTTGGTGGACTTTGAAATGTTTTTGACAAAGAAATTATTGTTGTCATGCGATTTAAAAAATGGTGTGATTAATTCATTATGATCTGTAATTAATTATTAATTGCATTTTTAATCACACCTAAAAAATTGCTGAGGAAATGCCTCATCTTGAGGTATTTTCATTTAAATTGATTAAATTCTTGTGTCAGACCAATGCTCAGTGACTCCAGGCCTGGGCACCGGCGGTGTGTTACCTAGTGGAGCACGTGATCACTTACTGAAAGTACCGGGCTCTAAGGAGCCTCACAGGGCTGCTCAGTGACACACAAACGCCACAGCGCGCACACACAAACACACCATTATGACAGAAGTCTGCATGCAGAAACAGTAAAGCGAATAATAACGAGATTAATGCGATTAAAAAACATACTGCGTTAAATATGGCTGTAATTAATTAATTGCAGTTAACATGATAATTTGACACCCCTGGTTTATGCACAAGTTTACTATCAACACCTACATGTCTAGCTGTCTGTGGCCACAATGCACGAAAGGGTTAAAGATAAGAAATCATCAAGAGCTAGCATCTCTGTGTTCGTTATCTCTGGATTAAATAAGGATTATTCAGATAAACTGTTTCACCACTTCATCACTGACACAAATCTGATCATTTTCAGGTCTAAGCTTGTTTTAATCTTGATAAAACCCTGAAAAGTCAAAAACAGCTGGCAAAAAAAATTAAAACATATGAAAAGTAATAACTATATGAGCAATGAAGCACAGATATTACTCTGACGTAAACAAATCAGTCCTGGTGGTGTTTTTTCTATTTTCAAATACAGTGACTTTGAAATGACTGTTCTTTTAGTAAACATTTTAGCAGTTGTTTAAGGAATGTTACACCTAAATATGTGTTGAGGCTTAACTTTTGAAAAGGCCGCTAGTTCAGCATGACTCATCAGCTGTTCAGGGTAAAAGTACTTCATTAGCATTGGACAGATGTTTCTGTGTTACAGTGTTGTATTATGTTATAAAAATTATGAGATTTATTAAGGATAAAACATGGTTTTTTTTTTGTTTTGTTTTTTTTTTTTTTTTTGCTTTCCACACCTTTTTGTCAGCATAAACATAAACATTCCTCAAATTCAAGTCTGGATCAAAGGAGCCTCTTTAGTGAAGAGCCACATGGCCCCAGAGCCGCAGACCCCTGATCTAATTCATCAAATCCTATTAGCTGAATTAAATTTACTACAAGCATCAGGTTTAAATCTGGACCTGACCTGTTCTGTTTAGTATTTAACAAATCATGTGTTGTGAACTGAAGCTTTATAAACAACCAGAACGGAAGACAGGAAAACACGGAGGGTGGAGCTAATCAAAACTGAAAGTAAAACCGGAGCAGTGTAAATGTTTGTTAGTTTTTTGTTTGTTTAATTTTTAACTGAACAAATAAAATGACTTGCTCTAACCATAACGCACGTGTAATATCAGCTGACACACCTCCGCTCGCTGTTATTCCACCACTTTTTTACCCCAACTTCAAACGCCGCTCACGCTTTCCCCGCAAACCCCGAGCCTGACGCGCTGTCGACCAACGACTGCGCCTCTTTTTTCCCCGCACAGAGAACATCCCGCAGCTTACCGCTCGCTGATCTCGGGGGAATGTGAGTTGGAGAAGGATCACCTGGAGCGTCATGAAGTCCTACGTTTGGCGCAGCAGCGGGTTGTCTTCTACCCAGCAGCACAGCAGCACCACTTTACATGTTTGCATTTCTTTTGAGACAATAAAGCCAGCGTGTCTCATTGATACGATCCAGTTAAAGTTACACTGAGGAGAGTGAGAGTCACACACACACACACACACACACACACACACACACACACACACACACACACACACACACACACACACACACACGCCTGCTCTCTCATTTGATCACTCCTCCTTCAGCTCGTTGCATATATACTGCAGCTTTCAAGTTTTTTTAATTGGTTAAATACAGTTACAGTATTTAGCTTTATGGTAATATTTTAAAAGTCTCAAAACTCAGAGTTTACTAAAAAGCTCTGTCAGCATTGACTATAATGACCAGTGTTTTATTATCCATGCTGTTTCCAGGTGTTAATGCTCCTGGGACTCATGGTGATATTTATTACCATTCCATGGTGTGGTGATTACAGTAACTCACAGAACTCGTTTTGCACAGTGGTGCTGTCAGATCACTGTTCTGGTAAGAAACTGCATTCTTTCACTGCTGATTAGAATGTAGTGCTGCAAAAAAAAATGATGTAGTGTGTGTGTGTGTGTGTGTGTGCATGCGTGCTGACCACACTTAATTGTTTCAGGTCAGCAAACAATTTTCAATAGCAGACATAAGAATAAAATTCATTTTTTTCAAATGATTTCATTTATTAAAAGAAAAAGCTGCCCAAACCAACCTGACCCTGTGTTTATTTATTTAGTTAATCCGATGTTTAAAAAGTAGATTGTTAAATCATGAATTATGATGATCACTAGCCACACCCTGGGCTGATTACTGCTAGACCTGTAGAATTTTAAAAATTACTTCAAAAGAATCTGCGTGACAACTTATGGGAAAATATTTTGTGGACTGATGAGAAAAAAATAGGCATTTTTTGCAAGGTGTGTGTTCCATCTGGAGTAAAACTAACACTGTAATTAAGAAAAACATCCTCATCCCAACAGTCAGACATGGAGGTGGTAGAGTGATGGTCTGGAGCTGCTCTGCTGCTTCAGGACCTGGACGACTTGCTGTAATTTACAGAACCATGAAAACTGCTGCCTACCAAAAAATCCTGAATGGGAATGTCTGACCTTTGACCTTAAACAGGTCGTTCACGTAGAAAAACCCTCCAATGTGGCTGAATTGAATCAATTCTGTAAAGCGTGGGACAAAGTTCCTCCACAGTGACGTGAGACTCATTACCAGTTTTCTAAAACACTTGATTGTGGTTGTTTCCACCAGGATTGTTACAACCAGGTATTCGAATTAAAAACCTTTTTTACACATGGCAAGGTTGGTCTGGACGGCCTTAAACAATTAATTTGAAAATGGCATTTTGTATTCACGCAGGTTATCTTTGACACTGAAATCTATTTGCTGATCTGAAACATGCAAGTGTGATGAGTCAGCTAAAACAGAAGCCATCTATAAGGGGGCAAATCACAGCACTGCATTCAAGTGCCTCACCATACATTAAAGAATGGCCTCCACAAAGGACTTCTTTAGACGTAGCGTTCCCTGAAGACAGTTATGTGATCTGTAAACGACCCTTCTGGGCCACATTTTATTCGTGATTAAATGATTCGTGTCACAATGGGTCAAAGTTCAGTTTCTATGCTGATACTGTGTTGTACTGCTCAGCCTCAACCCTGGCAAATGCATAGCAGATTTGCAATCTTCATTTAATATTATACAGAAAAACCGTTTGACCTGAAACTGGTGTTAAACTCACATAAGACCAAGAACGAGTGCCAGCTTATAAATATCTTGAAGGGCTACAAGTGGGCTTGTTGAGATGCTGTTTTAAGTCTGTGATGTATTTTATTCTGCTTTATATTTTTTATTCTTTGATAACGTATTTAGTGGCCAGGACTCCGTTGAAAAATAGATTTAGAATCTCAATGGGACTACTTCCTGGTAAAATAAAGGTTACAAAAATGTGTTTTATATATGACTGAAACTCATCAAAGATGAAAAGTACTTCTGGAGCCTGCTGTATAATAAAATCTGATGCAGCTTTTAGCATTGTGCCTATCTGGTATTACTCTACAGGCTGTTTGGCACCTTGTTGAAAATCTGTTGCATCAGAGGGGAGGACTGACACATGGTCTCAGAGGAAATTAAAAGGTCATCTGGATTCTTGGCTATAAAACACTGCCCTGAATATACTAAAGAAAACAAACGCGGGCCTTCTGGATTGGGAGTCGAAATGTCAACACAAAGATCTCCTCATATCATTAAAAAGAAACTAACAAGAAGCAAGGTGAGTTAGAATCACTTATTTTAATCCGTTTGTTGATCAAATTAAAACTATTATTTGAGATTTATTTATTTGACTCTGCACAGAGATTTTATATAAAGACATAAAAATACTCCTCAAACTTACTGGAAATCAACAGGCTGTGTAAATTAAACCGTCAGCTTTCTGGTTTGTGTGGTTTTTGAGTGAATTTCCAGAGAAGCAATGGGACCAGCAGCTCCACAAACGCAGGCTCTTTAATCTTAGTTTAGGTAGAGGTCCCCTCCAATTTCAGCTGAGCCAGGAATTCCGAAGGTGGTTCCTCATCTTCTTCCTCCTCCTCCTCCTCTTCCTCATCGTCATCTTCTTCATCCTCCTCATCATCATCATAATCATCTCCCTCGTAGTCATCATTGTTCCCTCCCCCTCCTCCAGAGGCCAGATTCTTCCAGTAGGCGTCGTACCCTGACGCTCCATCGTCGTCGTAGTCATCGTCGCCACCGGCCTGGCGTCCAAACTTCAAGGTGCGGGCTGCAGAGAACACATAATCAAGGTTAACTCGGGATTTGTTTAACAGGATGGCGAGGCGCCAAACAATCTTATGAATTAATTATTACGTTTTTGGATCATTTTGAAGTGTGTATTTCACTGTAGTAGTAAAGTTTGATTCCTGTGCTGATTGTTCCAAAAAGTCAAAGCTTTAGAACATTCATTGCACCACATTTCACTTTGGTTACATTGTAATATTCCGTCCATCGTTGCATAAAGCGTAATCAAAGAGATTCTAGCCCAAACTGAAACCTTGTGGTTGATATTTTTATGAGAAATAATTTCCTTTGTCAAGAATTCGTCTCTTTTATGATTCTTTGTTTCATTTCCAAACAACATTCAACAAGGAAGTTGAGGTTGACTTGCTACAGGAACTTTTTTTATAGAGCTGTGTAGAACTCACTGGACATGCTGAGGTCTTTTGTCTCCTGTGTCTCGTGGCCACACTTTGGACATGGTGGAGCTTTGCCCTTCTCCTGTTTGAAGACCTTACTCTTGGCGTGGTCTTCGCAGTAACAAGCCTGCAGGCAGATTTCAATACTCAAATCACATCAAAGTACGTACTGCATCCAACATTTTTTTTTTCCAAAAATAAGAATGCATTTAAACAGTTGTTTAGCCCTAAAGGCCGGATGACGATTCAGCCCATAAACGTATTTCTACTTCATTGGCGTCGTTGCATAACATGGAGACACAACTTCTTTCAACCTGTTACATCTTTCCTCTTTCAACATCAAATAGAAGGCTGAATAATATTTCCTCCAGTGCTCTGAGTCAAGCTGCACAATAAAGTTTGACTAACCCTAACCCTAACTAAGCCAAAATGAGGCCTGAACACTTTGGTAACTCCCCTAATTTTCTAATTTTATTATCTTCCAGCAAAATGCTCAACATCTGTAGTATGTAAAGTAAGTAAACTAAGTTAATTTATATAACACCGTTCACACAAAGTGCTTCACAAAAAGAATAAAGATCATTAAAAAATACAGACAACGGCTACACAGTTTTAAACACATTAATCAGCTCTTACAAACGTAGGCATATCAAACAATCACTGTTTGTTTGGATTGGTCGTCAAGACAATCTGCCTCAGAGACACGCCTGTTTGAAATCAGAACTGAACATCCCTACAAGGTGAAAACTTTGAGTAACAGCTCGAGCTCGTGACGCTGATGTTGTGCAATAGTAGCAGTGCTTACACTATGTAAAGTATGTGAATGTGTCAGACTCAGCATGAACACGTTAACCTAATGCGCTTCCTTCAAACACAGGGATTCCTTGCAACAACTTAAAGGATTAACCCCCCTGTATGTACACAAAAACGTGAGTTATTTTTATTAAAGCAATGAATGCCCATGTTGCATCCTCCAATTATTACAGTAATCCCAACAGAACCAACCAATCACTGACTCAACCAGGTTTTACAGACGTTGATGTTTGGTGTAGCTCCAGATCATCACCACAGACTCAACCTTTAAAGGGATAGTTCAGGTCTTTGAAGTGGTTTGTTATGAAAAGCTTCTGAACAACGAATACCGTACCTACTGTAGATATGAACAACCTCAGTTTGAATAAACAAAGATCAGCTCCGACTGAACTGATGAGCTAACTGCTATTTTGAGAGGGTCCAAAAGAAAAGAGGATTGCTGCCATCTTAAATCAGCTCCATCTTAAATGGTTTACAACAGTTCATGCTATTTTACAAACCTTTACAGAGCTGTAAATTTTGCGATCCGCAGTAATTCTGGCAGATATAAAATGACATTTTGATGAGGAATGTTACACATTGAACTATATTTGACATCACACTAAGTTCATCACACTGTACAGTTTTTAAATACATTTTTTAGATTAGAGTTGATTTAAGATCACTGTAATCCACGCTGGAACCATCTCACATTCAATAGTCATTAGCACATCAATCCACTTAGAACTACTCAGTATTTCTCTGAACAGAAGGCATCCAACAACCTATCTCCTCAGGTAAGATGGTAATAGTTTTTAAATCTTTTCACAGGACCCCACTTCAAAAGATCTGAATAGTCACTTTAATTCACGACAGAAGATACAGACTTTAAATTTATTGAAAATAAGCTATTCTTTTTTTCTTAGTTGCTTTGAACTTTTGTTTTTAATGTGACTTTTTTTCATGTTTTTAAAGCATTTTTTGTAGCATCTTGCAGACATATGCTGAAACATGTTCCGCTGTTTACTTTAAAAAAAAAAAGTATAATTACTCCTCCTAGTGTTAACTCTGGGAGGTTGAAGTTTACATCTTTAACAGTTTTTCCTAGAAGGCTTAACTCAAAGGAGGACACAGAAAATCAACAAAAGCTTTTGTTAGCTGCAAGTCCTGTTTAATCAGACTGCAGTGTTTCCTAGCTGGACGACTTTGAGCTTAAGCTTCATTTAATGCCAGCAATATTTGCCAACAACAAACTGAAAGCAAAAGAGGATGCAAAGATTAAACTGAATCAACCCTAAATCCGCAATGAAAAGAATGCAGGTTGATCTGTGCTGTTAAAAATAGTCCAGCTGATAAAATGGGTGAGGTTTCCTTAGTGCAAGCTAAGGTGATGCTACAGTAAATGCATCATGTGTATAGTAAGGTCTCCCTTGGGAAAAATGTTTTAAAAACAATGGAATGTTTGAAAAAAACAGTGTAACAAAAAAACCTGAAGTATTACTCAAATTCCTTATCTTATGAGTGAGTAAACTCTGACCCAATCAGCCTCCTGGACAGTGTTCTGTGAGGCCCTCTTACCTTACAGCGCAGACAGGAGTGTTGTCCCAGTCGATTACAGGAAACACCTGAAATGCGTCATAAGAAAAGCCAAATTTGCATTTACATCTAGTTCGCTGCACAAATACCCTCTGGGTATTATTTTCTAGGAAAAAATGATGATGTTTACTTTACTTCTAACCATAATAATAAAATTAATGGAGGGGTAAAACTGATTGACTCACACTTGAATGTTTCTGCCTGAAGGACTTGGCAGCTCGCCTGATGTTCAAACTGATCATCCTCACATAGGAAGTTCTGACAGAAGGAGCACCGGAAAATCCGACCTCCTACAGGAAGTTGAAATGGTCAGTGGTGACTTTTAGTTTCACATAGAAGTGACTTTTAGTGCCGGAGGAAGGGCGTGTCTCACCATGATCCCAGACTCCCCGCTCACACTCGATACAGTCCGCGTCGGTCAGGGGACACACACAGGCGTGAGTGCTCAGGCATTTCCTACCATGGCATACCCAGGCTTCACAGAAGTCACACACTGCACCCTTGTGGGAAAAATGGGAAATTGCAGATTTTTTCCCCCCATTGTTCGACATGTTCATACAAAATCATGCTAATTAACAAAAGCACAATTCACCAAGCTGCACACTGACTGCTGAAAACCAGTTACATTTGAAAACTTAAATATTTTTAGTAATTAGATTGTTCTAAATAAGTGATGATTGCTACTTATTCAGATTTTACTTCCACAGAATTAATAAACGTGTAAAAATAATAAATTGAAGCCATCAGTTGAATAAAGATGTAGGTCATAATGAAGATTTTAGGCAAAAAAATAAACAAACACAGCAGTTCTGGTGTTCGTATTACTCGCCCTAATTGGAAAACCTCATACCATTACTGTTGTTAAATTTACTGTAATACTACTGCTGACATAACAAGCTAAACACAGGAACATTATTAAAATAACTCATGTGAGCAGTCTGCAAAGTCTAATTCACTTTTTTTCTTAGAAGAATTTGTAGATTTAAAAAAAATGACCTCCCTTAATCACCAAATCAATGCTACCACAGCTTATTGTTTTTGCTTAAATACTAAACATATCTACACACAATGCATACATGTCACCTCCAGGGATATAAACAAGACCTAGATCAGAAAATGTGAATTTATTACCCCAATATTACATTATAAGTTAAATCATGTTGTAGAGAACTCACCACCATGGCCATTCCAGTAGTGTGGATCCCTGGATGCTTAATAACACAATCGGAAGACTTCATGCACTTTGTTTTCCCTAAAACATAAAAAAATGCACATAGAATAGCTTGATAAGAAGGGACTGTGCCGAAGTAAAGATTTTAATGATTTATTCCACACAATCCTAAAGGTTCTCATTTTTACTTGCCTCAGTCAACAAATGATTTTTAGGTAGCAATAAAGAAAAACTTGGGCAGATATTTCTGTGTCTATTAGGAATTAATGTTCGAATCATTTCAAGTATTCAGACCATTTTGGTATGACCTTTGTTTCAGAGAGCTGTGCTTTAGATAACTCTGCTGCATGACTTCAGGCCATCTGCAGCAAACTGATTTTACTAGATGTATTTAAGAAGGGAAATATTTGTTAGGGTTGTTAATCAGTGTCAGCTGTTTAGGTGTTAATGAAATTAACAACAGGTTCAGCAAAGGGCCAACACTGAGATTACCCTAAAAACAGGAATGGTTTTGCAAATAGAGGCTACAGACAAATTACCCCACCCCCTCAGCTTTTTTGAGTGCTTTTAAGTAGTTTTGCATTTGACTAGGGTCAGTGTCACTACCGGTAGAATGAGGTGACCCTAGAGATTTCACAGGCAGTCTATCTCCACCACGGTGGTACAACAATAGGCCAGAATGTTTGCTGTGTCTCCCAGCACAGTCTCAAGTGCATGAAGGAGTATCCAGGAGACTGGACGTTATTCTAGGAAAGCTGGACAGGGCCATCAGAAGTCCTTAACTCATCAGTAGGACTGGTTATCTGCTCCTTTGTTCAAGAAGGAACATGATGTGTACTGCCAGAGCCCTGCAAAGTGACCTCCAGTGGGCTACTCGTATGACTGCCCCTGACCAGGACATTAGACTTCATGAGGGTGGCCTGAGGGTCCAATGTTCTCTAGTGTGCCCTGTGCTCACTGCCCTGCACAGCGTAGCTCAACTGGCATTTTTAAGAGAATACCAGAATCTTTACTTTTCACAGATAAGTGCAGGTTCATTATGAGCTCATGTGACAGACCTGAAAAGGTCTGGTGAAGCAGTGGTGAACATTATGCTGCTGCAACATTGTTCAGCATAATGGTGGTGAGTCAAGGTTGGTCTGGGGAAGCAGATCCATGGAGGGACGCTCAGACCTGTAGAGGATAAATGATGGCACCCTGACTGTCATTGGGTATCAGGATGAAATCTTTAGATCCATTCACTGGTACAGCGGGTCCTGGGTTCCTCCTGGTGCATAATGCCCAGCCTCATGTGGCAACAGTATGCACACAGTTCTTGGGTGATGAAAAAATACAATTGACTGGCCTCCATGCTCACCTGACCTGAATCCAATAAAGCATCTCTAGGACATCATGTTTAGGTCCATCTGATGCCATCAGGTTGCACCTCAGATTGTCCAGGAGCTAAGTTATACCCTGGTCTAGATCGGGGAGGAGATACCCCAGGACACCATCTGTCATTTCATAAGGAGCATGACCAGACATTGTCAGACATGTATTCATGCACATGGGGGCCTAACAGACTAATGAGAGCCATTTTGAGTTGCTTTGTTGACATTTCAGCAAATTGTAGTAGCATGCCGCATCAGGTTTTGCTTTCAGTTTAAATTCCTTGGTGACTTCAAATTAAGTCCCCTTTAGGTTGATCATTTTTCAACAAATGGTGTGGCATTCTTTTGTTCCTAACATATTGCCCATTCCATATATCAGCATGGACATTTAGTATGATTGTTATACCATCCTAGATCACTGCAGATGACTGCAGACTACTCACCACACTGAGCACAAACTGGCAGCTTCTGCACAGAGTTACAGAAGTAGCAGAATGCCCTGTTCTTCTGCTTTCTGAAAGGAGACATCATAATACGGAACAATGTTCATTTGTTAACCCAGTTACTGTTTATGAGTGTTCTCTACAGTGATACACACTCACCTCTGACATTTGTCACAGTCCTGCAAAAACACAATAATGCAAGAATGTGAGGAAATACTACTCTTGTTATAATGCGTTAATAAACTCATCAGCAGCAACATACCATGTTGGAGTTACACGGATGTTTCGCCACATCAACTTGCTCCCGATTTGCTCGGCTCTGTTTTTCTCGCTCTTTACGACTCTCAGCCTTTTTCCTGGCCCCGGTTTTCTTCTTAGGCATTTCTGGTTTTTTTTTTTTTAGACGATTTATTTACCCTGCTAGAACAAAAACAAATCAGTTAATTATCTAATAGAAATACAGACAACAATGTTGCAAATATTCCACCAGCAAGTATTAAACATATGTTTTACAATGACAAATGCCTACAATTAATAACAATGGGTGCCGTTTTGACTAATGATGGCTAGCTTTTGCTGCCTGAAACTGAACTGAGTGGCATGACGTTTCAAACTAAGTTAGATTTTCGCTTTAACGCAAACGTCATTGTTTAAACATAAAGCTGTCGAACGACTTCGCACGGCCTACTCAATAATTTGGCATTACACGTAAATGTCATTTTACATACGCTAGTGTAATTTGAAGAGGAAAAAACAGATGTTTCAGAACAGTCGCCGCTTCCAAGTCCGTCATAAAAATGTGTCCGTTGAAACACAACGCTTAGTTTTTCGTTCCGCACCCTGTCTGGGTCCGCATCATGAGTGCCGGCGTTGAGGACGGTCTAAATTGACGGAGTCATATCACTTCGATCAAAGGGTTGATTCAGGATCCGCTTCGTACCCGTTCACTGGCGCGTGGCTCAGCTAAAAGTGATGACGAGTAACTTAAATTGTATGGAAGGCCAAATTGGTAAAATGTTGTTTATCAAAAAGTGTATGGCTGAATATATCTGAAATTTGAGTTTCAGACCAGCGTATCTCAATTATGTGCTAAATATTAGCCTATATCGTCAGACAATATTCCTCAACCTTTACACTTCAAACCATCTATATGTTCTTTGTTAATCAGTCAGTTAAATGTAATTAATACATTTTGTATATTATCACTGTCATGCAAAAAACCTTGTATCTCCAAAAATGGAACTTTTCAGGAAATGAAAAAAAAAAACATATTTTTTTAAGAAACCCTGCGTAGTCACAGATCACAGGCTCTTTTTGACACTTTCTATGAAAAGCTGTCCACAAAATCACAGAAAGATGTGGAAAAACAACCAATAGAGCTCATTTAGGTAAAAACATGATTTTAATTACCAAAAACAAACACATGCTGCTGATGATATAAGAAAAAATAAAAATTCAACAGAAAATCCAGTTTCTCTCCTGCTCACACTCAAATACATTATACAAAAATTTCCTCAACTATTTTATACAACATGTAAAACTTGACCATGGTTCTCCCAGTAAACATCTGTCTGTACGCCCTTAAAGCTGCACTCGGTAGATTGGTAAACAAGCTAGGTATCCTAGCTACTTTACACAAACACGTCTCAGAGCTCTCACCCCTCCTGTCAGGTATAATAGGCCAGCGTCCTCCGGACATGCGACTGCTCATTGCTACAGTATCAATAAAGAGCCAAACTCCAGCTGTTGAAACGTTCCCCCAGGTTTTTCCTCTATACTGTAGGTCCAAACATTTGTAGTTTTCTGCTAACTGAAAAGGTGTTTGTTTGTTTTTTTGGACTCTGGTATTTTCCCTAAAATTGAAGCGGTAGCAGCCGGCTGTTTCTGTCCTTCTCTCACTTCCGGGATGTTCTGCTGAAAAATGCACCAGGACGCATTAATGGAGGATCCAAGCAGTGAGAAAGTGCGGTGCTTCAGCGAGACAGACAGTCAGATTGTCCAATAGTTGCTTTTGGTCCGAAACATATGATTGGCTGAGGTTTTTAGAGAACTGTGGGACAACCACTTTATTGATTTCTTTCGGGGGGGGGGGGGGGGGGGGGGTATCGCTACAATATATTTATAGCTATACTATGTTAGAACGTTGTTATGAGGCATGAAAAAAAAAATGTTTTAAGCTACATTGTTTACCATACCGAGTGCAGCTTTAAAACATCTGATGAAAGTGATGAAAAACAGAAATATGAGATTTTAGCCTGACAGCAATGATACAGTATGCTATGTCTAAAGTTATAGACTTTCAACTGATTAAGGCTTTTAAAAGTAAAAATCAAACTTTATTGCAAACTTGTAGCAAAAAGAAACATAAAATCTCAAATTTTAAAACGTAATAATGTAATCCTATAAATTTACACATTTAAATACTTTTTGGTAGAATGTTTTAGGTTGAATGTTCTTGGGAAAAAAATACCCAACATGTCCCAAAATCTCTAAGGAGATAAAGAGGAGACGTGGATGTGGAATAGGAGCAAAGTGGAGAAAGATTGAGAAGAAGTCTAAACCATTACTTCCATTGATCATAATGTGCAATGTGAGATCTCTTGGAAATAAGGTGGATGAGCCTGAAGTGTTGATGAGGACCCAGCCAGAAATCTGAAACGCAGCATCATGTGTTTAAGGCTGTTTTGTAGTCCTTTTCCTTCCACGTGATTGTGAGCATCTGTTCACGCCCAGGTCACGTGCTGCTGGTGCGCGAGCCAGTCCTGAGCGCGGACAGAATCCAGCTGACAGTAAACCATAACACGGCACACACTTTACCTGCAAACGATGCGGGGTTTCCCGCCGCACACACACTCCCCTCTGGACGGTGTGTAGGTTTAGTGTCATTTTAAAGTCCGGCATGCGGGCTTATTGACTCGTTATCCGTCCAGCGGCAGCACTATGGCTCCGTCCCTCATCCGAACCTGCCGCAGTCTGGCTCTCTCGACGTGGCTGCTCTCCTTCTGCTTCGTCCACCTGCTCTGCTTGGATTTCTCGGTGGCGGAGAAGGAGGAGTGGTACACGGCGTTTGTCAACATCACCTACCTGGACCCCGTTACCTCGGAGGTCAGGACGGAGAAAACGGAGTGCGGGCGGTACGGCGAGCAGTCGCCCAAGAGAGAAGCCAGGGGTCTGGTTCTGGTCCCGGCCCTGCAGGACAGGCAGGCGTGCGACCCGAACGTCAGGTTCCCTCCCGTCCCTCAGAGCGCCGCCTGGGTGGCGCTGGTGGCCGCTGGGAACTGTACGTACCGGGAGAAGATCCGTAACGTCGCCAACTCCAACGCTTCTGCTGTTGTTATATTCAATAGTGCCAACGACACTATAACAATGTCCCATCCAGGTAACCTGCACACACTCACATCCTGCTACAGGTGTCCAACAGAGGCTTGACAGCTCAGGTCGCTTACGTTGGGTCTCAGGTTGATTAATGGGTCCTATCTTCTGTTTGGGGCCCCTGCTGCGTCAGTGTAATCAGATATATTATGAATGTCCGAGTAAAGTAGAAGATAATCAATGCACTGGATCCCCAAGTGGAGGGGTTTATTTCCACCAGGTTGTGTAGGTGGCTGTAGGGTTTTTGCTGAGCCGAAACTGCAAGGTTGTAACTAAATACCATTAAATGCACAGATTAGTCAGCCAACATTCAGCTCCACTGGCTTAACTATTACATAATTCAATATCAGATTTTTTTTTCTTGATCAATAAATGTTTGGTTTTCCTGGACATGTCTAGCTAGAAACAAAAAAACTGCTGTAATATGGTTTCTAACAGATAAATACTGTAATCATAATTGTGTTTATATTTCTGTTTAGTATATTTGGCATGTTTTTATATGCAGCTAATAAAGGTTTCTAGATCAGAATAAAAATATTTGAGATTTTCAAAAAACGTAAAATTGGAATTGGCCTAGAAACTTGTAATCAGTGGATCTCCAGTAATCGTGTTTATTATAATCTGTGAGATGACTCATTTCTGATATTTGTAATACTTCTCAATATTCATTCAGCTATATGGAGACGCATAGTACCCTGTGTTGTCACATTTTGTCAGAATTACAGATAGAAACAAACTGAATATTTTTCTGGCACATTAACTTAGAGTGGAAAAAATATTTTCCTTAATTGACTTTTAAAAATAATCACTAATGTTCAAAGGCTGTTCACACTGAGAACAACAGCTCTGATAAGATCATGTAGAGACTCTGCATGCTGCCAAAGACCCTAAAAGAGTGGATTTTAATGACTTACTTTTGCTGCAAAAAGAAACAGAGGGATGTAGTTTTTTCTGTTATTCTACAATAACATGATGTAAGACTACTTCATTAATTTGTTACAAGCAGTATTTTGCTTTGACAGCAATTTTTATTTGTACTTTCTCCTGTGTCTAATAATCATTTGGATGACATAACTCTGTAAGGTAGGGTGTTGGTAAAGAATAAAGTATAGCGACTGCTTGGCCTTGTGTTGCAGGTAATTTGATCCCCTATTTGTGTATTTTAGTTCATGATATGTTGTTATTTAATAAATTTTTTGGTTATGGCTGAGCAGTTTCAGAAGATAAATGTTTCTTTCATGATCAGTTAACTCACTTAAAAGAGGCTGTCAGAAACTATAAATGTAATAAAGAGCCCAGTATAGCTTTTATCTTTTCTTAATATAAATAATTTTTTTAAATAATAGGAAAAATGTGTGAAGCATAAAATTAACGCTCTCTTTTTTGTGCCTTGAAGCAAAAACACAATCTCAGTCTTTTAATGGCCTTTTAATTAGGACTATGTAATTAATCACATTTATATTTCCATTTCAGCTCCAAAATTTCAAAAACTCTAATAAGCAAAACATTTTTTGAAAGAGCAAGCGTTATTAAAATGATTATATCACATTCCATTCTGCAAGCATGCACTTATTTGGCCTTTCCCTTGAAATGCATCATGTGGTTTTTAAAAGTCATAAGTCATGAAAATTGTATTTGCGTTAAAGGCACACTAAGCAGTTTTGGCTTGTTTTTAGCACCCCCTAGTGTCCGTTTAAAAAAAACTGTTGACCTCCACTCCCACTGTGTGCCCATCAGATAAAGGTTTTCTTTGTTTCTTTGCAGGCTTCGCCATGATGAACATGATACAATAGATCTCTTAGCTCATATGATGTCTGTGTCTTCAGCTCGTGTGTCTTCAGTAGGGGAGGTGTAAACATACGGTAGATAGCTGTAAAGCGTTACTGCTTCTCATGAGATACGTGACTTTGTGAGACTTCAGGGCACTGGACCAGAGACTGAAGTTTCAAGTGTGGTATTCTGGACACAAGCAGCAGATGGGGCTGAGTGACTTTTCATTAACCCTCATATTAGCACATATTGGCTCAAGAAAAATATTTTAAAATATGAAAAAGTTACATAGTGTGCCTTTAAGGAATAAAGGCAGAGGGACTTTCTAGTTTTTTTTTTTTCTTGGTTCCTTGTTTTTTTTGGCACATAAAATAGGTCAGTTTGCCTTAAGTTGGAAGGATTGTGCTGCAGACTGGGCTTTCCACTTGGATTTGAGTAATATTTACACCCTTTATTGTCCTCTGTGTGACGGTTTAAGGTTTTTCTTTGTAAATTGAGCCCTCTTTCCACCTGAATAGTTTCCATTGTGAACATGTTCTCATCTCACTGGTACTTTTCATAAAGGTGTGGCCACCATTACCAGCATTTCCATCCAAGACAAACAGCTTATTGCATGAAGGCCCATGAACCCTTTTGACCTGAGGAAATCTGGTTCAGTCGTGTGTTCATAAAGACAGCAATGTGCGTAATGGTTATTTCCTCCCAGCACCATATGGCCATAATAAAATCATAAACCTGCAGCTCAAAGTGTGTGTGTGTCTAGTGTTAGACTTGTGAAAACTTTCATATATTGTGGTGTTTTAATGCTCATTTGATCTATTTTAGTCTGTCCATTTACTGTCTTACCAAAATGTTCCTGTTGGTGAGAAATAATTTGGGTTAAGACGTGTGCTATCGTTTGGCTTGGTCCTCTGAGAAGACAGTGGTGTTGAGCTGTTTGCTCACCAAACACAAACTTTAGTTTTATGGGATTGCTTGAAGCAGTGTTTGCTGTAGGAGCTCTGTTGGTGTAGGGCACGCTCACATCATACATTTATTGTTGCCATCAATGAGAATAATGCCAGTTGGCTAAACTTTTGAACTATACCCATCATGCATTGCTGCTGAAGAAGCACTGATTCTGGGTTTGAGGGCTGACACAGATTTCTGATTTTTTCCGAGTGCTGACCTGCTGATACCAACCTATCTCTAAGAACTAAAATTAAAGACATGCTTTGTCCAATTTCTGATGAACTTTAAAATTATGATTTTGGAAATGAAAAAACTTCCACATGGAGAATCTGTTGTTACTCACGTGAATTAGCAATAAGAAGTTATTTTCATAGTAACTAGTTAGTAGGTAACTATGAAAGTAACGAGAAACTTAAAGTAACTGAGTGACTTTTGAAATAAGTAAGTAGTAATGTAACCAAGTTACTAATTTAAAGTAACTTACCCAACACTGCTGCTCATGGAGTCCTAATTCTCTTTTAATTTCTGGGCATCTTTATGTGTTCAACTCTTAAATTCTAACATTTGATCAAGTTAAAGAAATTATACCCAAATGTCTCTCATCAAAACTATCATCACATGTAAAAAAAATATATATATAAAGCAAATCAGTTGGATGCTTAAACAGCAGATGCACCATAAAACTGACTGGTGATCATGATGCAATCCAACCTTTTTCTTTTTGTGGTCCGTGAATGCACCATTGCCAAGCTGCAGGAAAAATGCAACATGTTTTGTGGTCTTGGACACAAAAAGCAAATTCACCCTAACAAACTCACAGATCTTTGATATGGAAGGTTTTCCATCTAGAATCATATTTTGCGAGTTAAACTGTTAATTATAGTTCTTTGAGATAAATCAGAATTGATATCGGCAGGTCAAAGCTGTACGCTACGCAGAAATCTGTTCCAACCTTTATAAATGAATGGAAGAGTTGCATATTTGTTCAAACCAAAGCAATGAACTCTTCTGATGACACCTTTTTGTCATCACTAGCAGCTTTATGATAAACGGACACACCCCTGCATAGATCAGTTCTGGTCTCTGGGACTCTGTGATGCCAGGTTATACGAGGATGATGTTTTTGGAGAGTGATGGATGAAATGAAGCACCAAAGGGAGCTTCCCTGACTCCACGATGCCCTTGTCATAAACAGGCAGCAGAGGGAATATGATGTAATTGTGCTTCTTAAAATCATTATGCTGAATTATGAATGAGACCGTAGAGCTTTCTGTCTAAAAAGCACAGAGTCGCTTGTTGTGTCATTCTCTCATCACACGTTAGACATTCCAGCACAGAGCTGAACTAATGCTGGATATTTAAGGCTGACTGACAGATGCCTCAATTTGCGAGAGTCCCTAAAAACCTCGAGTGGTTCAGCCCAAAATAAACAAGGATGAGTGATTTATCAAGCTTTCAACAGAAGAGTGGTTTTCTCAGGGGGTTAAAATGTAAAACTCAGCTGATGAGCTTCAGCAGATTTAAGTGTTTTTTTTTTTTTGTTGTTTTTTTTGAGTAGAAGAATTTTGCAGGGAATTTGAGTAAATAACTCCAAACTTTAATCCAATTTGTCTGAACGTTTATTCTTCAAAACTGACTGTCATTATCCAGCTAAACCTGTTCAACCTATAAAACACAACACTGACAAAACACAGCCATGAGTTTTTTCCTGGAATCATTTATAAAAAGTCTTTAGGAAAACTCAGTTTTATAATGTTATATTAGTAAATCATATTTAATTAAAAAAAATGTTCTTGTGTATTTATATTATTTAGCATTTCTGCAACAACATAAACTCAAACTTCGGCTAGTTCAGGAGACCAGCGTTAGTGAGTTAGTTGATACTCGTGCCAGCAAATAAAACACATATAATGTAGATCTCTTCCCAGAATACCACTCAGGTGCAGAACAGTTCTTGGTATTGCTTTATTAGAAAATTCTTTGTTGTACATGACAAACAAGGCAACAGATGGTTGCTGGCAGGAAGCCTTAAACTCTGAGAGAGAGGATTGAGTTGATCTGCTCTGTGTAAGCTCCCAGCAGTCAGCCTAAGGTTCCTCACAGTACGAGGTCCAAAACACATATATCCTCACGTTAAATCAAAAACAGAATTTCAGTTGAGTCATTTGCATTTATTTTTATTTTGGAGCTGCACTTTCAGCTGTGAGTTGTTAAGAGTTGATCCCTGTAAATGTGACATTTTGGTGATGTTTATTACATTTAGTAGATGTTGTTATTGCTGGGTGGGTCTTTACCTATAATTCAATGCCAGCTCTTTGACGTCTTCTGGTTCTCAAACACATAAAGTTCATGCAGGATTAAAGGTGTGAGTTCCTGTTTTGATGAGGAAACATTTCTGGTATCTAACCTGGTACTTTGTGTGTTGTGCAGATACAGGTGGTATCGTGGCCATCATGATCCCAGAGCCTAAAGGTCGGGAGATCGTGGTCCTGCTGGAGAGACACATTATGGTCACCATGCACATCACTGTAGGAACCCGCAACCTGCAGAAGTATGTGAGCAGAACATCAGTGGTGTTTGTTTCCATCTCCTTCATTGTACTCATGATCATCTCTCTGGCCTGGCTCGTCTTCTACTACATCCAGAGGTTTCGCTACGCTAACGCGCGAGACCGTAACCAGGTAAGGTAATAAAAAAAAAACACTTTATGTCCAAGAATAACTTCTTTCTGACTCTTTTGGTAATAAAGTTTGTTTGTGTCTACAGAGGCGTCTGGGTGACGCTGCTAAAAAGGCCATCAGTAAGCTTCAAGTGCGCACATTAAAGAAAGGAGACAAGGTAAATCAGACTCCTCAAACTTTAAATGATGGAAGCTAAAGCAACTAAAAGAAAGTTTTTTTCACTCTAAATGCAACGTTGCCAATAAGCAATAAAAAAAATTTGACACATTTCTGGTCTGTGAACGCACCATTGTTAAGCCATCTGTGCAGAAATATTTACACAGAGAATCATTCATTTCTACCTAATCAGACATTTTAAACATGTACCGGTACTCACTTATTTAATTGAGATTATCTGGAATCAGCCAAACGTGTAATGATCAGAGCTGCCACTCAGGTAGTTAGTGCATCTTTAGTTACTGTCTTACCTGATTCTGTCCTAAATATTTGTTTACATTTATTAAGAAGTGCCATCCATCCATCCATTTTCTGTAGCCGCTTATTCCTCCACAGAGGGTCGCGGGGGAGCTGGTGCCTATCTCCAGCGGTCAAGGGGCGAGAGGCGGGGGACACCCTGGACGGGTCGCCAGTCCATCGCAGGGCCACACAGAGACAAACGAGACAAACAACCACACACCCACTCACACCTAAGGACAATTTACCAGCCCAATTAGCCTGACAGGTTCTAGGTATTAAGAAGTGTACCTAGAAAATATGTTGATGATTATTTTTCCTAATAAAACATTTATATTCTTGAATAATTGCTAAGCAACAATATTTTTCTGTTATATTGGATGGATGGAATGGTTGATTGATTGCTTGATTGATGGATGGATGCACACATCCATGCATGCATCATTGCTTGCATCCATGCATGTACACGTCCCGTAATGGGTATGGACACTTGCTAGGAGCCGCTCAGCTCACGCTGCAGCTTCTGCAGGCTGCGAGATTGATACTGCTACGTAACCCCGGTGTGCAAAGAAGCATTGTGGCAGAAGGAACTGATACACAGGCATGATGTTTAGCGCACACGTGCACCAGCGCACCACTTATTTACAGCCCTGAATGTGGATTTTGTCCTGGCCGTGAAACTGTGGACCAGTGCTTTACCCTTGCTAAGGTGCTAAGGAGCATGGGAGCTACAGTTTAGCATGAAAAAGATATTTTACAGTACTTTGCCTAATTAAATTAGCCATCAGATAGCTTAGCGTGAATACTGCCTTACTAGTTTAACATCTCACACTACTAAATTTGTAATCTTTTACCTTACTCTGTATATAGAACCCATTTCAGATAAGCATGAACACAGATCAAAAATTATTTAAAAAATTTGTATCTACTGATTAGATAAAAACTAATCTTAATTAAGCTAGTTGACAGTTAGCTTAGCATTAAAAATGTCATGCTAGTGTAGTATTTTATTTAATCAGTTTATCCTTTTCCAGTTTGTTTTGTACTCAAGATAAAACTGTGTTAAATGAATTAGTTTCATTAATGTCCTTGCTTGACAGCTGTTTTTGTGAAGTTGCAGGGTAATTGATGAGCTTCTTAATGGTTTTTCTTACTTGCTTTGGCTGCAGCATCTCTGTACATTTTGTCAAGATCTTTGTCTAACTGATAATGGTCTGGGTCTGATACATTCAGTTGGATCATCAAGATTAAAACCAGCGTTGTCACTTCTTGATGTGATCTAAGTTGTTGGGTAAAGCCAGGTCACTACCATTAGATAGCTTCATAGTTCAGATATCAGTGCTGGAAAGACCAAATACAAATGTGTATCAACAGCTAAAACAAACTGCAGCTATTATAAACCACTAAAATGCCCTCATTAAACTAGTGAATTACAAATATAAATATGATCTAACCTCTTAAACATATAAGGCTATGATATATAGGAATTTTTAAATAATTTTTTCTTATTATTTTACAGTAAAAAAGTAGAAAACTTGAGGGGAAAGTGTCTGGTTGAGTTGACAAGAAAACGTTTATTTATATTTTAGTTTATATAATTATAAATGTTTATTATTTGAATGAATATTTAGATTTATGTGAGTATTAATTCTCCTTTTTTGTGTGTTTAGGAAACTGAATCAGACTTTGACAACTGTGCAGTTTGCATTGAAGGTTATAAGCCTAATGATGTTGTGAGGATATTACCATGCAGGTAGGTTTGTCTTCACCTGATCCTTGTAGCAGATAACTTCATTAAAACATGAACACATACACCATAGCTTACAATCTCTGGACATTAGCATTCGTGGAATTTTTTTATGTATGTACTTCTGTTAGAGCTGCACAATATATCCAAAACATTGTCATTATTGCTATATCAGCATCACAATAAATAAGACACAAACTCCGTGACAATGACAATCTTTGACAATCAGGTGGACCCCAATGCTATCAGCTGTTTTAGATATTAATGGAGGTTTTTCTAACTTCTCTTTTGTTTCCTCAGACATGTCTTCCATAAACACTGTGTAGATCCGTGGCTGCAAGACCACCGAACATGTCCAATGTGCAAAATGAACATCCTCAAAGCCCTGGGTATCCCAGTAAGTTTGATTTATTTATCTCCCACTTTTCAATAGCAGGCAATAGTGTCTGCCTGTGTCTGTACCGTTAGCAAAATATCTCGTGAACCAATGCCTCATTTTACACAAATTTCTCAGAAAGCAATTATTAGATGTACATCTACAACAACTCATCAACACATACTGATTGCATGAAATGAATCATAACATTTTCAAGATTTGACCAAAACAGCTATAACTCCATCATTTCTCAACATTAGATGATCTTAGCTAGCTTTTGCCTCACTTACACATATAGAAATAACACCTTAATCATTAATATCTAATTATTCCTTTATTAAAGCCAATAAAATGCAAAAGTAAAAACTCAAAAACGGCAAAACATTCACAACAAGCAAAAGACCCCCGTCTAAGGTAACTTTGGTACGTTCCAGTTCAGTGCAGACTGCGCAGACGAGACCCCTCCAGACTACGAGGCGGCAGTCGGGGGACCTCTCAACAATCCCATCAGTTCTGCGAGTGAAATCACAGTTAATGAGAGCTCCGTGGTGCTGGATCATGCAGGACGAGTGATAGACGTGCAGCAGCTGCATCATGATGTGGAAACAGCCTCACAGGAAGGACAGAGCCACATCATAGCGAGCAGTATGTACACACATTAAGTTAGTAATGCACACAGTTGGTTTCTGCTGCCCCCATGTGGACACAAAGCTTTACTGCAGTCTTTAAATTGCAGAATATAGATGCAGTGATATGAATGTATCCTTTTTGACTTGTATCCGTTTTTCCTTGCTAAGGTGAGTACCAGCTTCCGCTCAGCAGTGATTCAGACACTTCTGTTATCATGAGCGTGGACGTCAGAGTGTCTGAAGCAGGCCTGTCTGTGGAGCAGGAATGTGACAGGACCAAGTCCAGAGCCAATCGCTCCTGAGGAGAGATTGCTAGAAAAGGCCAAAAGCAGAACTGGAGAATCTGACGACTCAAAGATTAGTTAGGTTTTAAGCTAATTCAGAGGAAGAAAAATGGACAATACAAGCAAAATCTGCTTGAAAACTTCAGTTCTGTTTTCACTGTCAGAAAACAAATGTATCCCTTCAACAGCCAATCACAGATCTCACAATGTAAAGCCCCAGTTTCTGCCCTCGTGTAACCTTTATACATCCTCCACAGGCTAACTGTGAAGATGCTGGAATCTGTGACCGAAGGCAGCATTTGTCTTCTGCAGGACACAAACCTTTGGACAGGAGCAGCAGTGCCTCCTTAATGCATGTGTGCAGCTTTAATTAGCATGAAAATGTGTACAGATGTCCAACTATTCCGTACATCACTGCCAACAAATCCACAGGTTTTACTGCTGTGATGGACACACACATTGCACATAGAACATCAGCAGTTTTCTGTGAGTCCTGAAACTCCTGGATACATGTAACCTAAGGACTCATTCACAAGCAGTGAAGGAGTTTTGAATATGTACATGAAGCACACGCTAATCTGTGACGTATTAACGTCTGTGTTACTGATCTTAGATTCTGCTTTACTGACTGAAATGCCTGTCGTGGAAATTACACAAGGTCTTTATCTCATATCCTCATATTTGACAATCGTATCTTGTCTTAAGCGGTTTGAAGTGATGTCACCCATTGCCCTACGGAAACTGCTGCTAATTATTAGCACAACACATGAAGTTAATGATCTGCTGACTTTCTCCACTTACGTTCACACTGAGGTGACTTTCAGGCTCTGAGATTTTGGATCTTTTATATACAAACCTTCACTTATCAAGTCAGCCTGCTAGATGAATACGTCCACATGTGTTTGTGCCAAGCTGATCTGTTCCAGTTCAAAGGTCATTTTTTATAAAAACCTGTTTTCTGGTTGACTGGAGGTGAAGGCTTTAAATCTTTTCATGGATTGTAATCTTAGAAATGAGGTGAAGCCATAGGGTTAGAAAACAGATTCTATTTGGTTAATAAAAGAGCACAATTATTGGGTTTTCATTTAAAATAACAGTTCAGATCTATTGAAGTGGGTTTATGTAGAAAATAATATGAGATAGCTCTTTGAACTGCCTCAGTTAGAAAAACATTGACAGACTTGCAGCCAGTCACAGTCGATTCTGACAACCAAAAACACTCTAAACTCTAAAGTTCTGTGGTTAATTGCTGTATCACCTCTGGTGCAGTCTGAGGAACTTCCTGCAGGAGCATCATAATATTTCAACCAGAATAACCATTAAAAGTGAAATAATGATGTGTACATGGGCCGCTATTTGTTTTAGAGACTGGAATTATTTTCAGGTGGCAGCGAAGCATTTTGTTCTTAGGCCTTCTGTGACTAGCCGCTAGCTCATCAGAACTAATCTGTTTCTTCAAACTGAGGTTGTTCAAAAAACTATAAACAATGAATTATAAATCAGTTACAAGCGTTCTACAAGAACTCTCCTCAGATGCTCTTATCTAGCCTTTTTAGGATTTTGACGTTCGAGGAGCATCTTGACGATTAGAAATCATCACTGATCGAAAACATCTACAGCTGTAGATCCACCCAAAGATATCTCTGGAAAAACAACAACAGTGATTCTGTGTGTGGGGAAAATATCTGTTGTCTCTAATTAAACTTTTTATTGTGACAGTCACCAGTGATAGTTAAGTTTCAGGTAATAATTGTCCAGCTTGTATTTCTTCCTGTTGCTTTAATGTTCCCAATTTTATTTCCAGAGGAACATTTTCTTGTCCAGGACAAAGAAACATATGAGCACAATCTGCTGCTTTTTGTATCTGGAGGTTAAATTAAGAGACTCAGAAACTGGTAGAGATCAACAAAACAGCTAAAGAGTGATGGTTTTTTACTTATTTCAACTGACTTTAAATTGGATACAATTAATTCTCTCTGCAGAAAATAATTATGAATGTTTTACTATAAAAACTAGACAAATCATATTCATTATCAGTTACACTGAAATGACTTTTTAATGACAGTGGAAAAAGAGTGATCGTGAGAATGACTGTTAACGTATTTATTCCTCTCTTTTTTAGTCTTTTATTGTTTTTCAATTATACATTTATTTCTGTCTATCACCTGTTGACCCCCTTAATGTTCAGTAATGTTTTATGAAATCCAACCAGCAGCATTTTTTTCTCTCACATTCCTGTTAAACTAAACAATGAAGAAGCACAGGTCCTCATGTCAGATTTTTAAAACGTTCTCGCCATTTATGAGTCAATTTTTACACAATCTTTGCCTCCAGTCCAAAAAGACATTCTGAACCAATCAGAATGTTGGTAATGTGAACTCACAATAAAAATGGAAAGGTTTGTGCAGCAGTGTTTTATTAATGCACATCTACATGCAGCACACAGCTTCAGCACCACTAAGATGACTTTAGAGGTGTTTATTCTCTTGTACTTGTTGGCAATTTGATTTAAAAAATGATGATTTTAGAGCATTTGATTCATCTTTAGCATTATGTCTTTTGTATTAATATAAAAGCGACTAAGTGTGACTTCTGCCAGCTCAACTCCTTTCACATTAACGCACAAACAACACATAAGCCTTCTCACTATTCAGTCGGTTGGCATAGTGACAACATAAAACAAAGCAGTACTTTTTTAGCAGCGGCTGGAAAAACTTAAATTATGATTAGAATAAAAGGTTTATCTAATTTGTCTTCATGTTTTAACTATTTATGTTAATATTAAGTCTTAGAAAACAAAATATCTCATTTATCTCTCATAACTGAACATGCAACATCACTTAATACTATAAAGAAACGTGTATTGATCTGGGGGGAAATAATGTAAAGGTGTTCTCATCATGTTATATGTCTTGCCGTTTTCCATCTGATGACAACATAACACTGCATTTCTTTTAAATGTGAACAAATAATATAGAATTATAATATGGCCTCATAATGTATTTTTTATTAGAACAAGTTTATTTAATTGATAAAGTCGTGTGTGCTTTTAGGTGTGGCAATGCATCTTTAAGTGGACATAACGGAGTTGGAAGAACAGATTTGATTAAATCATTAGTTTTTTACACCTCACATTGTTTGTATTACAGCATTACCAAAGGTTCTAAATCATTTATAGTCACATAAAGCGTCACTGCAGCTTCAATGAATGTATGCACATCTATGACATGTTTCCAATCCCCCAGAATTATTAGCTAATTCTGTTGTTCCTTCCAGGAAATTCCCTAACCCTGAACGTTAAAGCCTGTATAATAAAGCAGCACTACTTTATTATAGAAGTAGCTCATTCTGCTTGTTTTCTTTTATTTTGTTTGTTTCCTTCTGGCTGCTTTACTCTCCTTTACTGCACTTTACCCATCCAGTTTGTGAGGATAAAGCTGTGTTTTTATTGTAACGATTACAGGAACGAGGGCTACACTGAACACAGCACGAGTCACTTGTTCCTCTGTAATATGTGTCCTTTGTGTAAGCTGGAGAACATCATTATATTATAAATATATACCCAACAGATATACCATATTGCTATTTTGTACTATGAGAAGCCTTGTGATGAGCAGAGTCTGTTATTTTCCTGTACTCTACATGATGCATGTGTTTGACTGTATGATTGTGTTCAAATAAATTTCAATCAGGTTTTTCCAACTTTTACTAACCTGTCTGTTCTCTGTGGTTTGCTACCAAAAGAATGTTGGAAGAAATAACATTTTCTCCTCAGTGACACATTTAGATGATGCAGAATAAAATGTTGTTCAGTATAATGTAAAAAAATAAGGCATATAGGGCAGCCTGAGAAGATGGTTACAGGTGATGATGGTCTGTAATGTTAGTTACTATAATTTTTCTTTTCTTTTTTTATTATTTAAAATTTTTCTTTCTTTCTATGTTTTCTCAATTAGTTTTTTCATCATTATTGATTATTTATGTATCTATTATGCTTGTTCTCTCCTCAAACAGTCGGATGTGACTTTCTTTTAGGACAGAATAACAGCTGACTTCTTTTGTTGAGGGTGGCTCAGAAAATCAGCCCATCATTGTAATATAGAACAGGTATGAAGACCTATTGTGGTCAAAATGCACCCGCGTTTTTCCCGTTTTGTTACATATCTATCTTCATAGTTTTCATCTGGGTAGACAGACCAAAATATGCATGTTAGTTTTGTAAGTCAATTTGGATAAAAGTTTCTGCCAAATGAGTAAATATAGTAAGCATAGTTTAGGTTAGTAGTGATTCTCCTTTTTGAAGTGAAATGTCAAACAGTGATTTCTTTCTCTCTTTTTAATTAAAGTCAAATATACGTTAACAAAACTCTTTGCATTAACTTAATTTGCGTTTGATCACTTGTCCACACAACAACCCAAAGACACTGTAAATTGTCACCTCACAGTTTGCTAACTTTTATACCTGAACTTTTTGCCATGACTGTCAGGAAAGGTCATTAGTAGTGAAGCGCCCTCTGTCGGACAAACTTAAGAACTACAGTTAATTCATGATTTGTCTTGAAGGAGGCACTAAAATACCCATAAATCTTCACATTAAGCGTGTGATTATCTGATTAGTTTAAACACAGTGAGCATTCAGAGCATACTGTCAGTGAGCTAATAAAATGAAAAAGGGAAATTCCCTCAGAGAAACCCGTCCAGTTTGAAACTACAGCGTAAAATCTGAGTGTTTCCAGTCAGACTGTAAATGTCACTTGGAATTAAAGCTGAAAACCTGCAGTCAAAAGCCCCTTTATAAGGGGATATTATAAACGGCTTTGCTTTCTCCTGACAGTGAAGATGAGTAATGAATAAAGAATAGTATTTACAGTCTTTTTAAAAAAAAAAATTCTGATTATTGGGGGTAGAAAGTGAAATAAATGAGTGATTTTGATTCTGCATATTAAAAATTTTGTATTTGATGTTTGAGTCGGTGTCACCCTCAAATTTGTTTATCTTTAAATGAAAAAAAATCTAACAATTTCAAACCATTAACACAGATTTCTATTCCATTCTTTAGTGTGAACTGATGATTCTGTCTGTTTCTCAGGAGTATCTATCTAACTGTTTAGACCAAACTATATTAAAATCTTTGGATTATCTTTACTGGTGGAAATTTTGTACAGTGAATAGTTATAGTGTCTTCAAGTTCTTTCAGAAAAACCTGATGTAAAGAATCAGAATTATAACGAAAAATATTTCCCAGTAAAAGAAATGTGTATGACTGAAACTCGACCACTAAAAAAATCCTGTCCTTTTTTTATCAGATTTAAAATCAAAAGCTTTCCCTTTAAAATAATGTTTCAATAGCTCATCCCACAGATTTGTTAGAGCCATGAGTTAAAATTGAAGCCTATAAAACAGTAGATGACTTTTCTTACTTCTAAAGGAAAAATGAATACATTATCCACATAAGCCTTATGACGTATGAAGTATAGGCTCTCTTTCACTCTATATGAGCTGTTCAGGCCAGAAAGCAGCCCTGGCCTCATTGTTTTGATATCTTCTATGTTCCACATCACAAAACTTATCTCTGTTTCTTTTGTTTGTTTTAATCATAATACACATTGCAAACAAAAAATAAATCACAATTTGGGTGTCATTCAACTATAATCCAAAGCTAAAACCAAAAATTCAAAGCAAAACAAACATGCAAAGTTTTCCTTCCCTTTTTTTTTTTTTTAAAGGAAGACGTGACCAACCTCGTGTAAAGAAATGGGGATGTGATTCAGGAACTGAGACGTGGAACAAATCGTCTGAGACTATCTGCTCATCTGACACCATGGGGCAGCTATAGGGAATGTTGGCCTTTTTTTGTTTACATGAGAAACACTTTACAAAAAACATAATGTTGGGAAATCCCTCTAAAAGGCAGCCTCACTTCTATACTATTATACTATTGATCATTTCATTCAGAGAGTACAGTAGTTAGGATGTTTACTTCAGTTTAAGAAGTAGGTTTACATTGTGTAGGTTGCCAAAGCTAAATTAGGAAAACCAAGGAGACCTTCTTTCCCTTATCATGATGAAGTCACCATAATAAGGTCATGAAGTGAAATCAGTGTCATTCCCCACCTACAGTTCTGCCCCACAACCAAAAACACAAAAGGAAACCAAAGCAGATGTACTGTAAGATGAATGAATCATTTCCGCCCCTGCTTTCTGCAGCAGCAACCTCATCAGTCCCTAAAAGTGCAAGTTGAGTCGACTCGATGTGGTTAAATGGAGGGGAAAGTTTGTAAACAACCACCTGAAGCCAGAGCTGAGTCAAACTGCTCCCCCACATTCTGTATCCTGTTTTTGAGTCCACATAGAGCAGGAAACCAAGCTGAACTGCTTTGTACCAACAAAACAATAGTGCTCGTCAGGAGTTTATAATCTCAAACATCATTCCTTTTTAAGGGAATTTGATATTTTATTTGTTGCCAAAATTCTATGCTAATAGTCTACTGTAGAATGGTGAACATAAACATATGGCATCTGAAAAAAATCCTGAAATTGCACTGAGATCAAATCTTTTCTATTCACTTGTCAAGGCCTACACCTGTGTGCAATCCACAGAAAGCTAATGGCTAAATACAAGCTGTTTACTATTACTAATTGTAGTCTGTAAATAAGTTAAACAGTTTTAAATTTAAAGCGATAGTTCAAATATTTAGAAGCAGGTATTTGAGGTTATTGTTATCTGTGGTAGATAGCTCTTTGAAAAACTTCAGTTTGAAGAAATATCACTTACTTTCGACTAAACAGATGTCCTAACAGCTATCACAATGGGGCCAATTTCAAAGTAGACTTCTTTAATTCTAAAATAATCCAATCATTGAAAAAAAATCATCATAGCAGTTTATGCAAAGGCATTTTTTTTACATTTGCTTTAAACATTGACACTGATGTCAACTTCACATTACACAACTACTGTCAGAAATATAAAATAATGACTGGAAGTGTTACAGATATCCCACTAATTTTTGCTTTTATTATAGATTTCTATGTCAATATTGATGTACTGGTTTTTTAATGAAAACTAATGGAAAATAACAGGTTTCACAGTCACACAGAACATTAGCTCATCAGTCTGGTCCTATCTAATCTCTATTTCTCCTAACGTAGTACATCCTAAAAGCTATCTACAACAGGTAAGATGTTTATTGTTCATAACCTTTCAAGTAAACCCAATTTAAAACGACTTTAAGGCACTTAATGGGTTTTGCACAGCACTGAAAAGTACATTTGTCATATCTTTTGACAAAGTAAGCCCTGAGTTTTTTTGTTATTATCATTCAATCTCACAGACCTTTTACAAAATTAGAGTGATTTTTTTTTAACTAAAAGTAATTTCATAAGTTTAGACTGAGACTTTAGTGATGTGTTATGCAAATGGATGATGTGAACAACTATAAAAAAGATACATTTCTGGTAGTTCTGCAGATAATTCATTTATTGTTTCTTAGAAAACTGAAAATCACTGTGTCTAGCTGCAGTCTTCAGAAACAACGCGAGACTTCAGTCTGCGTGACCTGCGATCAACACATTCATCAATAACAAAACAAAAAATTTAAAAACATGTGTTTAATAAATAATAACGGATTAAAGTCGGGTTACATGCAAATGAACGGTGTTTCTGATTGATTGCTGCTCACGCGCCTCCGCCCACTGTTATGACGTCGCGCAGCCTCACGCGCTTTATTTGCGCGAGCGACAGAAAGCAGCACAGCAGCGACGTTTCAGCTGAAGAAACGCAGGAGGCGGAGACGAATGCAGCTTAAATATCGGGTCCTCGGCGAAGGTGTCGTGTTTTTTAATTAACATTCGGACGGAGTTCACAGCTGGAAGCATTTTGGACCGTTTTTATTGAGTTGTTTTGTGTGTTTTGGCTCATTAAAAGGCAACGCAAACAAACGCTGACAGGCTGAATCGCACCTGCCGCGGAGCATGATGGACAAAGACTGATCCGACACCGGTCCATTCTGCAGCAAACCGAGCCTGGCTAACCCAGGTTCGAAGGACAGACTGCGGTGAATATTAAAAGATTCCGGTTTCAGCTTTTTGTTTAGATTCTCCAAATGGACCTCCATGTTTTAAGGCCGAACCGAACCGAGCCGTAGCTAACTGGCTTGTTTCACTAAAACGCCGCTTTTATTGTTATTTCTTTTTCTAGCTTAAAATAATAACCAGGCCCATTTCTTTAATAATTAACTGAACATTCGCCCGTCCCAGTAGGACCAGTTTGTCACTGCGGTCCTGTCTTGTTTATTCAATGTCCCTCTAAAATATAAGAGCAGTAATATGTGGGTCATCCCCGAAGATGTGCTGCTGGCGGGAGCATTATGGATCACCGAGAGGGCAAATCCATACTTCATCCTCCAGAGACGGAAGGGACACGGTGATGGAGGCGGAGGACTGGCGGGTGAGTCCCATCCTACTGCTGGCATGACCGAATAACAGTGTATTTTATTAGATTTGTTTGATTTGGTGTGTGTGTGTGTGTGTTGGTGCTGGGCATCAGAAAACTCAGTGAGAATGGGTCACGTGATTGATCAGCTGTGAAAATGACCTTTCACCTCCTTCCCTAATTGATTAGTCAGACTTGATCAAAGATTGACGTCAAAATAAACCCACTGTCAGGGCAAAAAGCTGCACATGATGATGTAAACACAAATGGTCTTTATTTCACAAGTAAGATTTGGCTGAGTTAGGTAAAGAAATGAGATTTCTGCCACATTAACCCAAACAATGATCACTGTGTCTTATTATTTGTTGCTGCTATAGCTGCAGAGCCTCAACAACACTGAATCTATTTGACAACAAGCTAAGACTCAGTCTGTTTGCTTGTTCATGCTGAATCATTCCTCATCTTCCTTCTCTTACTCCTCCTCCTCCTCTCATTGGCTAACCATCCAAAATGGGTCAAGAAGCAGCAAGAGGCAGAGGAGGGGTGGTCAGGTTATTGAAGCAACTGTTCAAAGTTTACATTTTAAAAGCCTGATGTCCTGCTTTCTCACTGATTTTTAGCAACATGGTACATTACTTGACCTGGTTTCAGCAGAGCTCACAAGTTGGATTCATAAGCTGCAGCTGAACATCACTCAGAAACTACATATACCAACTTTAGTACATAAGTGCTGCATATTTTGGATTATTTTGCATTTTTGTTTTGTACATTTACACCCAACACCAGTAATGACCACTTTTTAACATCATTCTCAAATCCTCAAAATAGGACGGTGTGTCCTTCATATTTACACTAATCTTGTGTTTGAGTTGTAGCGACATGGTGGTATGCAAAAAAAGTACAAATGCAATTTGAAATAAAATGCATCAGACAAACTGTTAAACATGGAGTGTCTTGATGTTTAAAGTTGGGCACAGGGCCTCAAGCTTAGATGATAAAACTGGACTCTGCATGTTTTGGTGTTTCAGTACAAATTTACAAAAGAAAGCATGCTGAAGCATATGAAGTAAATGGAAAGTGATGCTCCTCAGTGCTCAGGTTTCACTAGGACACTTTCTGTTCAGTGACAATAATTTCTCACTTCTCAGCTTTGCGTTAAAGCTAATTTATAAGCATAACATTTAAAGAGTAGTCTAAATGAATAGGAAAACTGATGCTTAAACCATTTTTCTTACTAAACACAATTTTGTTCCACACACTTTTTTATGGGTTTTTCTCACTTGTGATCAGTTGTTGACTTGTTTTCACACATTCAGTGCAATCTTGACATTTCCTAGACATTATCCTTGAGTGTTGCATGTGAGAGAGCAAATCTGTATCAGCTGAAACTGCCGGCTCCTTCAGCCCAGATCATACTGTGTGATTTTCAGCTGTCATAAAGGGCTGGATCTTGTCACATTATTTGGGCTTGATAATGTAAAACTTTCATAAGTAACTTGTGTCGCAGTACATGACTTAAAGTTTAATAGATGCCAGACAGGGATGTGTTCTGCGATGTAGAAAATGGACATAAAAAATTAAGTTTACTGTAAAATGTGAAGTCATGGAATTTAATATGCAGATTTGATCAAACAAATCATTTAAAATATATTCTGTAAATTAAACTTAAATTTTTTTTAAATTAGAACATCAAGCATGACTATTTACCATTGCAGAATTATGTCACAAACATGCAACAAATGTCAAAGGGTGAATGGAAAAGCAGCTGGTTGCATCAGCAGCCTCTTTCCAGAAACTCCTGACGCCGCTCGATTTTTTTTAAATTGTAGCTCTCCTCTTTGGTCATGAGAGAGTTAAGTTGGCTGTTGGTGTCACACAACAGATTGCTCATGATCATTTTCACACGATTCATCATTCCCAGAAAAATTTCCTGTCTGAAAACAGTGAGAACCCAGCTTTAGTGTGACTCCAGCTATTGTCTCTAATCATTGATATTGACACAGTAATTTAATTTTTAAAGACTAGTCAGAGGTCTTTAACACCATTTTCACTGCACTGTTACAAAAACACTTAAGTTATTTTAACATCTTATCCCTGTGTCTGTATGTTACACACCACACACATATGCACACACACACACACACACACACACACACCACACTCGTGAATTCCACATGTAGGAGTCTGTAAATGCTAAAAACTTACAAACCCAATTATGAAGAAAATATCAGTAAATTGTCGGGGGGGGGGGGGGGGGGGGGGGGGGGGGGGGGGAGATCAGGGAGTGTTGTAGCAAAAGAAATTGGTTATTTAATTTTTAACATTTGGCTAATCATAACTCTATATTTGAGTGCAGTTTTGTTGACATAATTGAAACGTACCTTCAGCATCTTCATCTCTTCCTCAACCTCTTTAAGTTCTTGCTGTGAAAATTGTGCCAAGTGGTGTTGGGGTATGATGTCACTGTTATGTAAAAGCTGAGCTTGCTGGCTTGTCTTGTGAGCCAGCTGGCACTAAACATCACCCAGCAACACTGGCACTGCCTTTAGACCTTCCTTACAGGAGGAGAGGAAGTTGCCAACATCACCAGGATGAAGCAATTTACAGGCATCAATCAAGGCAGAAAGCTCCAGTGTCACAGGAAGAAGATTTTTTGTGGGGGGTCATTGGAAAAAGCAAAACACTGCAGCATCTTGTGAGAGGAAGCATGATGAGGTGTGAATACAACAGCTGCAAAGGAAATTGCAGAATTATGCAGAGTTCAATAAAGCTGATCAAGTGTGGAGAAGACGTGACGCTCTGCTGCTCTGGCTTCTGAGAATTTAGATGAAAATAATTCAAAGTGCACAGCAGCTTGTGGAAGATTTTTTTTGTTGCTCAGCCTGATATTTGAAGCAGGATTTCCCTCTTTAACATGCTCAGTTTCATGTTTATCACACATTCACCTCCAGCAACGTCCATGTGAAAACTTTACCATGGTAAATCCTAAGTTATACAAATGAGTAAGACATTAAGAAGGATTTCTCATTGCTTTTTAAACATTCATCATGCATTTGACCATAAAACCTCGGATAAAACTGCTACCAGGCAGCGGTAGCCAGTGTCCTCTTCTATGCTGTGGTGTGCTGGGGGAGCAGCTCAACAAAGGAGGACACATCCAGACTGGAGAAACTGATCAGGAGAGCCAGCTCTGTGGTTGGCACAAAACTAGACACTCTGGTGACAGTGGACGGAGAGGACACTGAGTAAACTGATGGTCATCATGGAGAACACCAGGCACCCTCTGCACACTGTCATTCACAACCAGAGGAGCCTGTTCAGTGACAGGTTGCTCCTCCCAAGCCAGAACCAACAGACTCGGGAACTCCTTTGTTACACACGCCATCAAACTCTATAACTCCTCACTGGGGGGGAGAGGGAGGGGTAACAGGAGGATGGAGGGGGACAGAGAGGTACAGGGATAATGATAAAACATGACCGGATAATCAACATTACTGTGAAAAATAATCCATGACGTGCAATAACTGTGTGTGTGTGTGTGCACTGCGCAATAGATTTCATGACGTGCAATAACCTATGCAGAATTTCTCAGATAGCCATTGATCACTACTGATTTATGCTTGTGTGTGTGTGTGTGACTTGTGCATCTGTATATATGAGGTTCCCATTTTATCATCATTAAGATTGTTGTAATAATTGCTGCTATATTTCATTAAGTCCATTTTATTTTATTCCTAACTATTGTTATATTACTACTTTTTTTACTAGTTGTTTATGCTTATATTTCTGTTGAAACTGCCTTCTGTCGATGTGCTTACCGCTGCTGGCAACTAAATTTCCCAGAGGAAAATTTTCCCAAGGGATCAATAAAGTTATCCATCTGATTTGCATTAAACCTTGTAGAGTTTGGAAAAACATGTCAGCGTTCACTTCTTCCAGCTCTTACCTGAAACCATTTTGAGTGAGAAACTGCAGAAGAACAGTTTTAGGAACTTTTTTTCTGTTTGATGTGATCATCACTCAGAGGGTAAAATGCTCAACAGAACATCTCGTCAGACTGTAAAGTGACTAAGATTCAGGCTATTGAGTCAATGACTCGAGGTTCTCTTATAGCAATATAAATTGCACAATAATTTGAGTTGGAGTACAAAACATTATTTCATAATGCAGCTGATTAGTTTTGTGTGAATCTGGGATCAGACAGATCTTGTGGGTTTTTTTTTTTTTATTAGACCTTGTTTTGGTTTTGAAGACGCCTCTTGTATGGAAATGTTCATTGGCTCGGATACATGCAGTGAAACAGAAGTTGATGTTTATCAGTCATGCTTATCTCAGATTTCATTATTTGATATTTTATTAGTTTCAGTTCAGAGGGAAATTGTCATTTCAAGTGGTTACTTCTGTACATCCCATGATAAAAACTTTTTCTAATCACACCAGGGTGAATTTGATGGGGAGTTTTTTTCCCCCCAACCATCTGCTTTCCTGTGTTTAATTTATTTTTTAACTTTCCCTCCCGCATGTCAAAACTTTAATGTGTCTGGATGTGGTTTGTTTTGTCCTGACAACAGAGAGTTTCTGATCGTTTCCTGGTTTTCTCAGTTGAAGAACACACAACGCTGCAGGAGAGTTTTTTTCAGCCAATTCTGAGGCTAGCCAGAGATAATAATTGAAACAGCTTTGTCTTTTCTGAACCTGTATGGTGTCTTATTGTTTTAGTTTGCTCACCCACTCACTCACTGTGTGGAAAAATATTGGCTGTGGTGAGTAAGAACAAGTAGACGCATGTTTTGATGAGTTCATTCTGCAGGATCACCTGATGAGCTTAAGATCCAAACAACTGTAAACATCTCAAACTCAGAGTGCTGGTTTTAAGTAACGGCTTGTTATGTAAAACCAAAAACTCTCAACCAAAACCATGTAAGAGACGTAAACAACCGTTCTTGTTTCTGTCGGTGAGGTTTCACTTAAACTGGCAAGAAAGGGGGGGGGGATGGTCTGACCTGAAACACACTGAAACAGTCAGGTCCATTACAGGACAGCTAAAGTTCAAATGGGAAGGGTTTCACAAGTATTTACCACAAGAGTGAAGCTGATTCTCACACGTTGGCATTTTACTTGTAATATTTTTTGCCTTCTGGGTAACACTTTAAAGGGCTCTTGGTGTGGGAACTACAGATATCACTGAGTGTTAAACCTGTGGGATTTTCTGTTTTGTCAAAGAGGAAGTTGTCTTTGCACTCATGTTTTATTTAAAAGTCACATGTCTGTGTCATCTGAATAGTTTATAGACATGTTTGAAACTCCAGTTCATCAATTATATTCACATCTGGAGTACCATCAGGCTATACTGATGAGGGGAATTGATAAAGTAAGGACTGTGGAGTTTGTCTTTTTTATTGACTCGTTTGACTCTGCCTTAAAATTAGATAAGTCTTCAGTTTCCCTCTGGCCTGTCTCCTCTCCTTTCCCTCCCCCCTATTATTTTTATGACTCATACTGTTTGCCACAAAGAGCTACAGCACAAAAATAACCTGTCTCTTGTGGCGGTTTAACACACATCTACTGAGAAGAATGTTTACAGCAAATAATTCCTGCAGATTTTTAACCCCTTCACTCATTCATTAGGCTATGAACATCTCTCTTGAGGGTGAGATATTCAAAGATTCTAATTAAAATGGCAATGAACTAAAAATTGGGTCTTGTTTAATTTTTTGGCTTTGTAAATAATTAAATCTGATTTTAGAAGCAATTATCAGAAGATTACCTGCTAATTAGTTTTCTGTTTGAGGTAACTTAACTGTGTAGACATTCATCCATTTTCTGAACCACGTATATCAGTATGGGTCACGGGGAGCTGGTGGTGCCTATCGCCAGTGGAGACAGGGCGAGAGGCGCGGGTCACCCTGGACAGATTGACAGTCCATCACATGAACTGTAGACTCCTAAACTCTCAATAAGAATGACTGACTGACTGAGCAATTAGGTCTCATTAGACATGACTGAAGGAGGAAAAATACGAGTAGTTTTCTCAATGCGAATATCAAATGAAATTATCAGTATTCCTTATCTATAAATGAACTAATTAACTTTTAGTAAGGCCAGTAGTTACAGTTTATGGGTGACTGATTTGAAAAATAACTAGCAATCCATCCAGAATCCTTCAGATGGCGACAACTGATGTAACACGAAAAGAAGTGGAAAGTAAACTTGTGTAGAGGTTTAATCAACTTTATAATGGATACATTGTATTCTAAAAGCATCTAGTTGCAATAATAATGATGAAATGTTGCAAAAACAATTGGTTGCAATATACCCATATTATTCTCACTCCTTTTATTTTGTTGTACGTTTTTATCTTCTCAGCTTCTATCATTTGAACTGGCTGAGGTTCCATCTAATTGGTCAAGTAATGGATTGGCAGGCAGAGTGTAAATGTATGGCACTTAAAACTTAACTTTTGCAGCCTTATTTCAAATATTAAAAGTTCAAGGCCTCACAATTCTTCTCCTCGCCTTGTAAACAAAGAAAGATTTTGCAAAGTCTTAAAGTTTCCTTCCATAATATTCCTTTTTATGATATTTACATGTCCTTGGAGTTTTTTTGTTGCAACAAATTCATAAACCTTGTTTTGAGTCAATTAAGTACATTTTATTTTGCTACAATTTTTTTTGTTAAACTTTGTCAATTTCTCTTTTAATAACAGTTGATTATGTATTTTTATATTGTTGAACAGCCTGATTAGTTTTCTCTAAGCAGGTATAAGTTGTGAGGATTGTGTATATGTGGAATGAGCAACGTGTGGGCGTTGCTCCAAAAACTGTCAAAATCACCTGGAGTGTTATCCTGTTGGAATTCATTCCACAGATTCATGATCCTCACAAGTTGTACCTCATAGTAAAGGTGGTTTATCAGGCTTTCCAATAATATAAAATAACATATTTTAGTTAAGTAAACCGTGTTTGTGAAAAGGTTCCTGTGATTCTTTTTATTAATGTTATCTGGGACTCTTACAGGCTTGCTGGTTGGAACCTTGGATGTTGTTCTGGACTCGAGCGCTCGGATGGCCCCTTACAGGATCCTCTACCAGACTCCTGACTCTTTAGTGTACTGGATCATTGCTCACGGTATGTGCACCTGTAACACCTGCTACCAGATGGGACAGAACTTGAATTTAGGGCAAAAGAAACCAGTAATTTATAGTTAATCTTCCATCAAAGTTCAGTGTTTTGACTTGGATTGCTTTAAGTTTTTAGCCTGGCAAGCCAGACTATACAGCAGATCTGATGGTCTAGTTCATTAGGCTATTAAGTTTTAGGATTACAGCATGAATGGACTCTTCCAGTATGGACCCTGCTGTAACTGTTAAACCCTCCCCCAACCCCCACACAACCCACAGTAATCTAGCATCCTGCCTTTTCCCATGTTAACTGCATTACCATTACCTCATGCCCCAGTGGCTTCAGAGCAGGATTACAGGAATGATTGCAGGAATCAATGTCTTTCAGCTAATTACTTGATGGAGTTTCCTTTTAATTTTCATGTTTTCAGGTTATCCTCACACTGCAGGGGTTTTTTTGTTCTCTGCAAATCTTCATTTGCTGCTTCTCTATCATTTTGGAAGTAAAAGTGCTTCATAGACAACTTGTGGTGGTAATTAATGCAAATTATTAGCAATCCTCCCAACTGGTGACTTTTTCTGCACTGTCATGTGAATTGGGCCATTGCCCTGAGTGTGGCCCTGGATTTGTTTTAGACATGAGAAAAGGAAATGATTAAATCTGTGACACTTCACACCAAGAATACTCAGTATGGTTAGAGGCTGGAACTAGAGACGAACTGGTTTTACAGTGGAGAGACAAAGTGCTCAGCCCATAGATAAAATGTGTCCCGATTGATCTGATGACAAGTTAACAGAATAAATATACGTGTGAATGTAGTCTTTGTAGATCAGATCTGCTTATCAGTCTGAGTGCAGATTATTGCCTGAAGAGTCACCCACTAACCTGATATTCTACACAGGCAGCAATCATACTATCATTGATGATAACAGAACATTTGTAAACAGTAAAAAATCTATTGACCAACTGGTAATCAGAATGCCAGCTGACTAATAAATTTGAAATATTTGTACAAAACTCCTACAACTGAATCTGAAATGGATGAGGCAAATTGATGAGGCCAAAACAAGTTAGAATTCTTTTGTATTTAGTGTGTGATTTGAATAAAATAAATCAACACACAGGACATTTAAAGATAACTGTAAACAACAAACGTTGCAAATTAAATTAAAGCTAAAATGATGAAGAGATTTCCTGTACGTAGAGTGATCTGCAGCCTTGTGTTAAATGTGCATGTTGAGTGAATTTTCTTCACGGGAAATGGAGGCCTACAAAAGAACAGCTCGTTTCTGAATAAGATGGACTCTGCTCTCTTCCCCTCCTGGTTGTTATTTCCTCCTCCTCCCAGCAGCATGGAGCAGTCTGGGAATTGTCTGATGTGGTCAGTGTGCAGTGCACTCACTGACAACCGTTGGCAGAAGTGTGAAGGTCCACTGTGGGCTTTGTTTTAGTCTCACTGCTCAGCCATGGCAGGAGGATGTTATTGTGAATGTATAAAAGGTCAAATGAGGGTTTGTGTTTGAATTATTCTTTGTTGACATCATTGAGGTTTCTCAGACTGTTATCTTTCAATGGTGAACTCTCTAAAAAAAAAAAAAAATTGAATCATACTGTGACAAACTTAACACTCAGAGATTAAACAATGTTAAAATGTCACCTCAACCAAACATTTTATAGCTGATTTCAAATTATTATTTAAGTTTTGAGTTAATTTAAATTCTGTTTTGCTTTCCTTGTTTCAAACATTTTGTGTAAATATTTTAAATCCCTCCTTTTCATGTGGTGTAATGGAACAGTACCAGCACAGTATTTATGAGACAGGCCGTCTCTGTGCTCTTTGCTCCTGAGCGCTCTGACTCCCTCCTCCTCCTCTGCAGGGACGTCCCGTAAAGAGATCACTGAGCACTGGGAGTGGCTGGAACACAACCTGCTGCAGACTCTTTCCATCTTTGAGAATGAGAACGACATTACCACCTTTGTCAAAGGAAAAGTGCAGGTAAGCCATAGTGGATTTTAAGTTCTTGGATTTCTTTGAAAGAAAAATAGGAAACACATGCTTTTAGTTTGAAATATTATGTGCTCATGTGATATGCTCATTTGCTGGCCATTTTATTAACTTAAACATTATGTATAAGTAGTGCTGTCATGCGATTAAAAAAATTGTGCGATTAATTAATTATGATCTGTAATTAATTAATCTAATTAATCGCATTTTTAATCGCATCTAAAGAAATGGCTAAAGAAAGCCCTCCTCTTGAGTTATTGTCATTTAAATTCATTAAATGACTGTTTCAGACCAGTAGATTGATATAGAACAACATAAAGTGTCTTTATGAAGTCATTTATTGTGTTTAACAGACTTGAACAGATTCAGTCCCAGTGTAACCATTACTTTGGTCAGTGGACTCAGTCTGCAGCAGCTCTGTTAACCCCTCATCTGATTTTAGGTTGTTTTATTTGCTGTAAAGCACATTGTGTTGCTCTGCAGGAAATGTGCTCTATGAATAAAGTTGATTTGATTTTCCACCAAGAATGAAAATTAAATTTCAAAGGTGGGGGGGGGGACACAACTTGAATACAGGGGTGGGAGGAGGTGGAGAAGAGGGTCTGAACTGTTTAAAAAGAGCCATAATATCAACCCTACACCTAAAAACAACAGCCAGAATCCATTTAATATAGAGCAACATTGTTTTAGACAGTAAAAACTACATGACTCTAAACTGACTTTAAAAACGAGCAGAGGACACGTCTCCCCTGCACCCCCCCAAACTACATCCATGTCTTCCATCGGGCACCGCTGACTGGACCGGTTCATAACACCGCCAGTCCAGCGGTGTACTGGGCCTACTGGTAACCAGTGGTCAGCGCTGTGCTGGACAAGCAGTGGAAGCTGTGAGCCGGCCGGTCGCGCACCGGACCAGCTGATATTTAAGGCTGAAATTCACCAACGATCAGCGCTGCACCACGTCGCGCCGTTACTTTGAATATAAACCGTTGTAGTCCGTCAGATCACTCAGTGCAGGCTACTAGTGATCAGCACGGCGCTCCACAAGCGGTGGAAGCTGTCAGCCGGCCGGTCGCGCACCGAACCGGCTGACAGTTACGTGTAATCAGTGATCAAAGCTGTGCTGGGCTGACGGTGGTCATCGGTTCCGGTCGAGTAGCTCGTGAAATGAGCAGGTCGTTTTAATTTGCACTTCCTGTTGCAGCGGGTTCAGATAAATAGCGCTCTAAAAGGTGATGCCGGTTTCATAACACCGCTATGGCCATCAGCTGTTTTGTCTCGGCGTCATGCGTAGGTCACGTGATCACTTCCTGAAAGTGAGGGGCTCTGAGCGTCACAGAGCTGCTCAGTGACACACAAACACCACGAGGAGACCAGCTCAGCACACACACATCACTGCAGCGGCAGACTGCATGCAGAAACGGTCAAGCGATTAAAAATGCGATTAACACGATTAAAAAAAATAACGCGTTAATTAGGGCTGTAATTAATTAATCGTAATTAACGCGCTAATCTGACACCTCTATGTATAAGATGTAAAGCAAAATGTACGTAAGATGCTTTTGATTGCACAAATGGAAAAGATGCATGTAATTTTGCAGATTGTTGGTAAATTTAATTCTTTAAGAATAGCCATCATAATATGATCACCCTAACAATAATCACATCTTTTTTTTATGTTTAAAAATAAAATGTTCAGGATGGAAATGAGATAAAAGCAACATCATGATGTTGAAAATATTAAAACAAATTGTTTTGTCAGTGAATGCATATACAGTATTCTTCTCCTTTTTTTAAGTAAATGCACCACTTGTTTTCATTTAAAGTGTTTGAAATTTGTCCTCTAACCAGCATTTATGAGATGAAGATGAAGGAAAAATGAGCAGAAGCAACACTGGATGCAGCTTGGTTTATTTTTTTCCCCACTTACCCAGAAAAGTAAAAGTATTCCACTATGGACCTAAAACTATAAAATCCTCCCCCAAAATGTTTAGCTGACTAGACAGTGACGCATTAAAAACTGAAACAGGGTTCTTAAATTGTAACCCAAGAATCAGAAATGCCACCCACACTTTAATATCCCTTTTCTCTTTTGTTGCAGGGCATCATCGCAGAGTACAACAAGAATCATGACGTCAAAGAGGACGACGACACAGACAAGTTTAAGGAGGCTAGCTCCAAGTTTCGGAAGCTGTTTGGGATGCCCGAAGAGGAGAAGCTGGTCAACTATTACTCCTGCAGCTACTGGAAGGGGAAGGTTCCTCGGCAGGGATGGCTTTACCTCAGCATCAATCACCTCTGCTTCTATTCCTACTTACTGGGAAAAGAAGGTCTCATATTAACTTTTTTACATAAAAAATACACACTTTTGTTATTCGTTTTATTTTTTAGGTGTGTTACAATTCTTAAATAATAATACATCAGTTTTATATAGCGCTTTTTAGGACACTCAAAGACGCTTTACAGAGTTGCATTATTCATTCACACAGTCATTCTCACTCTGGTGGTGGTAAACTACGACTAACGTCTGTAGTCACAGCTGCCCTGCGGCATTCTGACAGAAGTGAGGCTGCCATTCTGCGCCATCGGCCCTTCTGACCACCACCAACATTCACACACAGTCACACTCACATTCACACAGGCAAGCTGGGTGAAGTGTCTTGCCCAAGGACACAACGACAATCTAAAGCGGCTGGAGCTGGGGATTGAACCGGTGACCCTCTGGTTATCAGACCGGCCACTCTCCCAACTGAGCTAATGCCACCCCATGCGCGGACATGGGGCGGCATGTAGCATAGTACAAATGTACAGAGAGTAAAACCTGTGATTTAATCTTCCCATTACTAAGTTCCAAACAGAAACCGAATAATCCAACTTTGAAGTCTAAGACTATTTTTTAGTATTTATCCACCTGAGATGACTGTTTGCCCTACAGTCAGTTTGGATGTTGATATTAATGCATAAAATGTTAACTTTTTACGAAAACAAACAAAAAACCCAAACATTTCTCATTTCCTCCAAATATTTTTCTTTACTAAACAGGTAACAGAGCTTGTATTATTCAGACAGAAAGAACAACAACATAGAATGTTTTACCTAATAGGGTAATGGATCTTCTCTCATGCCTTCAGCCAAGCTGGTGGTGCGCTGGGCAGATATCACCCAACTGGAGAAGAGCCCAACTCTCCTCTTGCCCGACGTGATCAAGGTGAGCACGCGAAGCAACGAGCACGTCTTCTCTGTCTTCCTAAACATCAACGAGACCTTCAAGCTGGCAGAGCAGCTGGCAAACATCGCCATGCGTCAACTGCTCGACAACAAAGGCTTCGAACAGGACCGCTCGCTGCCAAAACTCAAGAAGAAGTCTCCAAAGAAGGTGTCTGCGCTGAAGAGGTAGGAGCTGGTGTTCATTAGTGATTAATCATGCTTAAGGCTAGTTTATACTTCTCCGTTTGCATCTTTGTTAAAAGTATTGTAATCAAAAATATAGATTTTATTGTTTTTATAACCACTTTTCAGCCTGTGAATGGGGAAATTACTGTGTGCAAAGCAATGGAGTTGCAAATGTCTGTAGAAAAAAAGCCACACAACACAAATGGTACTGAAAAATTTGACAAGGTTGGCAGGTCTGGTTTTGGTCTAATTATACACATCAAACAGTAAATAAATCATAAGGTCTTCATAAGCAGCAGTCTTCATAAGAGGACCTTATAATATAAATATAATCAGATACAAATAACAGTAAAAAAACAACCACAATGTGGTTGAAACAGAAGTTGTAAGAGTTTCAGGAAAAAGACGACCTGACTTAAAGGTCAAAAATGTTACTTAATATTAGGGCTGGGCAATATGGCAAAAATAGAATATCACGATTTTTAAACTGTATTATCACGATCTCGATTTTATCATGATTTTTTAAAAATTATCAGCATAACATATTAAAAAAGAGAAACATTGAATAAATAAACATTAAAATTAAGAACAATCACCAGTGCAACATGTAAACATTTACATGTTAGGCTTATATTTACTCATTAAAACTTTTTAAAATATGAAATAACTGATTTTAATTGTGATTATTATATAAACTCACCACTCGCAAGATGTCATCTGTGGCCAAAGCATGGCTGTCGTGTCCAGCCATTCAGATCCAGAGCCTTCACCATGTTAGAGCCATAGAGGTCATGTTTTCTTCTTCTGGTTCCACATTTCTAGAACCTCTCTCAGTCCTGCTGCGATCATGTGCTCTCCTGTGTGGTCCTCCAGAAAGGTTGTTAGCAGTGTTGCACTTTGCAGCTCCCAGTTGTTGACGAAATGAATGGTTACACTCAAAAACGACTCACATGTGTGACTACTGGACCAGAGATCGCTTGTGGAAGCAAAGAACTCCACATTCTTAATATTTAATGCAACTTTCTCTGCATTCAGCGTACATGCGGTGTTCGAAAAAAACTTGCAGCTGGGCAACTCGTAGCGCGGATCCAATACTTTTACGCTCAGGACACAAGTGTTTAACCAAGTGGAACGTTACCACATCAGTCACGCTGTTCCATCGTTTGCTGTCTCTGCCGTAGGGAGTGAGTTTTGTGATGCCTCTGTTAGCATGTACTGCTTGGAAGCACTGGCTTTTTAGCTTTAGCTGCTCTTGAGGTGTTGCCATCACTTGCCTTGACGCTCTCCTTGCAAATGATTTTAATTTGCTCTTTGTCGTCTGGTGAAAAGCCAAAGCAGTTCCATATAATGGAGGACGAGTTTCTCTTCGGAACCAAATCCTCATGTTCGCTCTCGGCCGCTGCCATGTTTGTTGTTGTTAGGTTGTACACACGTGAAGGGGGGCGGGCTAATATCACCATGAATCACTCTGATTGGTTTAACGTCAAACAAAGGTGTGATAACGTCCTTCGCTTCTCCGCTGCGTATTACATTTCACGGCTGTTTCGTGAGGCTTTCACTGCCGGTGGGAAAAATGGATGAATCATGATAAAACGATCTCCCAAAAATGACAGATCGTTAGACATGTAGATCGTTAAACGGTCTAAAATCGTCATATCGCCCGGCCCTACTTAATATTCACAATTTCAGAACACTTAACTATCGTAACATCAAAACTTTACTTGATGGATTTATTTGTGCCATATGTTAGCAGAAAATCTGAGTGCTGTGCTATTTATCTGTGCGTTTATGCAAAACATCACTTAACCTCTGAGTTTTGCTTCCTTCAGAGATCTGGATGCGAGAGCAAAAAGTGAGCGTTACCGCGCTCTGTTCCGTCTGCCTAAAGATGAAAAACTGGATGGGCACACAGACTGCACCCTGTGGACACCGTTTAACAAGATGCACATCCTGGGACAGATGTTTGTTTCTACCAACTACATCTGCTTCACCAGTAAGGAGGAAACGCTGTGCAGCCTCATCATTCCTCTGCGGGAGGTTAGTTGTTGCAAAGCTCTGAAGAAAAGTGGGAATACTTTTGATCGGTTTAAAAAAAAAAAAAGGTGGTGTTAGTACCGAAGTGTAAAAATGCACCTCAATTCATCATGTTTAAGTTACAGAAAGCTCTTCTTAACTATGTTTATGAAAGAAATTAAGTATAATTTGTCTAATTCTTTCATTTCATGCACAGCTTGCTTCCATGAGGTTTGTCTGTAATTCTCCTGTTGTCCTACAGGTGACCATCGTGGAGAAGGCGGACAGCTCCAATGTGCTGCCCAGCCCACTCTCTATCAGCACTAAGAACCGCATGACCTTTCTGTTTGCCAACCTGAAAGACAGAGACTTCCTGGTGCAGAGGATCTCTGATTTCCTGCAGCAAACCACCTCCAAGATCTACCTGGAAAGAGAACTCACGGGCAGCCTTAACAGCTCAGATGATGAGGTAGGAACAGAGAGATAAAATATGTTGTTTTACAAGTACAATTATGCATCTTGCGTAACCAGTTGGCGGAGGCTGGATTTGACTGCAATCTGTCTCCAGGTTTACTCCCAGCATGGGTCCCTGCTTTCCAGCAGTCTGCCACAGAGTTTGGGTTCAGATGTTGAGCGCTCGTTTAACCTGAATGACAACAGTGTTCCCACAGCCTCAGAGGCTCTGATGACCATGTACCGCCGCCGCTCGCCTGAAGAGTTCAACCCAAAACTAGTGCGTTACATGACACTTTACTGAATAAACTACCTGTGCTTTAGAACATTTATATTCCTCTGATCCAAAACACCATCTTATTTAAATTGGATTATAAGTTAGCTGCTTTTAATAATTTATCTTTTGTTTCTCATTTTCTCAGGCGAAGGAGTTCCTGAAGGAGCAGGCGTGGAAGAACCACTTCACGGAGTACGGAGAGGGAGTGTGCATGTATCGCACGGAGAAGACGAAGGAGCTCGTTCTCAAAGGCATTCCTGAAGGCATGAGAGGAGAGCTGTGGCTGCTCTTCTCTGGTGAGCAAAGACATGAAAGATTCAGTCACGTGTTTCACCTGAGAGGCTGTACTCTGCATGTTACACACTCAAACTAAAAACCACATGATGCAGATCATGCAGGTGTTCTGTCAACCACTGACTTCCTGTTGACAGGTTATGTTGAGTAAAAACTTTTCTCTAGGACTGAAGCTGTTTTTGTATTTAAGCTCTTCTTGTGTTGCAGGATGCAAAGTTTATATGTCTGAAATGTGACACTTTAAACATTTTTATATTATGACCTGAAAGAGGAAGTATGAATGAATATTAGTTATGTAGTTTTAAATTAAACTTTTAAGTGGACTGTTAGCTGTCATAAAAATACTCAGCTGGTCATGATGAGACGAGTTCCTGGAAAAATCAGTCCATTTAATTGATTTTACGTCTGCTTTTGTGGAACAGGTTTTATGTTGTCTTTCATGACTCGGCAAAATATTTTAAATCTACCAAACAAACATGATCTCAGATGTAAATATCACACCCTGTGTGACTGTTTGAAGCCCTGGGACTCTGTTTATGCATACTGCAGCCTAACATATGATCCAGCAGTTTCTGTTTATAATGGTTTCCTCAAGACAAGCTGGGAAACAAACAATCATGACCCAGTTATTATGCACTGATTTCCTTTTCACAGCTGCATGGAGTTCATCTTCACACTAAAATTACCTCCAAGAAAAAAAATGTTCTCACTTGATTAAAATATGTGGCTTGTGTCTCATTTTACAGAAAACAAAAACCAGTTTTGTTGGTTTCTGAACTGGAACAGATGACAGTAGCACATCCAAGTATGTGACTAGTTGTGTGCTGATATAAGCTTTGGAGGACTGTTCCTGCCAAAATTTGCAATAAATATAGAAATTAAGGCCCTGCGATGGACTGGCGACCCGTCCAGGGTGTCCCCCGCCTCTCGCCCCTTGACCGCTGGAGTTAGGCACCAGCTGCCCCGCGACCCTCTGTGGAGGATTAAGCGGCTACAGAAAATGGATGGATGGATGGATAGAAATTAATAAATGACTTGATAAAGTAATTATTGTGCCAAATATTGCATCCAAAAAATAAGAACTTTCCAGTTTATTTGATGTACAGTGTGACACGAGTTCATATTTGTTCATCATTTCCAGCGATATTACCGTATTTGCCCGAATATAGGACGACCCTGATTGTAAGACGACCCCCCCTTTTCAAGACTAATCTTCAGAAAAAAAATACTAAATTCACTTTTTGAAGAAACAATTTTTATTGAAATTTTGAGAAAATAATTTAACTAATGCTACTAATAATGACAGACTGCTTTAATATTTGCTTATTAACAGTGGTGCACACAACTAGTCCACCAGTCCACCGTACTGATCTCTCTGCCCAACGCACCTTTGCTGACAGGAGCTTTCACGGTCCGATTGTGCAGCTTCGCAATCATCAGACACTGATGAACTTCACATCCAGTTGTGGTGTTGTGATGGAGTTTTCATGTAGGGGAAGCTTGTTTACACACACACGCTGCTGCGCCATGAACGAACAGACACACAAACCGGCTGCTGCGCCATGATCGCGCATGCACACACACACACACACACCTGCTTTTGCGCCATGATCATGCACACACACACACACACAAACCTGCTGTTGCGCCATGATCGTGCACACACACACCCGCTGTTGCGCCATGATCGTGCACACACACACAAACCCGCTGTTGCGCCATGATCGTGCACACACACACAAACCCGCTGTTGCGCCATGATCGTGCACACACACACAAACCCGCTGTTGCGCCATGATCATGCGCAGACACACACACAAACCCACTGTTGCGCTGATCGCGCGCAGACACACACACACACACACACACACAAACCCGCTGTTGCGCTGATCGCGCGCAGACACACACACACAAACACCTGCTTTTGCGCCATGATCATGCACACACACACACACACAAACCCGCTGTTGCGCCATGATCGTGCACACACACACAAACCCGCTGTTGCGCCATGATCGTGCACACACACACAAACCCGCTGTTGCGCCATGATCGTGCACACACACACAAACCTGCTGTTGCGCCATGATCATGCGCAGACACACACACAGACCCACTGTTGCGCCATGAGCGCGTGTGCGCGCGCACACACACACAAACCCGCTGTTGTGCCATGAGCGCGCGCGCGCGCGCGCGCACACACACACACAAACCCGCTGATCGCGTGCAGACACACACACACAAACCCACTGTTGCGCTGATCGCGCGCAGACACACACACACACACACACACACACAAACCCGCTGTTGCGCTGATCGCGCGCAGACACACACACACAAACCCGCTGTATGTGTGAGGGAGTGTGTGTGTGTGTAAGTGTGTGTGTCGGGTGCATATAAAGAACGGTGAGACGGATGAGGTTCTGAGGGAGAATGCGTGTGTGAATCGAGCGAGCGACGCGAGCCCTCACCTGTACAGAGTCTGCTCGCTGAAAGCACCTGCTGGGTCTGGAAATGTTCTGGACATTTTAATCCTCAGTACTAGTAAACCTGTAGCTTTGAACTAGGCCAGGCCCGGACCTCTGGAACCGCTCGCGGTCTGAGCTGCTTCCTGCCGCTTTGACCAAAAAGCCTGCGCCCTCCGCTGAAAAAACTAGGGCGCGATAATAAGACGACCCCCCTTTTTCAAATTATTTTCAATGGAAAAAACCTCATCTTATATGCGGGCAAATACGGTAATTTAACATTATCACTAGTGTTTAATTTTTCTTTGTTTTTAGTTCTAGTTTGTTCAAAAAAAAATCAGCATTTATTACATTTTTTTATTGTTGCATTTCATTATTTTTTTCTAATATGTTTAGTCTCTAATTATTCTATTTAGTGTCACTTTTTTATCACACGTTGATTTTATTTCCTTCTCTAATATTTCCTCATTGCATTTTCTCTGCTCCTGTTTTCTCTGTACATTTTTACAGATTTTTTTTTTCCTCTAGAAGGGGAGGGGAGCCTGGTGGGTGTGGGTTCAGAATCAGCTTCTCTCCAATTGATCAACATCCACTTTTACATTTAAAAAGTTTCTTCCCCCAACAGGGGCGGTTAACGAGATGACGACTCATCCTGGATATTATGAAGACCTGGTGGAGAAATCAATGGGAAAGTATAACTTGGCCACAGAGGAGATTGAGAGGGACCTGCACCGCTCTCTGCCGGAGCACCCAGCCTTTCAGAACGAGATGGGCATCGCTGCCCTGCGCAGAGTCTTAACCGCCTACGCATTCAGAAATCCCAACATTGGATACTGTCAGGTGCTCACACATTAGGACAAACTAGCATAAGCTCATCATTCCTCGACAGAACTTGAATATTTTTTGTTTGACTTCACAGGCCATGAATATTGTGACATCTGTGTTGCTGCTTTATGCCAAAGAAGAGGAGGCGTTTTGGCTGCTTGTAGCTCTCTGTGAGAGGATGCTGCCTGACTACTACAATACGAGGGTTGTAGGTCAGTACATGAGTGTTTGGATGTATCTTTTAAGATTTCTACATATTAAACATGATCCTGATGTACCTCCTTTAGGAGCCCTTGTTGATCAGGGTGTGTTTGAGGAGCTGGCCCGCGAGTACGTTCCCCAGCTGTACGACTGCATGCAGGACCTCGGGGTCATCTCCACCATTTCTCTCTCCTGGTTTCTCACCCTCTTCCTGTCAGTCATGCCATTTGAGAGTGCGGTGGTGGTGGTGGACTGTTTCTTCTACGATGGCATCAAGGTCATCTTTCAGTTGGCGCTCTCTGTGCTTCACGCCAACATCCACCAGCTGCTGGGCTGCAAGGACGATGGGGAGGCCATGACCGTACTGGGCCGGTGAGACGTTGTTTATTTGTTGTCTTCACGGCTGAGTTGCAGCTCGGAGTTTCTTTTACTTCCATTTTTTTAAAAATTCACACTTAGGTTGGCAAAAAATTCTGTCATCATAAATCATCATCTTTGTTCTTGTACTGGGATTTTATTTACTAGTAAGATAACAGCCAGCTAGGCCTCACATGTGAGCATTAAACCGAGTAAATAAAGGATGATATTTTGTTAATGTTAAAATAATGGTAGGAAAGAAACTTTTGGGGTATTGTAGATGTGTTTTAAGGTTCCTAAATAAAAGAACTAAGCTAGTTTAAAATATATATATCTTCATGTGTTATGTTAGAGAGACTAACAAACTATGAGGCAGTTTGCTTAAGTATAAAACATGACACTTATAAACTAGCTTATTGTCTTAGACCCCTTTACATCGTTGAGAAATTTAACTTTTGATTTCTGTGTGTCGCAGGTATCTGGACAGTGTGACCAATAAGGACAGCACCCTTCCTCCTATCCCCCACCTTCACTCTTTACTGACTGATAATGGAGAACCACATCCAGAGGTGGATATTTTCAAACTGGTCCGCAGCTCTTATGAGGTAAAGAATGTGAAATACAATGTAGGTTTGTCAAACTGTCTCTGAAGGTCTCATTAATAATTTACAGAACCGTCGAGCAATAAACAGCTTTCATCATCTTGTCATTCAGCTTTCTCATTACACCTTTATTGTTACTCCTCTGATAACCAAGTAAACGAGTCTTAGCTGACCTCATCTGCTGTTCTTTCTCCTTCTTTTGTGTCAGAAATTTGGCTCAATTCGTGCTGATGTGATTGAACAGATGCGATTCAAACAGAGACTGAGGGTCATCCAGACTATTGAAGACACGACAAAGCGCAACGTGGTAAGACCATGACATACAAACTGAGGAACAGTATCTGCAAGTTAAATCAGCTGAAATAGAAGTTGAATCTGATGATTTTAGACATGATTAGATATGCTTTGCATTCACGCTTAAAGCTGCTGTAGTTAATTTTCAAACAAGCTAGGTTTAGCTAGCTAGTTTACACAAACACATCTCAGAGCTCTCACCCCTCTTGTCCTTATGTCCCCCGGACATGGGACAGTGCATTGCCACAGTAACAATAGAATGCAAAACACCAGTCGTTGAAACGCTATACCAATGTTCACCAGGTTTTTCCTCTTTTTTTTTTTTTTTTT
>SSNR01000164.1:246420-286686 GCA_006937965.1 Callopanchax toddi | reverse complement strand
GGGGGGGGGGGGGGGGGGGGTTTATCGCCACAATATATTTATAACTATAGTATGTTCGATCGTTGTTAAGAAGCATAAAAAAATGTTTGATGCTAATTTGTTTTGCAAATTACCTATAGCATCTTTAACATTTTTCTGTTTGTTGTTAGGTCCGAACGATTGTTACAGAGACGGCGTTCAGTATTGATGAGCTGGAGGAGCTCTATGTCCTCTTTAAGGTTTGTTTTAAATAAAAAATATATATTATTGTACCCACATTCTTCTTGGTAAGCTACAATACGAGTTTCTGTTCTTTTCCTCAGGCAGAGCACCTAACCAGCTGTTACTGGGGAGGCAGCAGCAACCCCACTGAGCGTCACGACCCCAGCCTGCCCTATCTGGAGCAGTACCGCATCGAAGTGGAGCAGTTTAAAGGCCTGTTCAACCTGCTGTTCCCCTGGGCCAACGGAGCCCACTCAGACCCCTTGGCTCTGCGCTTCTTCAGGCTCCTCGACGAAAATGGAGACGGCTTGATTAACTTCCGGGAGTTCATCAACGGCTTGGGTGAGCAGAGATTATCAACCAACAAGTCCGTTTTTAGTGACCTGAGTGTGTCTCATCCCTAAAGCTTGTGTGTGTTTTTGTAGGAGTTCTGTGTCACGGGGACCTCACAGAAAGACTGAAGCTCCTCTACAAGATGCACGTGTTACCTGGTGAGTTTGGATCAATCCTGATCAGGGATCTTGGAAAAAATATTTTCTGGGAATTAGACTCCCCACAGAGGGATTGTGTTTTCATCATTTTCTCACTTCACTGGATTAAATCATCTTTTGAGCTCATTCTAAAAGAAGTCTATGGTTTCACTAGAATTGATCTGAGCTTTTAAAAACTACATAAAAAAAATTAAAATGTCTTGTATAAAGTTTTCACCCTGTAACATAAATGCTTAATGTTTTTTTTCCTCAGAGTTCACTCAGGAAATAGAGGAACCCGACTCGGCCTTTGAAGCCACTCAGTACTTCTTTGAAGACATCACTCCAGAAACATCCATCGGTAAGGTGACTTCTCTTTGTTTTTCATGAAAATTCTCCTCACACACTGTGAGATGTTTTGTGTATCTTCACACATTTTTCCCACCCTCTCTCTGTCAACACAAAGGTTCCAGCTCAGTTTTGCCATTTTCTTATTTACTGTAGAGAGTTGTTTGAGGTTTTATCGTGGTTTTAGTTTGAGTAATATCATATTTTGTGGTTGTTACTTGCAGCAGGCATTGCTGTTGTATGCCACCAAATGCATGCATCACATTTGATCATCTTATCTATGATGCTATGTTTGGTTACCAGAACACACACTGGCTTTAAGGTGACTCTAGAAGATCAAAGGGACCTTGCATCTATAAAAAGTAATTTAGTGTTGAATGTTTGTAAAATATTTTGTTTCTTTTTTCACCCTTTACAGGATTCATGAAATGTTTTTCTGTTTAATAAAAACAAAGTACTCTGTGACCCCCTTCATTATAATTACCCAGTTATCATGAATAATAAAGAAAATGCATGGTTTTCTAAACATAAGGAATTAGTACAAATAAATTAAATGTGTTTAAAATAAGGTATGTATGTGGAAAATATATAAATATAATGAAAAATATGAGAAAGTAGGCTTTTTGATCAGTTATTGATCAAAAAAGGACAAACAATTTGTATTTGATCCACTTTTATATGTCTAAGAATAAATCTCAATGATTCATCATGTTATCCTTCTTTCTCATTCTGTAGAAATATATTCAGATAATGTCAAAAGATTTAAGAGTTTACTTGAATTAAAATTATTCTCAGTACCCACTCCTTTAAATTATATGGCTGGCTTATAAATCTCTTTCATCAATAACAATGTTTTTTTACTTTATTCTTTGCAGAGTTTAAATATTCGCACAAATCCGTAGTCACATCCACATTTTGCCCATTACTATCCAACACCTTACCCTTGTATGTGGTTCTTTGTATGTGCAGTAATAATCATTATTTGACTGAAGCTACAGTCTTCTGCTGAACGTGTGGTGTAGTTAACCTGACTGAACATGTTCTCCTTTTCTTCTCAGGTCGTGATTCAAAGTGCAGAGGTGAGAAGGACGATGGTTTCGTCAGAGTTACTTTCAAGACTGAAAAAGGTGAGCAGCGCTGAAGAACCAGAAATCAAAAATACAAATGAGCAGTTTAAATATTTTTATTTCAGTTTTCACAACTTTTTGATGAAATATGCATCTTTTCTATGTGGTGTTTAGTTTGAGTTTGTGGGTAAAAACTGATTGCTCATTTCACAGTGAAGAAACTGAAAACTCCAGATTACCATCAGTACCTGAAAATGTGGAACCAGGAGTCGAAACCAAAACGAGAATACACAAAAGACCTCCCAAAGCTGAATCAGGTAAGACTTGACCTGCAGCACGGATTAGTGAACACCAAAGCAATTATCAGTGACACTCTTTGTTTCTGTCCCTCAGAGCCAGTTTATTGAGCTTTGTAAGACGCTTTACTGCATGTTCAGTGAGGATGTTGCAGAACAAGAACTCTATCATGCTACAGCAACAGTCACCAGTCTGCTGCTGGAAATGGGAGAAGTGGGAAAGCTCTTTTCCTCCTCTGGCAGAAGGGATCACAACCTGGAGGATAAATCGGAGTCAGGCTTGTGCAGGAGAGACTTCTCGGATCTGAAAACCTCTCAAGAGGCTCAGGATCTGGGAGACATTTTCATCCCTGCAGGTCTGGAGAATAAGTTGAGCTCCGGTGAGCAGGGTAAAAAAGGTGAGGGGATCGAAGAGCTGCCCCCCATGCAGGATATCAAGCTGGAGGACTCGTCTCCTAAAGACACGGGCACTTCGTCCGCCATGCTCATCTCGGACGATGAAACCAAAGATGACACATCTGTGTCATCCTACTCGGTGCTGAGCGCCGGCTCACATGAGTTGGATGAAAAGCTGCAGTGTGAGGACATCTCAGACGACACGGTGCTGGTGCGCAGTGACGGCAGCTCCAACGGCGAGGGGATCGACCGATCTCACGGTGAGACACCGCGCAGCAGGCGGCTGCCTCACAGCACCAGCATCGATAAAGACTGGGCCATCACTTTTGAGCAGTTCCTGGCCTCCGTCCTCACTGAGCAGGCCCTGGTGCATTATTTTGAGAAGCAAGTGGACGTGGCAGCACTCATAGCTAACGCCAAGAATGTGAAGAAAGTTGGACGCCCCCTACTGTCAACAAGTGACTATGAGATCTCAGTGTCTGGTTGAGATTTTAGTAAAGAAATCTGTTTTCCTGAAGCTTTGAGGAAAATGTAAAAGTATATATTTGAAAGAATGTGACCAAAACCGCTTCTAATGATGTATTTTATGAGAAAATTCAAGACTTACTCCAACAATCACCAGAGTCCGTCCAGTAAGGAAGTAACAGGACATTAACAAATGGCTGAAATCTATGTACATGTAGTAGCTGTACCTTATACAACATTAATGCATAGGTGGTAATATGTAATCTCTCGTACTCTAAGGTTATGTAGATGTAAATGTCCACAGATGCAGTTCAGTTCCAGACTGGGATGTTGTAGTCTACAGTGCATTTTATCACCATCATTATATCTGATCCAGCTGTTGCTTCCTTTACATTGCTGCTATTTAAGATTTTTTAAATTATATTATTTATTAAAAATTATAGAAAACTACAGCATAAAGCTATGAAATACCATTTCTGTCTTTAGCTAACTTTAAAGCAGTGTGTCACTTTGGTAAATGACCGTTTTCTTACACAACTGTGACCACCTAGATTTAGGATGCCTTTAATGGTCAAACACAGCCACCCTTTACAATAATGTTAGTGACTCATGTTTTACTGAGCAGATTTTTATTTTTAGTTCAGAAACTCAACTCTGATTACACTAAAACATTAAGGACTTTCTATGTTTACATGGTCGATTCATATATTTTGTTTGCCTTTTGTCTGTTGTTTGCACTCCAAACTATTTTTTAAACATTTTTGCTCTTCATATTTTTTACCTTGCATTTTTTAAGTTGTTTTTAATGTAAATATGTTCATTTTAACTGTCCAGGTGTTCTAACTCTGGATTTTGGTGCATTTGTGTATCACTCGTCTAATTAAACTTCGTGCCATTGATTCACTGCTGCTTCATTTATTTGTATCCATTAGAATCAAGTAGGATTAAGAACACTGTAATGCTGCCATCTAGTGGAGGAGAATGTACCTCATTATTTTGGGAGCCTGTTCCCAAAGAGGACATTGGCCTCTTGCATTATTGCAATATTTTATTCTGTTCAACTTAAACCTGCTGTTATTATTTAGATGGACGAGATAGTAATTTAAATGTTTGATTTTTCAACAGTTTTTTAAAAAACTAACTTTAAAAAATTGTACTAAAAATTCACAATGTCAATGAGGTCCTAATCAAAAATGAAATGGCTAGGGGAAATAAAAATTTCACACCAAATATAATAAAGCTAACACAACTAGAATAATAGCTTAGTTTTAGGACTAATTGATTTTTTTCCCCCAAAAAAACCTGGAACTGATGTTTGCAGTACTTTTAACTCAGCATCACTCACAATAATCACACTTTCCATTTAGTGGAAGCAGGGATGGGGACCAAAAGTCATACCTCAATATTTATGTTGAGTGATTTAATGATATAGAGCTTAATATTTTCTATAAAGTAATAAACATCTGTCACTGTCAAGTTTAATAGTGAACAGATGCACATTTGTGGAAAAATGCAGCAAAACTAATATAAAAAAAATCATAAAATAAAACTAAATAATGCTCTTTTCCATCCAAACAAAACACACACAAAGTGTATTTATTTTTAATGTACTAAAAATGTAACATTGCTGTTTCAGTTCTCTCAATGGATGTGTAGATTTTCCCCAGACGTACTGGTTTTCTCCCACAGTCCAGTGGTAAATAAAATCCTTTAGATTTCAGTGGATTTGGCACAATACAGGTTATTATTGTCCTAAAAGCTGGTTATTTTTTCTAAATAGAACACAGGTTGCCATAACAAACCGTTTTCTTCAAGTTTAAATCAAGTAGCTAAAAGTTGTTTGACCTGCAATAAAGTTCCCGTATTAAATTCCCGTTTAGTGCTTTAATAACTATCACAAGACAGCCTATAATTAACTAGTTCCATCATTTTTCCATATTTATTAAATATTCAGAAATACAATAAATAACATAGCAGCAGGTTGGTGACTGAATAAATGAGATGTTCTTATGAGGAAAGGTAAACCTGTGTGTCCCTGTGATGACCTGTGACCTGTCCAGGGTGTAACCTGCGTCTGACCCAGTGACCTCTGATGAGCACCACCTCCCCAAGACTGAACAGAATCAAACAGGTATAGAAAATAGAAGGATGGATGATAAATTATGAGTTAAAAGGTAGTCCACATATGAGAGGATATACTGATTAGAGGTGTAAGAAAAAAATCTACGCACTGATATATCGCAATATTTCATGTCACGATATATCAGTGTTCCTAAAGCACAATATCGGTTTCTTATTACCAATTTACATGCAAAAATTAAAAGTGGTTGTTCATTTTCATGTTGCATTTCAACCTCCGACTGCTTGTTAGGCGCAGTCATTAGTCCTCAGCAGTCCTCCGCTCCGCTTCCACGGGACATCGAGGTCTCATGATGATAGTACTACGGCAGAGTCAAACGCTCGGGTAACACGACAAGTTTGTGAGCACATGTGGCTGAATACCATGACGACAAAGAGTTAAAGGCTCATTTTAGCATAAAGCAAATGGATTCTGCTCAGCGGACAATGAGGCTTACTTTTCTGTTAGCTGTGACAGTTTTTCAACGATTAAACTCATAAATATCACAATATATTGTATTGCTTGTAGTATTGTGATATATCGTATTGTTGCCCCTGTATCGGGATGCATATCATACTGCCAGATTCTTGACAATACACACCCCTAATACTGATGTGTTGACAGGAGTCTGTTCAGTTTAACAATTTCATAATTGTTTTTCTTTATTTTTTTTAAACCTTTAACCATCACTCAAAAAGAATGAAGTCATTTCAAAAGGTAAATTTTTAGGTGAAATGTAAAAAATATGTTTATGTAGAATCAGTTCTTTATATCACTAACTTTAACATCATACAGTTTTTGTGGACTTTGTTCTAATAATGAGTATATTTTAGATATATTTATATATTTACAGGCCCGTTTTTGCTGGATTAAACCATCTGTGTTTTTATTTTGCATTTTCTGATATATTAGATGAGAGTTTTTGTCATGAGGCAACAAGTTATAGATTGTGAGTGGAGTGAAAGTGAGTTTTTTAAACTTTAGTCATTTCCACAGCCAGTCTTTCTCTGAAAACCACACTGGGGTTGTGGTTGTAGGGAACCAATCAGAGCTCAGTAGCGTCACTTACAATTAAAACCAGCTGTTTCAGACATGACTCAGCTAGGAATTATTAATCCACCAGAAATGACGATTGTCCAAACAGGACAGTTAAAATATTAGTTAAATATTAGAACATGGTTTATTCTGTGTTTTTGGTACAATTTTTCCTTCAAATTTTGTTTATATTATTTAAAAATATTGTTTAATGCTTTTTCATGATTTTTATCTACTATTATTATTATTGAAATAGGTTTAGAGGGACATTTAATGATAACTATTGAGTCAGATTTGAGGTGTGCTCTAAATATGAAGCAGAAAATATTTTTGCAAAAGCCACATTTAGGATAAAACACTTGACAGACCCACAAAACACAACCTGAGCAAACATAAAAACAGCTAAACAGCTCTTCTAATGAGCTTTAAACATCATAACACCATCATAACTCCATAGATAAAGAGAGGATTTATAACAGGGCTCATGGTGATGGACTGAATTAGCTCTTCATGTGTTAACCTGCACTCATATGAGACTCCATGAATGTGTGTGTGTGTGTGTGTGTGTGTGTTCTCATAATCTACTTTCTAAGTTTCCATTTGAGAAAAAAAGTTGGATGTCTTTTTATGAAACAGGCTCAGCTGCTGCCAAACCACAAAGAATCCAAACACGATGCGATGCCAAGTTCTTATCAGCTTAACGGTGAACTTCAGTCATCAGTTCACGTCACGACTCTCCCACCTGTTACTCCTCAAAGCCTCGCGTTCACAAAACACGAACATTAAATAAATAGAATCAGGAGTAAAGGGTGCGATTAGTGTCGTAGATGCACATCAACGAAAACTGCTCGCAGGCCAAAATGCGGTGAGGTTCGATTTTAAAATCTGCAGATCAGACCGCGATTCGCTCAGCGAGCTCTCATTGGCTGAGAGCGCAGACAAGCCTCCGGTCAAATCATCTGATAGTGCACGATATCACTGATGTTCAAGCAGACATTTGGTCCAACTAAGTAAATAATTACTTAATATTACAGTAAGTTTATGATGTGAAAAATCTGCTGACAAAGCAATTAAATGAAAACACATGATTTTTATTAAAAGTATTTTTTTTAAAAACATTTAAAGTTGCGAGTTTGAGGAAGCGTTTAGACACATGTTAGAGTTTGAGTGAGAAGATGTGCTGAATTGTTGTTTTCATCTAAAGTGTCTGCCCTCTGAGGTGAATTGAACATTGACTATCTGACAGTCGATGGACTTTGATTCAACCCAACCGTACAGAGGGACACAGTAACGCCTCTCTGGGGATGTCATAAAAAAAAAAGTCCAACCAGAAAATATATAAATACAGAGCCAAAGATGTTCCTCTCCTCTCTGTGGCACCAGGGCCCTTCATGGATTACAATCTGGCCCTTCAAATCCAGCCTGCTCACAAATAAACCCAAGAACGAACGGATTCCTAAATCTGAGCTAAACTAATGTAAGTAAATGTTCAAATAAAGAAATGAATGATTAATACATTAGGTTAAAGTTTGCTTGTTTTTCTGATGTGCTCCAGTCAGCGGGAATCATGGTGGGACTCAAACCTTCAGACGTTCCTCCTCCTCTGGGAGTGAAGATGGCGAGTGCTGGAGCAGCAGCGTGCGTGGCTGACATCGTCACCTTTCCCCTGGACACGGCTAAAGTCAGACTACAGGTACCTGATCGCTCCCACTAAAATATAAAATAGATCAAAGGAGTTCAGTTGCATCAGGAATGACATCAGACCGGCTGTCACAGGAACACAGTGTGATGTTTGCTCTATTGACTGAGCAGATTCACTACATCAGCTTCCCTTAAACCAACAGTGCACACATCCACCGTTCTACCAGTAAAAACCAGTTTTAACCCTGAATGTGATGTTTGATCACCCCTCAGATTCAGGGAGAGAAGCAGGCAGTGGGAGGCATCCGCTACAGAGGGGTGTTTGGGACGATCAGCACCATGATCCGAACAGAGGGGCCCAAGTCTTTATACAACGGGCTGGTGGCGGGGCTGCAGAGGCAGGTGTGCTTCGCCTCCATCAGAATCGGCCTCTACGACAGCGTCAAAAACTTCTACACCGGTGGCAAAGACAGTAAGTGGTTACTGTAAAGTGCAGAAAGTACACTCAAGGTTTATACAATCAGAATAAAAGAACAAATAAACATAAAACGTTCATGTATGAGTTATGACTCCTTTAAAAAGGCATAAATAAGGTGGACAACATTCGTTTTGGCAACTAAATGCTGCAATTGCTTCTCCATGACCAGTTTGTGGCGATGTAGGATGCACTAGAGTTATGTGTGGTGGCTTATGGGCAAGTATACCATCAGTCAGACACAGCTCACACACAAAAAGAAAGTGATGCCCCTCTTCTCACCAAGAAAGAGAAAAGAATGGATCCACATATAGAACGTTCTCTATTTGTTTATAAATGTTATAATGTGATGTAACCTGATGACATTTTGCTCTCTGGTCCTGTAACTTTGACAGAAATTGACCTGAAGTTGTGAAGCTGGTCCGTTTATTTTTAGATTTCCAGAAATACTTTAAATCTGGTGTGTTTGGCTCATTGATAATTTATAAATTAGAAAAAGGGTTATAATCATCTAAGCATGAGTTCTGATAGGATTTTCTTTTATTATTAATCTTTAGGCATAAAACATTTTTAACTTCAGTTATTTAAAAACATGTACTTTTCAAAATGTTTTTCACACATCCACTCAACATGCATTTTGACAAATAAATTAATAAAACTATAATATTATTATTAGTACTGTTATATGATATAAACAGCCAGTAGGGGCAGTTTGCTGAAGTCCAATGCGGTGGCTTATGTGCAAGTATACCATCATCTACTGTAGTGACCATATGCATGAAAGGGTTAAACACAAATAAAGTGTAACATGTGGAAAAATGTTGAGGAAAGTGAATTATCATTTACAGAAAAAGTTAGCAGCATCTTATTGTATCAACAAACTTTACAAGTAGAACCTATAGTTTGAACTGACCCTTTAACTAATTCCACCACTGATTGTTTCCACCCGTTCTTCCTTAGATCCAGGTGTGCTGATACGGATCCTGGCCGGCTGCACAACAGGTGCCATGGCGGTGTCCTTCGCACAACCCACAGATGTGGTTAAGGTTCGGTTCCAAGCCCAGATGAACCTGGATGGCGTGGCTCGTCGCTACAACGGCACAATGCAAGCATACAGACACATCTTCCTAAACGAGGGCATACGTGGACTCTGGAAAGGTGCAAAATGAGGACAAAAATAAAGAAGAACCCCCAGATTCTTTTATTTTTTTTAATGGATAACATGTTAAGTGTGTGCATCCTCCAGGAACGCTACCCAACATCACCAGAAATGCACTGGTCAACTGCACGGAGCTGGTTACCTACGATCTGATCAAGGAGGCCATTCTTAGACACAATCTGTTGTCAGGTGAGAGTCAATGAGTCACACACACCATGTCAGAGACAGCTGCTGATTGGACAAAGCTCCCCCCACCCACTCACCCCTCCACCAGCTGATAACAGAACACACACACACACACACACACACACACACACTGCCACGGTACAGAACAGGCTGTATTTCCCCTCTAACAAGGCTGTAAATACTGTACATATGATGACATCACAATCTCCTCTATTGATTCTATAATCTGCTGACACACCTCACACCAGTTTACCCCCCATTATCCCTCCACAGACAACCTGCCGTGCCACTTTGTGTCTGCATTCGGAGCGGGCTTCGTTACCACGGTGATCGCTTCCCCAGTAGATGTGGTGAAAACGAGATACATGAACTCTCCTCCGGGCCAGTATAAGAGCGCCATCAACTGCGCCTGGACCATGCTGACTAAAGAGGGGACGACTGCCTTCTACAAAGGGTGAGTTTTCACTCGTTTGGTCCTTTTTATCGTTTAGGAAACGCGACACCTGCGAACAACATCTTATTTCTTTCTGTGTAGATTTATGCCGTCCTTTCTGAGGTTGGGATCGTGGAACGTTGTGATGTTCGTCTCATTTGAGCAAATCAAAAGAGCCATGATGGTCACAAAGAAGAGGATTGAAGCAACAAACTGAGTCTAACTGGAGTGGGTCGTAACGTGGAGAAGGAATCGTGGTTTTCCTTTAAACCCGGATATTTTATTTATGTGTGTAATTCTCCTTTTGTATGAGCCGAGTGCAGTCAATGTGGGAGCGAACGTCATGGACACAAGTTGAGTTTGCACCTAAAAAACCTGTTGGGTCAAACATGTTGGGTCTCCTAAACCTGTGCAGCGTAAAACATGTTTCTGTAAATCCTAAATATATTTCTTATTTTACAGATGTTGCTCTTTATTTACTTTTTCTATTAGACACAAAAACTTTTTTTTTTTTAAATCAACTGAGTTTATTGACTTTAAGATGTGTGTCTTTACAGTCCTTCCTCATAAAAATAATAAAAAGTATCAGTCATAGAACATACAAGTTCATGAAAACCAGGACATTTTGAGCATCACGTCACTAGTAGAACACACTAGTTACAGAGACGTATTAAATTATGTACAGCTCTTCAAAATGAGGAGTTATTGAAGTTATCTGAACATTAAAGTTCTATTTCTGAGCAGGAAAACTATGAGAACACACAGGTATTGTACACAACTATACAGATAAGTTGCTCAACGTTGCTTTTCTGCATAAATTCGATCCCCCAAAGTGCTTAAAGCCACATGAATCATTAACAGCAACTCATTTTCTCATCATAAACAATTAAACTGCTGGAATATTCATTTTTTTGAGGTATGGAGAGTCAAAATTCCTGCTGTACGTGGAAAAATCTTCACTATCACTGCAACAAGATGGACTGAGCGACTAAACAAATGAAAGAGGATTTGTGTTTGTTTGGAACCAACAAGCTCCTCCTCCTGCTCACCCATCTTTGCTTCCCTTCTGTCAGGAGGCGAACGCTTCAAATAGCGTTGTCAGCCAGCATCAGAGACACGTCGGGGTCCTGTAGATGAGTCTTCACCGTGTCGTGGAATTTCTCTCTGTACTGGTTGAACTGCATGATGCTCTCTGGTTCTTCTGACACCCAGAATTTATCGAACTCGTACGCCAGATAACCTGAGGAAGGACACACACATTAGTAGTAGTTTAAAGACAATCAAAACACAAATAAAACATAGTGTGATTTTTTCTTTAACTCACAGTAAAGCTGATGGAAGTGCTTCAGCTCAGGAGCACCTTGGACTGTGTTGTAGAAATGTGGTTTCAAAGCGCCGCTCCTCAGCAGGCTGTAGGCCATCTCCGTCAGGTTGATACCGACTATAGCGTACGAATACCTGAAACGCACACAATTACCTTTACATGAACTCCAAGTCAAAACGCGGTGATGCTTGTGTATAAATGCGTCTTACCCGAGCTTAGGATGGTTTGCATGAGACAACACCTGACGGGCCTCTGTTGTGTAGTTCTCACTGAAAAAACTGCAAACGGCAAAATAAAAGACATAAATTACAGATATAGAGAACTTCTCAACCCAAAGACTTTTTTCTATAGATGATATTGTCCTGTAAACAATTATAGAAGAAAAGCAAAGAAATAAAGTGTCATAGATCAAAAATGAGCACTGAGGCCTCTGCAGTCAGGTAGTGTTACTCTGTGCACATGCACGGATTGTTTTTAAATTTCAGGAAAATTTTTTGTTTGATGGCAGTGCATTCATCAATAATTCTATTTTTAAAGCTCTGCAAATGTTGTTCTATATAAGACAGTTTGACACAAAAAGTCTGGAGAGGAACCTAAATGTTCCTCTGTGAGTGAGTCAGAGTCGAAGGGCAGCAGACGAGAAGAAACTTTATTTAAGACATTAGAGCAAAAACTACAGTATGTCCTTGTTTACATTCAAGAGGAAACCTGTTCAATAATGTATTCTATGCAGATTTTAAAAACTTGTTTGAACTGTTAGTAGACATGTTTGAATCAAAAACATCACTAAAAATAACAATTCAGGAGCATGGTGGTGGTGGGCGTGGTTCACAGTGTCTCGGTCACTAATATGACTTTTAATTTGGAAAATTGGGGAATTTTTTTTTTTTTTTTAAATTAAAAAAAAACTAAAAACAAAGTGAGACTATTTGTCTAAAAGTGGAATCCCAACATACAGTGTAGAGCTGGGCAATACGGCCTACAACCTAATTTACCGTATAATTATAAGCAGGTGCGGTCACGGTATGTATTGTGATATATATAGATTTAGGGACGCGTGCCGGGCACCGGGGGGTGTTGCACGTGGCCGCACTGCCCTGCCCCCAATGCCCAAATCTTTCACCCAAAGGATAGACTTGTATGCACCTCTCACTGGTCTAACTGAGAAAGACCCCGGTTTCTGTCGGACAATCCGCTCCGGTCGGAGTTGCAGCTTCATGCAGGAGAAAAGGACGGAACTGACAGAACCAGAACAGTGCATCCGGACCTGAACCGCTGCAGCACCTTCACCCCCCCTGAGTTATCTGAAAGAGCGCAGTGTGTGACTTGTGAAGAAAGCAGGGTGGGGGACTCGGCGTTCGTCTGTGAGACGCTGCAGCTGTTCGGGTGCTGCTGACCAAATTCCGGTTCCATCCACAACGCAAAATTTCAGGAAAACAAGGAACAAGAGAATTGTTAAGAATAATTGATAAAGTTTGAGATGATTCAATAGGTCTGTTGGATCCTGCTCTAAGTCTAAATTACCACCTGTAATTCATCAACATGCTCTACCGTGGTAGGACGGTGGAGTCAAAATCTCTACCATGGGCCAAATTTATACCGTTTCTACCGTATACCGTTTCTACTGCCCACGCCTAATACAGAGTGCCTCAAAGATGAAGCTTGTGATTGTTTGATAAATGAGCATATCTCTTTATTTTGTACCAAAATCAAACCCTTAGTCTCTGTATCTGCTTGGAACCAGGAGGACATTAATCCTTTTATAATGCATCTCTGTCACCCTAGAATAGACATATTATATTATATATAATAAGAATGTATTTGGTGATGTTTCCCTCTACATATGAATAAAATGAAGTCAGTAATAGTATACCTATTCATTATAGATCATATGGTGTGACCGTTAAAATATGCTTTCGTATTGATTGAGCACTCACACCAGGTTGATCAGGCCCAGCAGGCCCATTCCTCTGAAGTCAGTTTTTGGGTCATCTCCTTGGAATCCGATGTCTCCCCACTGCTTCGTTATTCTGGACTCCAGTTTGGCTGCTGGCATCAACAAGTCCCACAGCTGGAAGCATAAACAATTCTGGGGTGAAACATTTGAGTTGGAGCTGAACTGGGCTGCAGGTACATCGGAAAAACCACAATGTCGTAGGCAAAATGGCAAAGTTAAAAAAAACAAACAAAGATGTATCTGAGGCTCGTATTTGTCAAACTCTAACAATAACAAACTGCAATAAATCCAGACCTTCAAAAGCATGGCCTCATGTTCAGGGTTGTCTGAGCTGAAGACTTCTTTTCTCAAGTCTTCTACAGATGTATACAAGCTGCTGTATCCTGTGATCTGCAGCAGACAGATGTGTAGTCTCCCCTTGAACCTAAAACAGAACACACACCATTACAAATCACTGATAAACCAGACATTACTGAGAAATAAGATAACTATAGATGAACAAGTCAATAAGTGATCTTACAGAGGATCTTTTGGGGGTTTTATATTCTTCTCCTTCATGATTTGATCCACACATTGCTCCAAATTCTCCTTGCTGGTTTCCAAGGATCCTCTTAAAACCTTTGAAGCAGAGAACACAAGGATGGAGGACGTAGTGACAGACAAACAAGGGCAACGGAGAGAAAAAAGCCACAAAAAGCTGGCCTGACTGAGTAATCTACAACCACAGAGGAAAAAATGCTTCTCAAAGTCAACTTCAGACAAAGAAAAAGATGAACCAGCAATTCTGACTGAACACTAAATGGACTGTTGATTGGAAAATGCTCACCAAGCTACTATTATAAAAGACATTTTATCTTCGCTTGGCAACTGTGGTTTATGATAAGGAGCTCAGAGGATATGCTGATATTTAAGTTCACACCAGCCAAAAAGATAACAGAGGTCAAAAGTAAAACAAGCATGTCTCTTTTAGACGTCTGTGGATGAGCAAAGTTAACTTTGTACAATTAGATTATGCTCCAGTGCACCTCATGAATACATTTCATTTTGAGTTGAATGCCTCATTTTGTATACTATTTTTATTGACATTTTATTACCAGAGGGAAGTTTTGTACATCTGCTAAAAGATCAAAAAGAGTTTAACTTCTAATTTCTCCATTATTTCACATGCTACATTGGTTTTATTAAATTAAACCAACTCAACATGAACATTTTCTCACCTTGCTCTTAGACAAGCGTAGGGAGTGTTCTAAAGAAAAGACACAGAAGGCAGATTAGTACAGAAAAGAGAATTTATACAAAAAAGGAAAGTCAACCACACGTTACTAGAAATCACCTGCCCTCGTGGTCCTGGACGTCCCCGGCTCATATCCAGAGCAAATCCTCTGAAGCTCACACGTTCCTGTTGCCTGTCTGATGAACCACTTCAGCCAGTACCTCAGGAAGGATGTGTAGACATACTGCCAAATACACCCAAACATTTCTGACATAAAAATAAAGAGAGATCATTAAGACCAGCATTTAATAAACAAGATGATACATTTTCATGATCCTTTTTGACAATCAATCAGCAAATGACTATATTTTTGTTCTATTGTTTCTAGAACATTTAATGTTCTGGTAACATATGGACCAATTACAAACTTACAACAAAAACACTGAAGACTTCTCTTAGACTAAGTGTTACTATAAATTTTTAATCAATATCAAGTGTTCACAGTTATTTCCTATGATAGTATAACTTTATTTACCAATTACCATATATCATGAAATAGTTTTACAGCTACATAAACTAAATCACCACTTTAGTTGCTGCATACAGTCAAGTGCACTGTGAGGTACTTCTTTCTTCTTTATAAGTTGGAAATGCAAAGTCTGTTATACTGACATTGTCAACAGTCTAAACTTTGTTACTGTTTACAAAACGATCTCATGGGAGTTGATGCACTTCTGTTCTTTTATTTGGTCCTGGTTTTAAATAAAATGTTTACATTTTAACTGTAGCTTTTCTTATCAGTATTACAATTAAGTGAAAAGTATTCTATGTGGTACAATAGGCGTACAAAGAAGAGATAGTAACGATGTTGATGCTAGGTGACTCTGTTTGTGTCACAGCAAGTAGTCTCATCCCGAAGCTAACAATCCATTGTTGTTCAAACAGTCACACGGTCTGTGAATCACTGCCCGAAAAGGTTAAATGATTGTTGGTCACCATTAATTACAAATATGCAGCCTACAATTGGATAATTGTCATCAGTGAAACTGAAAGACACATCCAACACAAGCAAACCAAAACAACTGTGCAGGTTAGCATTGTGCTAATGCTGACTTTGAATTAACTGGTCCCTTATTCTATATTCACGCATCCAGCAAAGTTTGTGTTGCTTTAATGAATAGTATGCGTTGGCTTTAACCCATCCTTGGAACGTTGATTTTGTATTTTAACATACCAACTACGTTAGATGGCTTCCAAACTCAACGACAACAGGTTGTTAAGGTTGTATCATGTTAGCTAGCAACATAATCAGGATTTAGTCACGCCCCAAGCACATTGTTTGACAGTTTGTATCAAGATAAACCAGATGAGAATTGATCCACACTCTTATAACAGATACATATTTTGCTAGAACAAATGTCTTACCTCTAGCTTGAAGCTACCTGCGTTTCTCTTGACAACGGCTCTGGCTCAGATGCGTTCAGGCTCCGATCAAACACACGGCGAGGAGACGCCACGCGGGCACAGAACAGAAATCATATTCATAAAAATGTATATTTGATCGTATTCATTACTTAAACGGTCTTGTATTGTTACTCTATCTTTATAATAGCACACGTAGTTAATATTGCGAGCCACACTAAAATTTCGTTTTGAGTTTAGCTTTAAGTCTGAATAAAACGACGTCTTTGAACAACGCACTTCAAGTCTTGAACTTATGCTACTACAGCGACATCTAAAGATTAGATATTGTATTGCAGGCCAATTGTTTTATTTTATTTGTCAATTATTATTAGTTTTTCTCAGTAGCTTTGGTGCATTTCTCACAACAGAATTAAAGTTTGCACAACAGTTAGTGCAACCTTCACAACATGTAGTCATTTGGGCACAACCTAGTGTCAGTTTCCTGTTCATTTCATCCAATGGTAACTGTTTTTGGACATGGAGTAATAGAGTTAGTACAAATATCTGCAAAATGATCACTTTTTCATTTGCTTTTATCATGTCTGTCAAAATGAACTACTGTATACTTGTAGCGACTAGGGCTGGGGGAAACCGATTATTTTTAAAACGATTATTCGGGCGATTATTTTATCGAATAGTCGACTATTCTAATGGATAATTAGACGATTATTCTAACGATTATTTTTCTGTTGCACGATTAATAAAAACCATAAAATTTCAAATAAATACCCCCCCGCCCTCAAAAAATGTAATAAATGACTTGAATATACAACTGTTTTCCAAAGCCAAACATCTTCTGCTTAAAACAGAATCAAAGCAGTGTTCTACAACATGGAAGAGCTGTCAGTATTTACTCTTTTACAGAACAATAACTCTAGTTTAAAGGTTTGGAAAAAATACTAAGTTGTAGTACTAAACAAAACACTGTGAGGTGCACAGTGTGGACATTCCTGAGTGTTTAACACAAAATAAAGTGACACTAAGGAAGAGCTGCAGTTTGACATAAATCTCTTGTTTTAAAGGTTTAAAAACTGCAGAGCAAAAACAAACACTGTGCAGTTCACAGCAGACATTCCTGAGTGTTAGTTAAACTATTTCATCGTCCCAAAATGAAACTGAACTGCTATTCTCTTAGTGTGTGCAGTATAGCACTGTGTTCCTCCCTCATCACCTCCTCTGTATTACACTCTGAATCGCTGTAGAACAGGAGGAGTCATTATATTTATATTTGGCTAAAGAAACTACCTATTATTTAGGTTATTATCTAGGTTATTTATGCATTGGTATTTAACGTGAGTCTCTGAAAACAACTGAAGTTAAAGGAAAACTAACTTCTGATAAAATCATTGACAGATAAATGTGGTTTTAGTGTTAATATTGTTGAAGCCACAGTTGTTGACAGTATGTCCGTGAAGCTGGCCCCCCACCCACTTAAAAAAACTAAGCAAATAGGTGGAGTGGTTAGCGCTTCGTTTGTGCTGATTTGTGCCGTTAAAATTTTTGTTTGTGCTGCTTTGGTTTTTGAGATATTAAATATTAATTTATGAGTAATTCTACCTAGGTCATTATCCCACCAGCTTGCTCTAAAATGAACCAGACTGGTCTACTTTTTTAGTGCTTGGTTTGTGCTGTTAAAAGTTTAATTTGTGCTGCTATGGATTCTGAGATATTTAAGATTAAGTTATAGGTCATTCAGGGTTCATTCAGGGGTCACCCTCCCCCCAGCGCGCTCCAAAATGAACCGGTGACGTCATCTACGTTTTATTGTACTTTGTAACCTTTAAAAATCTTAAAATCCATAGCAGTACAAACTAAATTTTTAACAACACAAATTAGCACAATTAAAGCATAAAAAAGTAGATGAAGCCGGTTCATTTTGGGGCAAACTGCGGGGAGATGATGACGTCATTCCTGAAAATAAAACCGGTAAAATCTCAAAAACCATAGCAGCACAAATGAAACTTTTAACGGCACAAATCAGCACAAACGAAGCACTAACCACTCCACCTATTTGCTTAGTTTTTTAAAGTGGGTGGGGGGCCAGCTTCACGGACATGTTGACAGTTCTACTGAGAAACACAGCTAGACGAGCGGTGCGCGCTCCCGTGGCGACAGGCGCGAGCACCGCTGACCGGACGGTCGCCTCCTCCGCTCCGAACCTCACCTCACCTCATGGTGAGGTCCAGTTAGGGCAGGGAGCGAGCCAGGTGTCGCGCTAACCGCGGGCCCTTGTAGCTCCTCAGGAGCGCTCCAGTGTCTCCTTGGCTGCAGCAGCAGCCAGGGCGGTGAGTCTCTCTTCATTCTCCTTCCACCACTGGAGCGGGTTTCTGTCCTTTGCTGCGTTAAAGTATTCATAAAACTTTGAGGTAGAGCGGCGGGTTGTGTTCTGGAGACATGTAGAGCTTGGGAGTGCAAGCTGCTGAGCCTGAAAGCTGTTAGAGATGGAGTTCTGTTCTCCATGCGGCTTTGTTTTGGTTCCCCGCGTGCGTGTGGTGCGTGCGCGCGACGCGTCGACTTCCGGATTTGACGTCGACGTTTTTTTAAAATCGATTCGTCGACGTCATCGACGAATCGCTCCAGCTCTAGTAGCGACTGAATAGTCATTGCTCATACAACTAATAATGTTCATTTCATTGATTGTGTCATTGCACACAAAATTGTTCAACATGTTATCAAACATTTATCCAGTTTCAAAATCTTTGTAATGTTTCCATGAAAATGTCCATAAATAACTTTTCTCAGGTGAACCTGATCTTCCACTGAGTTAGAGGCTGTGTGAACATTCATTGCTACCAGTGAGATGACTCTGCTGTGGTCAGGCAGTGGTTTGCAGCACATGACAGGATGCTTGTGGAGTATCTTCCTCCCTACTCTCCATTCCTAAATCCGATTGAGGAGTTTTTCTCTTCCTGGAGGTGGAAGGTAAATAACCGGCGCCCACATACCCAAAATGACCCTGCAAGCAGCCATGGATGCAGCTTGTGATGACATCACAGCAGAGTCCTGCAGAGGGTGGATTCGGCACTCAAGAAGAAACTTTCCTCTGTGCATTGACAGAGCTGACATTCGCTGTGATGTAGATGGAAATATGTGTCCAGATAGACGGAGCATCTATGTCCATGACTGATCTGCAGCACCATCTGGTTTACAGTATCTTCAGTTTCTAAACTACTACAGTCTGGTTTACTGAGCTAAAGGGAGTTTATTCTTTGTAAATGTTTTTCTTCCAGTTGCACAATGCTGTGAAAAGTTGTAAATATACAGTATAAAGTAAATTGTATTCAGTGTCTTGATCTTTCTTTTACTTCAAGTTTTCTAAATGCCGTGCATGGTATGTCACACTGTCTGGACTTTACATTGGGCAGCACTTCCAGAGTCATCTGTCTCAATGAAAACATGACTAAACCACTGGACTGTTGTTTATACGATGCTGCTGTCAGAACTTGTCATTTTGACAACACTGACAATTTCACTGACATAAAGATTTGCTTTTGAAGAACAAATTATCCATTTAGATTAAGGGGTTTGCTTTTGAAGCACGAACTATCCATTTTGAAAAGGTGACTTGCTTTTGCAGGTTATCTATTGTGTTTTGCAGTTTGCACTAATTGTTTTGAGAAACGTCTTAGCAGTGGTGACAACTTTAATTCTGTTGTGAGAAATGCACCAAAGCTACTGAGAAAAACTGTATTTTATAGTTAAAGAAATACAATAAAACATCATATTAATTTTCCATTAAAAAGGCAAACATCAATATTAGCTCTCTTCTTACCATCACCTGAATACAGTCACTGTTTAGTGTCAGGACACAACAAATCCTTCTTCAGCGCTTGATGCTCAGGAGCCTTCACCCTAGAGCATTAATACGGTTTGTCAACAATGCAACCAATCCTCAGATGCTCACCAGTGGTGTGCTTGACTTTAATTAAGTCACAGTCTAACCTCTCACCTAATCAGTCCCTCCAGACCTCCACAGGTTGGAGGTCTATACGTTACAATTACAGCAATCCAAGAGGTTATCCTGTCTGAGACAGAAGCTATATTTAAAAACTGAATCCCCAAAGTAACCACTTAGTTTATAACACTCTGAAGATTAGTCAAGGCTGAGTGATGAAGGAGCCTCTCATTTGCTGTTGTCTCAGCTGACATGACATGACTATAATGTACTGTGGAATAAATTACAAAAAGAACAAAACAAACATGTGTTATCCCCTTAAATTAACCATGAAATGTATGCTTTTAAAAAATCTTTTATACAACAACACAGATTTAGGACCTGCTTTTTGAGTTTCCACATGAGACTCCATTCCCTCTGAGAACACCTAGTTTATATGAAATAGCCAATACTGTCTTTTAACTAACATATAAAGTGCATTAAGTTAATTTTATTATAACACAAACTGTATTAAGTTTCATATTTCCATTTTCAAGTGCTCTACCTTTTTTACAGGATTAGTACTTTCCTCAAAAACCAGCTGCGTCCACTGTATGTCCTCTGGTGGACGATCTAAGTACTACAGGTTGTAAGGGCAAGATTTATTATCCATAACAGAATATAAAATGTACAATGTACAAATAAACTGTGTAATCATGTTTTTGAGTGAATACATTTCTCTGTTATATGTGTAAATTATACTAGTAGTTCTTTATACTTCAAGCAGATTTATTTACTTACATCGTTACACGGTGGTGTGCTGCTCAAGTAAAAAACACACTTTATTTAGTTCTTTTGATCAACCTGTTATGTAAAGTAATAGTGTAAAACATCAAGAGTATTATGTTGCAATTAGTCAATCCAAAAGCAATCAGGACTTTTTGTAGGCCATCAAATATCTGGTCCTGTAACATCAGCAAATATAAAACACAGAAATTATTCCTACAAGCAGCCACTACCTTTAATAAATAATAAATATAGCCTTCAGGGCCGAAGAGAACATCAGGTCATGCATCGTGACTAGAGGATGTTTAGAATGGATCCATGTTGACTGGGAAAATAAGAGAGAAGGCTCTGTCCAATGCATAAACCCGCATTTTTAGTTGCAGGCATGAAGATTTTAGGTTTGTCGTCATGCAAAAAAGACATGAGATAAACTCAAGAAAAATAAAGGGAAAACAAACTAAACAAGAAACCTGAATTTGTGTTTCCTAAATAAAGGGAACAGGAGGTTATTCCAGTTTGGAATGCTGCATAATTTTGCTCCACTTGTCCTTTAAGAAGATTCATTACAGAACAATGTAAAGTTGTCCTGTTTTGTGTTTGATTAAACCTTTCCAGTCTGAGTTCTCCTCCATCGTTTCACTCTTTCCAGAGACCCTCCAGCTCCTCCTGGAATCTCAAGTCAGGCTAGTGAGGATCTCCAGAAGCCTCATTCATTTAAATCAGATGTGTTGGAGCAAGGAAACCTAAAATTTGCAAGATGGTATACCATAGCCACCATAGCCCTTGAGGACTGGAGTTGGTGACCCCTGCTCTAAAGGGACGTGACCACGTTCTATTCAGATGCCCTTTAACCACCTCCGCTGACTCCTTTTGATCCAGAGGAGCAGCAGCTCTACTCCGAGCTCTCCCAGGATGACGAAAGTTCGCCTCTTATCTCTGAAGTTGAGCATACCCAGTCTATTTCAGCTGCTTGTATCTTTCAGTCACATCCACATCTCCTAACCTTAGGTGATGGACCAGTGAGTTAGAACGTTATAATAATAATAATACCTCAAACTTATATAGCGCTTTTTCGGACACTCAAAGACGCTTTACAAACAGAGCAATGAACACAGAATTAATAAACACGAACGATCTAAAAACACTGACGGCAAGCTAATTAATGGGTGCTGGTGAGGATGATGATTAAGGGAAAGCCTGTTTGAATAGGTGGGTTTTGAGCAGTGACTTGAAAGTGGAGAGAGAGTCAGCAATCCTGATGTTTTGTGGGAGAGAGTTCCAAAGGGTAGGGGCAGCAGCGGCAAATGCTCGATCCCCCATGGTGCGATGTTTTGTTCTTGTTGGCGAGAGGAGATTGGAGTCAGCAGAGCGGAGGTGACGGGTAGGAGAATGACGATGGAGAATTTCAGTGAGATAAGGGGGAGCAAGGTTATTGAGGGATTTGTAGGTGATGAGGAGCAGTTTGTAACGTTGCCTCTCAGCTCATTCTTTACCACAACAGACTGGAGCAACACCGATCAGCATGCAGCCCCAGTTTTCACTCTAACTTTCTGTCGCTTGTGAACAAGATCCTGATGCTTTAACTCCTCTACTTGAAGCAAAGGCTCACTCCCAACCTGAAGGATTTATTGCACCTTTCATTAGTTCTGAACCATGGCCTCAGAGTTGGAGAGGCTGCATCTGAAGGTCATGACTTGATGACACTAAAGCAACTACATCATCTGCAAAAAACAAATATGTATATGCATGAATTGCATGCAAAGTCTCAAAAAAATTTTTTTTTGGTTTTGATCCATGCTTGTTGGCTGGTCTGAATGAGAAGGTTTTTGGTGGATTTGGTTTGTTTCAATTGCTTTCACCATTTTCTTTCACTATGAAATGACACTCAATCAATCAATCAAACTTTATTTATATAGCACCTTTCATGCCCCAGCGAGCAACACAAAGTGCTTGACAGATTAAAATGACCCATACAACCCACATTCCCTCCCTTTCCCACACATAGAACAATTATGACACTCTCCCCTCCCAGTCCACAACCCATTCCCAGGCACACATACACCCACACATACACATAAAAACCACAGTAAACACTATGTTGAGCTCAGATGGCTCCAGTAATGAGAAGCACGCCATCAAGTGGGCCCTCTGCCTCATCAGCTGTAGAACCAGGTCACTTGTATATTTGATCACATATGTGCATTTCAATCCATATACATCAGAAAGAGGAACAGGCCTCTAATTTAATTGAAACTGGTCTGATCTTGTTTGAAAGTCACATTGTATTCCTTTGACTTCCACATCAATCAAAAAGCAATGAAGACGTTTCTCTTTTTTTTCAGCATTTTTAAGTTGTTTTTTTTTTTTTTTGAAGCAATAAGGATCCCAATAAAACATCAGGAAATAATAAAGTTAAATTATTATTTGTTAGTATTCATTTTAAGGGAAAATATTAATAATGTTTGGTTTTTTAAGACATCCCCATATTTTCTATATATTTTTTTTTTCCAGTTAAGTTCAGGTCATGTTAAATATAGGGACTAAAATGTGCTCGACCACGTTGACCTGCTAGTCAAGTCATTTAATATTTCCATGCAGGTTTTCCTACTGCCCTCAAAACCCCCCACAAATGATCTCATTCAGAAATGCAGGCTGCTGTTAATGCACCAATCCAAACCTCCACACAGCAGGAGGTGTTTACTCGTAAATCCATCAGCGCAGCGCGCAAATAGGCGCAGATGAATCCACCTCCATCTCCTCCTGGAAAATTATAGTCTTCCTCAGGAGGCAGCGCCAGGATCTAAAAGTAATCAATTTCAAACGCAAGCGACCCTCCTGTGATTGCCTGCGGGCTTTCACAATAGGACACCATTCCCATCCTCTCTCCCATTCATCTGCAGCACCACGCTGCCTGGAACGGCTCCCTGTAGGGCAGATACAGCTCAGCCATGCCGCTTTATCATCGCTCCTCTTTTTGGAAGCCGTAACAAAGACGGCGGCGTCCGTCGGTCAGCCTGCGGTGACTCACTGCGCACGGTCAGTCCGTCAGGGCGCTCGGAGTTTGCGCTCAGCTTTGGAGGATCGATTCCTCTAAAGACTCATATTCTGCTGGAAGGCGTGGCTTGGTGTCACAGACACAAGGTTGCTTCTTCTTTTTTTTCCCCTTCCATATTCATTTCCAGGCTTTTTAGCCTCGTCTCTCAATCACGAGCGGGCAAAACGGAGAGCCTCGACTGCACGGGACGTCAAGGTAAGCCCTCCACCATGATTTTAGTCTTATTTTTATAAAATGAGCAGACTTTGATTTGCTTGATTGTGTTAAATTTATCTGCAAGGTCAAATTAAATCAGCCAACATCAGTGGCTTTTGACCGGAACCAGTGCAGAAAATGACAGAGAGGATAATTGGTCGAGAGTATCACTGGGATGCTGAAGGTTTTGCATGGATTCACGCTGATCGTGCACGCGCTTCATTCTGTATTGATATCTGCAAACTGCTGCATGCAATGGAAATGCATCAAACAAACAAACAAACAAACAAACAAAAAACAAGATACCGAATCGTTTGATTGTCGAAAATCTAATTCAGGATGCGCTTTCCATAAAAATGTGCGCTCAGTCTGAGGACTGGCAGAGCACATAGGGCTAAACCTGAACATGACCCAAACCTGGCTGTAACCTAAAAAGATGCTTCTTGGATTCATATTTCATTATCAGAAAACCAGACACAAATACGATTTCTGATCTATTAAATTTGTGTTATTCCTCCCAAATAAAGGGAATTTATTTTGCTATGTTTCATATAAATTCCACTGAAATTAAACCAAATGACCTATCCTTGCTGCTTTTATATTAAACAAAAATGCATGTTTATTTTTGATGTCATCCCAGTTCATTTTGTCTGACTCCACAGGGATCACACACACGCTTTTTCTTGTTTTGATGAGTGATGAAGTATTGACCATTTGCTTTGACATGTTGGAAGATGGACTGAGTCCTTCAGTAGGCCTTGGAGACAGAAACACATCACACTGCAGGCCACTGCTCAGAATATGGGCCAAATTCATTAAGGAGATGTAAAAACAGCTTGTTTGTCTAAAACAGCTTTGCTAACAGTTTTACAGATAGAGATATCGTACATGTGATTTATTTTTTATTTTTATGCAGGTCTTTTTGCACAAAATTGTCAGGTACAATAAACTTCTCATATTAAACTGAGTCTGAATGCTACAAAGTGCAGTTTTGGAAAAGGCAAAGATGAAAGAGTCAGATCAAATCAAATAAAAACAAAAATACTTTAGCAATAAGGTTTATCTGATTTCCTTCTGGAATAATAAAGTATTTATCTACAGTAAAGTCCATAGATATACCTCAAATAGATGCTTTTTGATCATTTTGTTTCTGTGTAAAAAGGTTTATCCAATCCTGAAGGATGCAAATGTTATTCATTTGAGAGAGGATGTTGCAGATAGCATCATGAAGTACAAAGAAGTCAAATTTACATCCTTCAGGACTGATGAGCTAACGGCTAGTCTGAGTGTGTCCCCAGCCTTAAAACAGCTCAAATCCCTGAAATTTATTTTCACAAAGGTTCATGCAGATTTTACTTATGGATCTTAATTTTGCATTACATGGTCATAGAGTTTTGTCATATCACCACCAGCAGCAAAATGTAGCTCCTCCAGTGCACGCCGGGGTCAAGTCTAACAGGAAGTTCTTAATACTTCTGATAAAATAGTAATTTGAAACTGACAGCAACACGATGGTTTATAAAGCATTATTTACATGAATTGCTATGACTGGAGCTGTTTTGAGACGGAAGAAGAAATACTCTTTGATTAAGACTGCATCATTGGTCCTGAAGGACATCAAATCGTTTTCTTCAAAAAATGACCATAAAGCTATATAACACAGCTTTATTGACAAAGTCACTTTTCTAAATGGCTTAAAATGACTTTTAATACATAAAGTCTTAATAAAAAAGGTAATGTTCTCTAGTCCTGCCGTACTGAATTCTTCTTTGAGTTGATGTGACACAGCACTTTTGTATCCCATTTAGGGATTCCTTTCAGTTTTTCATACTACTGGTACTATAAATTTCAAATGCAATCAAACAGAAATATGCAAAAATATGTAAAGGTGTTAAAAACATTATAATTGTAATGAAGGGTTATTTCATTTAACGGGTGTAAAGAGTCAAACATAATCTCAGGAATAGTTGCAAAAGCGTTCATTTATTAATAACAACAAAAACAGCCCATCTTCGGGGGGGGGGGGGCACATTTTACACATATTTGTAATTACATGACTTCAGATTTGGGTTAGGGTTAGGGTTAGGGTTAGAGTTAGGTAGTACAAGTACAGCAACCAATTAGTTTTGGGGCTTGGTTTTTCTTTTATTCAAACAATGACTGTTATGTTCTTGATCATTTAGAACCGTTTTCATAGAACACAATGCATGTCTGTTCTGCATTTGTTTATCTTTTTATGTGTTGTAATAAGTTATCAATGATGACAAAGTTTATTTCTATTTCCTTCTCTCAGGAAGTTGCATAACTGTGCCTCTGAGTCTGTCTTTGGATTAAGACATTATTTAAAGACCAAAACACTGAAACCAACATGGGAACTAACCCAAAGCGGACAGTGACAGTCCAGATGGTGCCTCAGCTGGCTGCGGTGGACTCACTGGGAAACAAGGAGTCTAACGCCAACTGGGGTAACGAGCCTCACCTCCAACTCTCTCAGGTTTGTCCAAACGCTCCTCTTACGTCTGCTGACCAGCAGGACAGCCGATCTCTGACGACTGCTTCCTCCAACACCGTCCCACCTATCGAAGGAGGAGAACTAGTGAGCAGCACCATGTCAGCCAAACCTGCACTGGGCAACGAAAACCAGACTAAGTCTGAGCCAGTGAAAGCTGGCGACCCACCCAACCTGTCGCTAACAGGCCAAGCTCTGGGTGACCAGAAGGATTCTAATGCTAACATAAAAATACAAAGCCCAACTCATGGAAAGGATGTTTGTAAGACCAGCTTGCCAGCTGCTGTTCTGGCTTCAAAAGTTGACGTGCAGAGCAATGACAGTCGAGTAAAAGGGCCAAGTGCACCAGAGGAGGAGCTGACGTCCTCATCTACAGCACAGAGAAACAGCGATAAACACGTCTCTCCAACTGACAAACATCCAAACAGCCCCAGTGAAGGAATGCATGCAACATCTGAATCACAAAACATCAAGGAGAGTATTTCAGCTTCCAAACACTCAGCTACTGCAGCATTACAGAAAACCAATCAACCAGATGAAGTAAGCTGTCCAAAAGCCTCAGTAACACAAAATACTAAACAAAGCATTGAAACTTCGACTCCCCTCACCTCCACCAAACCTCCGTTCACAAGTGAAGAAGCAGGGGGAGGGTCTAAAAATGAGATTTCATGTTTAACACATCCAGAGAAGGACACCCCACTAGCAAAGACACCAGAGGTCTCCTCGGATAAACATCACCCTGCGTCTTCACACAAGGATTCCTCTGCTTTGCCCCAGGCTACACTAAACATGTCAATGTGTGGGCAGGTGGCTGAGAAATCCGGCCAGACTCAGACAGCTGTCGTTGCAGGAGAGCAGCACTGCAAGCTCTACAGGGAGGCTTCGACTATGACCTCATTCCCGTCGCCAGCCCCGCTCAAGCAGTGTCATGATATGGAGGTTCAAGCTGTGGCAGACACGTGCAGCAAAGCTGTGGCCACGAGTCCCAGTCTGCTGGCCCTCAGTGCAACTTGCAGGCCGAGCAGCGGCGCGGTCCCTTGGGAAGAGACGCAGGGTCTGGCAGTGATGTCCCAGGGTAACGATGGCCTGGGTTTCCATCAGATCTACACGTCTTCTCTATCGGCCGATCAGGTTTCAGAGAAACTACCTGTCAAAGCAGAGACGGGCTCTAACCAAATCAGCTCAGAAACGCTGTCCCAGCAGCTTGACTCCAGGCTAGGAGCCAAGCCTAAAGAGCCAGGATCAGCTCCGTGCAACATCCAGCCAGTTTATCAGATCAACATTGAGCACAGCAGCCACAGGAAACACAAAGAGACGAGCGACACCCTTCATAAAAGTGGAGCTGAAGTTCCCTCTGCTGGAGCAGGGACACCCTCGGGGACAACTGTTGCTTGTGCTGACAGAAGCAATGCTACGTCTCAGGCTGCTGTTACAACCAAAGCTGAGCAGGTCCTGCCAACTACGACGACGACAACAGCAACCAAGTCAGATCCAACTAAAAATAAAGAATCAGCGAAGGAGACAAATTCTAGCAAACAAGCAGTGGAATCCGAGAGGAGCGACGAGGACGATGACCAGTCGGGGAAGCAGCAAGACAAAGGTGTCCACGACGTCGTCTGGGATGAACAGGGGATGACTTGGGAGGTCTACGGGGCCTCTGTGGACCCAGAATCCCTTGGCTTTGCCATTCAAAGCCACCTACAGTGTAAAATCAGGGAGCAGGAGAGGAAACTGATAGCTCAGGCTTCCTTCAGAAAGTCCCTCTCTGGTGCTGAATCACCGCAACATGTCAAAAAGAACAAAAGGAGGCAGCAGAACATTTTCAGGTCAATGCTGCAAAATGTCAGACGGCCCAACTGCTGCGTGCGTCCCCCTCCCTCCTCTGTCCTCGAGTAGCACCGCACAGAGGTCGCCAATGTGAGACTTCTCTGTTTTCCTAGAGGTCACGGTGTTTGTCCTCACACTGTCATGACTGTGATGCCGAGTGAAACATTAACGGGACTCTGATCCGTACAAGTGAGTATACAGGAATGTTGTAGCATAAAGAGTTGAAATATTTGTGATGTTTGTGAACAAAGATGTAGGATGTAAACGCATAAAATGAACACTTTAAGACTTATTTTCTAGAAATAGATGTTATAAAAAGAGAGAAAAGAGTTTTTAATAAAGGCAATAATAGTAAAACGCATGTATCTTAGTTTCAAACACAGCTGTACGACTTCACGCTCACACGTTCACTGTAAAACACACTAACCTTATATCTAATGTCAGAACATCTGTGCAAATATATTAAGCTAAGTCTTCACATTTGTTGGATTTGGTATATGTTTTCAAGGTGATTTGGGGACCTATATTTATGAAACAATGTACTTTTTTTCATGCATTCATTTATTTTTAGTGAGTGGTGAAAAATAGGGAGCTGTATACACATAAATGCGCTGTTTGATCTCTGTTAGTGTTTGGATTTCTATTAAATATGATAAAACTATCCTGACTTTCACACATTCTTCCTTTATGACACAAAACGTTAGCCTTGTTTGGAGAAGTATGTGATTATAGTGTTTTATTTTGAGACAAAGCATTCAATAAACTGGGAATCAAATGGCAATTTAAAGTAGCTAAAATGGTGTTCACTGGGTGTTTACTGTTTGAATTTTAAAATGATTACTCAGCTCTTTTGAAATGAATATTTAATGAAAAGATAGTGAAGAATTTACATCTTACCTACCATAGATAGAGCTTCACTGATGAGCTAAAGGCTATAGCCGTAGTTATGAAGTGGGTTGCTAGCATCCCAAAACAGCTAATATCTCAAATAAAACCCTCATGGCTGTCCAAGCAAACTTTAATAAAAAAACCTTTACATATAGCCACCAATTTGTCTTTATACACTTATTTAAATAGAGTCCTATAGGGCTGGGTATTTTTTGATACTACTACTTAAACGATACCTGGTTTTCGATACCAATAATGATTTTTTTTTCGGTACCTATATGTATAATACTTGGAGAAAATAAGAAAGTACTAAAAGATTTAAAAATAAACCAAAAACATTGTTTTATGCCATATTTATGCTTTTATTATGATTTTTTATCTATTTATCTTTGACCTCGGGAACTTTCTGTCATATCACTGACACCGTCTTCCTCCTCACACACCTCCTGTGTTTTTGTTGAAGCAGCAGAGAATTAAAGTGGCACTCCGGAGGATTTCATCAGGAGAGCAGTTTTTGAATCTAACGTCCAAAGGCTCCTCCTCAAAACATCTCGACACGCGCGTCCGGTCGCGTGTGCGCGCGTGCAAGCAGCGCATATACTTCGGACATGAGCTGTACAGCTCGGTGTGTAGGGTTTAATCACTCACAGTTCACAATCTTATTCCAACAATACTACGAGGGTCTGAAGAGCCCTCTCTGTCCCTGCTGCTTCTGATATTAGCTCTGTTAGCAGAGAGCTGCTGCTGGACTCTGAAGCTGAACTTGACTCGGCCCTGGATGAACTTTCTGACCAAAATAAACGCATAATCCTGTCAAGCCTTGCCATTCTGTGAGGTGAAAGGTTTAAAAATAAAAATAAATCCATCTTTAGCTGGGGAATGGGTAGGTTTTTAGTAGAAATGAGCCGTGAGTCCTCAGTGAACGGCTGAGACGGCAGAGAAACACACGGAGCGTCCTGTTCGACAGCGCCCTCTACTGGTACAGGTTTGGTCGATGCGCGTGCATGTTGAGAGAATGCAGAAATTTGAATTTCATTGGCTGAAAAATGTCGGCGGCAAGAAATAATGCAAAGGGGTCTCTAGGAGGAAGGAGGGTCTTCATCAGAATGACAGATGTTGTGGAACTCAACCCATAGATCATAGTTTAGACCTGAAATATCATTTAAAACATTTAGAAAACTTTGATACATAGAAAAATGCTCCAGAGAGCCGCTTTAAGGCTGCGAACTCGGGTCTGTAGTCTGTAGTCTACACGCTGCAGCTTGCAAGTTAATTCTATAAGCGATGAGGTGCTTTGACTAATTGCTGGTATTCTTGTTTTTCGCAGCACAAATCTTATTGCGTATGCTGCATTTTGCTCTGTTCCCATTTACCTTTCCAAACTTTAGATTTTTCAACCCGGACGTTGTTTAGTTTGAAGGCAACTGTTGTTGAGAGGAGAGGAGGGGCCATGCCACACATTTGTGTGTGTGTGAGCTGAGCAATCAAGCTTTTCTCCTTCGCATGTCACGTGATGCGGAGCAGAGCTGTAAAAGTACCGAAATTTAGCAAAAAATGTTTTCTTCAGTACCAGTACCTACCGAAGGCTTTCGGTCGGCACCAAAGAAGTACCGAGTTTTGGTAGGCTACCCAGCCCTAGAGTCCTATGGTTATTTACTAGCTTAAATAGCAGGAACCGCTAGCTGTAGCAGTAGAAATGCAGTCTGGGATATTTCCAGACGGAATATTTGCTTGAATAACTTTGTAATTTGAAATTGACAGCTGTGTAAAGACTTCTAAAACAAAATTTGCATAAATTGACAATAACTTTTTGAGAATTAAGTTGTTTTAAATGACAGTAATCCTCTTTGGTTCCAGTCCTGCTTGAACCAGCTCATGTGTTTGGTAAGAATTTAAATTTAATTTCACTGAACTGAGGCTGTTCAAAGACCTTTAGCAGCAGCAGGAAAAATATGAATTGTTCGTAACCATTTCATGAAACTCTACTTTGAAAACACAGAATCTCAATCTTTTGAGGCAGAAAACACTCCCTTCGCTTCAAAATACAATCATATAATTTGTTTAAAATGGTGGCAAAATGTAAATTTGAGCTTAAATAAGAACAGGTACATCTTAAAAAAACAAGCAAGTTGTGAATCTTTTTCTCTATTCACTCTACTGTATTCTTTATTACAACTAAAGTGAAATATGTCAAGCATTTCTTGTCGTTTTAATGGAAATGACTTACAGAGAGTGAATACCTCAAATTCAGTGTCTCAGAAAATTATAACATTATACAAGATACAGAAAAGAATATTTTACTGTAAACAAATGTCAGGTTTAATAGAAATCGCTGTTTAATTCTATGCAGTCAATACTTGACTGGGTCCTCTTTTACATGAATTACTGCATCACTCCAGCGTGGCGTGGAGGCGATCGGCCTGTTGGAGCTGCTCAGGTGTAATGGAAGCCCGGGTTGCTTTAATGGCACCTTTCAAGTCATCTGCATTGTTGGGTCTGATGTCTTTCATCTTCGTCCTCACAGTAACTCATAGATTCTTTCTGGGGTTCAGGTCAGGCCAGTTTGTGGCCAATCAGAGCTCAGTAACACCATGTGGTCATTGAAGCAGATGTTGCTACCTTTGGCTATCACCATTTCCTCCTCGTGTCAAGCCCCTCCTGAACCAGAGACCACGTCAGAAGCGTCTCACCTGGACTAAGGGGAAAAACAATTGGACTGTTGCTCATTGGTCCATAGTCCTCTTTTCCGATAAAGTAATTTTCCATATCATTTAAATCAAGGTCCCAGAGTTTGGAGGAAGAGTGAAAAGGCACAGAATCCAAGTTGCTTGAAGTCCAGTGTGAAGTTTCCACAGTCTGTGATGATTTGGAGTCATGTCATCTGCTGGTGTTGGTCCACTATGTTTTCTGAAGTCCACAGTTAATGCAGCCTCTATCAGGAACAGTTAGATCACTACGCTTCCTTCTTCTGATAAGCTTTATGGAGAAACTGACTTCGTTTCCCAGCAGAACTTGGCACCTTGCCACTCTGCCAAAGGTTAACAGGTGAGGGACATCAGACCCAACTATTCAGATAACCTGAAGGCTGCTGTCAATACAACCTGGACTTCCATTACACCTCAGCAGCTCCACAGGCTGAGCACATCCATGCCACACCACACTGATGCAGTAAATTCATGTAAAAGGAGGCCCAACCAAGTACTGAGTGCATGAAAAGCTAACTTTTCAGAAGTTTGATATGTCTGTCAGACGTGGCAATCCTGCTTTTTCACATAAAAGAAAATATGAGAGGAATGGCTGTGATCAGGAATAAAGTTAGTGTTTAGGACAGGCATGTCTACAGATGACAATTAACATTTACAACATTTTAAAAATATCATCATGGAAAACACAAAGCATTGAGAGCCTAACTAATTTAATGTAAGAGGCAGCTCACAGTTTGTTTTTTATCTTACCATATAATGGGGTAATTTATAATTACAGTTAAATACACATCTTTGCATGTAAATTACCAGGTAATGGTTACACTGAACAGTAGATAATAGTCTTGTAGCAGCAGGAAGCAGTGTTTTCTGTCAAGTGGACCCCCCCACACACACTCACTGACATTAAATCCAGAGTGTTTCTGAACGGCTGCTGACTTGTTTGAACACAGGTGGGCATGTGAATATGAATAAAACTAACTGCTTCCAACGAGCTGCTGCAGAGCAGAAGACAACCTTCAGAGTAAACATGATTCACGGCGTACTCATTTTCTTCATCAATGGATAAAAGCAATGAAAAGTCATTAAACCAAAACTTTTAATTAAAAACTAAATGCTGCTGCTGATTCGAAGGCTTTCAATGCACGTGTTTTTGTGAGGTCTCATTTAAAAAAATACATTTTCAATCATTTTGTCACAAAAGAAATGCTGCAACCTTTTGTAAAATTATATATAAAGAAACCTTCTATTACAGTAATAGCATGTTATTCAAATACTCACACATGGACTTAAATATTGTGAAATATCTCAAAATAACTGATCCAGAAAAAACATATGTTTAATGTCATTAAAGTTGCACATCAGAAGAATTTGATTTAGCTCCTTTAAATTAAATGGTTCTCAACAAATGGTGCATCCTGCATGAAATCTACAGTATGTCACTTGATTCAAATGAGCTTTCTGGGGCCAATAATAAATGTAAAGGCTTTAGAGGAAGTTCCCACTGTGGCCATTTCCATATTTCAGTTCTCTAATCATACATAAAGCGTGAAAGTGAAAAGGAGGCCAAGTCCTAAAGAACAAGATGTTCTGCTGCAGTGCATTGTCTTAATGTCTAACACAGTCAAAGAGATTCAGTCTGAAGTGATTAAAAACAGCTCAGAATGATTGATACTTTTAGATTGATCTTAAATAAACAGCATATGTCATTTGTCAGTATTAGAAATCTCTGCAGCAGGGTAAAAAGGCAAGAAAAGTGACAAAAAATGTCAAATTTGTGAAGGAAACAGGCTGGAAGAACACTAATGATGCAATGAGCAGACATGATCGCAGCGAACGTTTAAAATATTAATGGGTTTGAGGTGTAGAAGCAATGATAGATGACAGATAGCATGTCTCTTCAGAGATGTTCTTGCTCTGGTTTTATTTTTAAAGAGTAACTTCTGATCTCAACATTTCCTCAGGAGATTGTTTTCACATCCTAAAGGCTGTGAACAGCAGTTAGCTTATGTAAACAACATTTGTGTCCATTTAAACCCATTTTAATTTCATTTACAAAAAACTTTATTTAGCAATTCAGATTTTTGCAGTTTAGCATGTAAATCTAAGGTTATTTACAAAAACTGATATGGTCTTTAGCAACAAAACGCTGTATTTTTTTCTGCATCCAGGAGTGAAGTCCAGCAAATTTCTGCTAAAAAACATGTAGTGCAAAATTAACATTGTGTAAAGGTTCATTAAATACTGATGCATGAGCAACTTATTGACGTTTTCTTTTCAAGAGCAGCAACACTTTGGTCTTGGCTGCTTGAGATAGTTATTATAACTTCTCCACACACCTCAAAATGTCTGAGAGATTCCTTAAAATAAGAACACAGTCAGAGATTTGAAACATTATTTTGGCTGATTTGTTATTTTGTTGGATCTGATGGGATTTTGGTGATTAAGGTTGCAACAGTTTGTGCCTTTTTATTGCGGCGCAGGAGCTTCAACAGGTTGCAATTAAAACTAGAAGTAAAATAATTTAATGCGTTGATCAAATTAATAGAGATTAAGGTCAGATTTCAATATTAAATTAAAGTAATTCTATGTGAGTTTTGCCCAGTTCTGTGATTTAATGTGATTTTTCTTCAAAGGTCCGACTGTTCTTCTGTGTAAATGCACTGATGCACTGCCCCGACCGGTGTCACACTGATTCTTGGTGACTGCTATTACTGTCTTAACAAGCGTGTCACTTCATGTTAGCATCAGGACGTGATAGCAGGGACAAAAAGGTCCTCCGTCCCAGAAGTGGTGCTGTGAAATGTCACAAAGTGTAAGGAATAACGCAGGCTGAAGTGTCTAATCCCAACGCCTATTTGGTTTTGATCTACAAGGATCAGAGGACTCAGTAAGCCACCCAGTCGTATAGATCTATCTGTCTTTTTAATATACCTCCTCGCGTTTGGGTCAGATCAGGTGATTTCTCTGAAAAATTAGAGAAAAAAAAACTCATTTTTCAAGATCTGCGCGAAACGGGCTGAGTGATGGTTGTCAAACTGTCACCACTGATCTGTGGAGTCATAATAAATATGAGTTTCAGCCTCAGGGAGGTTAACACACTGAGCCCCTTGACTGGTGTCTCAGTCATTTAAGTCTTCCTGCTTTAATTAGCTCTTAATCCTCATCACTCCAATTCACTGGATAAGATTCTGTACGGATTTATTCAGTTAAATGAGAGGAATTTTTAAACTGACACTTATAAAAATATAAAATTACATACATCTTGGTTTCATGGATTCAGATCCAGTCTGGATCGGTTGCTGCACATCGTTCATCTACTAACAAATGTCAAGAAGAACTTATCAACTTCAACGAAACCCTTGATGCTTCAATATCTGAATATAAATTCACATGAACTCATGACTCAAGGATTCAATGTAAATAGATCAGCTGATAATAAAATAATCAGTGCAGTCTGTACCCAGTGTCCACACATGTTGTTTTAACGTTTCTAAATAACATTTTAACAGCTTTCCTGTAAAAAGGAGAAAAATCCTCCAAGCTTTACTGTTACAATCACTTTTGATTTGTCATATGAATAAATGATTTATTAATCTAATCAGCTATTTGTTTGTAATAAACAATCAATGTGGGTTTATTTTGTAGTCAACACATTTCATTCGTTTAAAAGCTGATTATTGTGGCTTGACCTATAGAAAATTCTCAAAAGACGATTTCACGACTTCTCTTGTTTCTTGAAGACATCTCACCTCTCATCCATGAGGCTTCTTAGGTTTTAAAACATGGAAGTTTCAGGCTTAAACACTCACAGTGATAGGGTCACTTCCTGGCCCTACCCTCTATTCACTTCCCCGTTTGTGTCGTTATCACTGATGATCCGAAGTGAAACATCTTCAAGAAACAATAAGTCCAGTTGCCTTTTGAAGACTGACCTGTGCTGGATGACTGAGAGCCAACAACTTGTATAGATATTTTAATTATTTGAAGCACAAATGAAAATTCTCATCATTTATGCTCCAGACTGCTCTTATAGCAGTCGTCTGATCAGGTTTCCAGGATCAAGTCTTTTTCTATTCACATCAATAATTTTAAATTTGATTTTGATTCAGACTATTTGTTGGAAACATCACTCAGTTCACAGATGGAGCTTTTTAAGACCCGTTGCTTTGTGGCATTTTTACCAAACCCACTGATAGGATAAGAAAAATGCCCACCTGGGTTCTGAGGTGATGTTTGTCTCACTTGTCTCTATGTCCATATAAGGAATGGCGAGCTGTCCATGGTGTACCCCTCTCACCCAGTGACACACCTCCCTGTGACCCTGAAGGAAAACCTCATCCAAACCTCACAATAACTTTCTGTCTCAAAGGAGTTTTATAAATCATCACTGGTTCATTTAACTACTGGTTTATTTGGACCATACGGTCTACAAGAACTAAAAATTCTGGCTTATTTAGGCTTGTGCAGGTATTTCTTTCAGAAATTAGAACACATGTTCCTCTAATTGTTAGAGTCCATATAGTTTTTTTAAGGGATTGCAGGAAAATATGAACTGTAACCATCATTATGCAAAAACAAAACATTCAAAGCATCTGTAAAAAAAGAGAAAGATTTTTAATTTGACCATGTTTCTGTTGTAATATAAAATATCCTGAAACACAGCGACTAGTTCTAACACTATTAGCGATGCCATACTCTGTACAGGTCACCAGTTCATCAGAGGGCTAAAACAAAGTAAAGAAGTCCCATCACATAAACCTATAACCTCCAGATTAAACTCATCTAATTAAAATATGACAACAATAGAGCTGCTCTCACAGCCAGCGAGAGCACAAAATGCTAATAATCTCTAAAGTGTTGCTGCTTAACAGTGAACCTCCTGAGCTGGTTAAGGAGCTCCATTAAAGACTGATGGTCCATGAGAGGAAGCAGGAGCCTCTTGTTACAGCCGGAGGGCCTCTCCTGACTCACACTGAGATGCTGAAATTAATGGCAGCAATACAGTGGCTGAGATGGAGACTGTGCTGCACTTTTATTGGACTTTATTAGCTATAAAAAGAGAAATCAGTCACATTTCTCTTTAGCATGCCAAAGAAACGACACACATTTGTTTAAATCAGTTGCATGTACTTATCTTAATATCTTCCTGTTGTCTAAATCTGATTTGCGAGCAGCTCCGACACCGTCGCGTGCAACAGCATCCCTGGATTTGGGGGGAAAAATTGAGGGCAGCTGCTGCAGCAACAATTCAGAGCTCGAAGTGAAGTCCTAGAGATGTGTTGCAGCGGTGTTGGGGTTTGCGATCTGCTTGCAGTGACCCAGTTATCTTCATAAACTCATGAGCTCCTTCAGATCATAAAGAAACCCTCAAAGGAACCCTCGCAGATGCTCAAATCAGAGCCGTTACAATTATCCAGATTATCACCAGGAGAAAACTCAACATGCACATTAAATTCACATCAGTCATGGGGACGGGTGTTAATAATATTTACAGATCACATTTTCTGATTGTGGAATGGTTAATTAAAGGGAGCTGGGGGTTTTTCCTACAGAGGGAAACACAGATTCTAAAGCAGCTCAGAGGGATTTGCGGTGGAAAGAATTTGTCATGAATTTCTCCTTCATTTAGTTTGTCTTTGAATGTCTTTCTTTTGTGTTTTCCAGCCGGTCTTATTGTCCTTGCAGTGCCTTCTCTGTGAACTTTCAAATCCTCATCTCGCTCCATCCCAGACACCATTTTCTCTCTCCAACGATTAAATCACAATAAAGCAAGCTAAGCCAGTAACAGGAGGTAATTAAAGCTTCTGGCTTTCCTTCTGCAGAATCTTTTCCATAAAACGTTCCTCTATGCCTCCTCTCCCTGTTTTGCCTGATAGCTGGTGGTGAGGCTCGTCCTCCTGATGGCCGCTCTGCTCCCAGAGGAATTCGTGGCCTACATTTGTTTGCGGTGCAGTCTTGGTCTGTGTGAGTGTGTACTTGTGTCAAAAACATTCAGTTTTCTGCTGCAACACCTTTTGTCTCCTCTGTCACATGTTTAACAGGTCGTATTTTTACTTGTTTTGCCACCTTTTTCTTTCTGCATCCTTGGATCCATCGTGCTCTTTTAGGATTGGTTGCTTACCATAGAAAACTAGCATAAGCAGTAACCTTTAGGGGCAAAAATGAAAAAAACAAAAAAACATTCTGTGCAGTACGGACCTGAAAAAGTCACCTTCTCTGGCTGCATATTACTGCCTTATTATGACTCACATTTACACCCATACATCACAGGTCCCCTGGTGAAGCAAAAAGATCCCAAACAAATGCAGATAAAAGAGAAAACACATGAGAAGAAGAGGAACGGAGACTAACCATAAACAGTATCAGTATTCTGTTATCAGCTAAAGCTTTCATTCTGCCTGAGGAATAATCCCATCCATTGTCTTCAGGCTGGATTCAAGCTTTTGTCTGAAATTGAAGGAAGGTCTAAATCTTGAGAGAAAATGAAGTAATTGAGGACAGATTGCTGCTTCGGATTCTAACTCGGCTGAAGTGAGTCCAGAAGATTATTATGGAAATACCCAGACGAGTGTGTCTGAATGCAGATTGTTCTGAACGTGGATATCCTCCTTGTGAAACTCATTACCTCTCACCTCACTGCTTTTGTCAACCAAGCCTCTGTCATTCTTCATTGTCTGCGTCGCTGCAGTGGAAGATAATCCTCTCTTTTCTTCTTTGGATTCTGTCAGATCCCAAAAACATAATAAAATAATTTGTAATGTATCAACTCTTGTCTGGATCAAAGTATTTGTTTAGTTTATTGTGTTTCTTTGAGTTTATCAGATTAGTAAAATAAGTAAATAAAAGATCAATACTGCAAATAAAAGAGAAAATGTATTTATGCTTTAAAACCAGTCATTTACAAAATACACATATTTCACTTTTCAAAGCTAAGTGCATTTGGTAGATATTCTTTCTGCTTTCAAAGACATAAAATATTTCAGTTTTTTTCTTTGTTTTTACTCACAGGATGACAGGTCTCTACCAAAGCTTTGCACTCTGCACATACAAACAGATTCTTTGACAATAAATTCTCACACTCTTGCTGATATTCTGACTATTTGTATTACCTTAAAGAAAAATCAACTCTTTCTCGGCACAGAGAAAGTTAGGAATCAGACGACGAGTTGCTACAAAACTTCTTTGCTACACAAAGGATTAGTGATAGAATTTTTAATGTTTATGATCTGGTCTAACCATTTATTTCTCTTCTGAATGTTGGTTATAAGATCCCCTTTGACCTCAACTGTCTTTTGTTTTAAAGTCCTTTTAGCCAGTGGATGCTAACATGCTAAAGGTGGTAAACAGCAAACATTGACATGCTTCTGTTAGCATGTTAGCACGCTAATCTTAACACTTGGCTGCAGCACAGTAAAGGATGACTGTATGACCCCTAACTAGTCATTTAGTCAGTGTTATTGTAAATCAATAAATGTAAAAATACTGCTGGTAAATGTTCTGATTATTCATTAACGAGACACAGAATTATCATGACTGTAAATTCAAACAGAAACTGACTTCTACCAAACACAAATTCACATTCAGTTTCTCAGATTTATTTCATGCGGACCTCAAAGCATCATTTACACCAAAACAACAGATGAAAAACTTATTCAAGTACCAAAAAAGTCACTTTATATTCAACCAGTGTTGTTTGTTTTTTCTAGAAGGAGTGAAAGTCAGAGATATAGGTGCAATGTATTGATTAACGGCTCAATCATAATCTCACTTCCCTAACTGAGCTCAAGGTTCATCTGTGGGGTCAAAGTTCACCTCGCAGTGGCTGATAGTATCTAAAGAAGTCGCAGTCGACGACTTTGAGGAAAATATGAAATGTCGTCGTTGGACCAGCAGGCTCGGCACCCTGGAAAAAACTCAGCTGCTTGTTATTTTGGCATTGGGCATCGTCTGCATCACCTTTGTGACCCTTTTCGTCACCAAAACGACGGACTCTTCCCCTCAGACACCAGGTGAGTGTCAGATTTAGAAAATGCTTTGTGATCAGTTAATGTGGTGAGGTGCTGATCACTGGAAACAGAAAGTAATAAATATTCCAACTTGTTTCTTTTTATATTTTACTTCAACTCTTTAACTTTGACACCAAAAAATAAAGCTACGAAAAAAAAAAAAAAAAAAAAA
>SSNR01000164.1:224265-246410 GCA_006937965.1 Callopanchax toddi | reverse complement strand
AAAAAAAAAACCCCCCCCCCCCCCCCAAATTAGGATTTCTAATATTATTTTCTGGATAATATTTTTAATTACAATATATTTTTCTTGGTGAGCAATCAAATCAAATCAAATCAAACTTTATTTCTATAGCACCTTTCATGCCCCAGCGAGCAACACAAAGTGCTTGACAGATTAAAATGACCCATACAACCCACATTCCCTCCCTTTCCCACACATAGAACAATTATGACACTCTCCCCTCCCAGTCCAAAACCCATTCCCAGGCACACATACACCCACACATACACATAAAAACCACAGTAAACACTATGTTGAGCTCAGATGGCTCCAGTAATGAGAAACACGCCATCTAGTGGGCCCTCTGCCTCGTCAGCTGTAGAACCAGGTCAGCAGCCAACACACCAACCAAGGGCACCCGGGTATGGAGGGTGGAAACCCCCGCCACTGCCCGGGCCCTACCGGGGAGCGCCCGACCCGCCACCGCCGACCACCGGTCCCAAGGCAGAGGGCTCCACAGAGGAAACACTGGAGGATTAAAATGCGTAGCATATAAAATAACGAGAACTTATATGAATAGTAAAATAACCAATAAAATCCAAATAAAAACTAAATAAATAATAATCAGTTAAAAGCTAATCTAAAAAGGTGGGTCTTGAGTCTATTCTTAAAAACCTGAACGTTCTCTGCGGTCCTGAGGTCCTCTGGCAGCCCGTTCCAGAGGCGAGGGCCGTAATAACTAAAAGAAGCTTCGCCGTGGGTGTGTCCTGACTTTAGGGATGACTAGGAGACGGCTGCCAGAGGAGCGCAGTGACCGCGAGGGTTCATATGGCAAAAGCAGTTCAGAAAGATAAGAAGGGCCAAGACCATTAAGACACTTAAAAACCATTAACAGTATCTTAAAATCGATCCTAAAACATACGGGGAGCCAATGCAGTGATTTTAAAACCGGAGTGATGTGCTCCCGCTTCCTGGTCTTTGTCAGGACACGGGCTGCTGAGTTTTGTAAAAGTTGTAGACCTGAAATACTCTTCTTGGAAAGACCAGAAAGCAGGGCATTGCAGTAATCGATTCTACTGGTGATAAAAGCATCAGCGTCTCCGTATTGGCCCGAGAGAGAATGGGGCGGACTCTGGCGATGTTTTTGAGATGATAAAAACCTATTTTGGTGACGTTTTTAATGTGAGGGATAAAAGTCAGCTCAGAGTCAAAGATCACGCCCAGATTCTTAACTTTTGAAGAAGGATTAAAAGACAGTGATTGTAATTTGGGTAAAAGTTTCTCTCTCTGGGCCTCAGGACCAATGACTAAAACTTCAGTTTTGCCCTGGTTGAGCTGGAGAAAGTTTTCTGCCATCCAGGATTTAATGTCTAAAATACAGTTAAAAAGTGCATCCATTGGCTGTGTGTCATCAGGAGACACGGAGATGTACAACTGTGTGTCGTCAGCATAACTGTGGAAATTCACCCCGTGTCTCCTGATGACGCTGCCCAGAGGGAGCATATAAAGGTTAAAAAGCACCGGGCCTAAAATGGAACCCTGGGGCACACCACATGTGATGCTATGGACCCTGGAGAAACCTTGTCAAGTGTTAATGTAAAGTGATAATGTTTAACTTTTTTATACAAATGTCACAACATTTTTTACATTTTATTCTTTAAGTTTGGTAGGTTTTATGATAGGTTTTAGGGTTTTAGGGACAAAAAGCTCCAACAGTGAAAAAAGTGAAACTTAAAAACGCAGCAGCTGCAGCTCATCATTGTTTAATGACTGGCTGCACCAACGATACCAATACCACAATGGCAACACAGATTTAGTAAAAGAAATACAGTTTGGGGGACACCATGGGCCAGCTCCGGCCGCCTACTGAGCACCCCTGGTCTAGATGTTTCTGTAGCAGACAAGCAGTTGTATTCTGTGATCTCTGTCAACAAAAATGGTCCAAGAACAACTTGACACAAAAAACATTAAAAATTACGAGATAAATAAATGCTCCTTTAGCAAATATTTTTTTAAATCCTCAGAATGTGTACAAGTCAGATCCTTTTTGCCTTCTTGTTGTCATTTTGCATGTTATTAGGATTGTTTTGTGTCTTGTTTTATTTATTTGTGTCATCTGGGCCTTTATATTTCATCTGTTTTGCATTTCAGATTGTTTTGTGTGTTTTTCTGGGATTTGTTGCACGTTAAGGCTAAGATCATCTGTATGTAATCTGTAACCATTGTAAATGTCATAGTATTATCTGTGTTCACCACAATGCCAATGCACTCAGCTATAGCCCCATATTAATTTGGAGCCTCTGTCTGATTTAAATCAGCCTTAGGAGCCTTTGGATTGAAATGGCATCAACTAATTTAGGAGGTTAAAGCCATTTCTTTCCGTATATTAAATGAAGTGAATCACTATTTTCAGTATCTGCACCCAGAAGCCTGTTTGTGTTGCAGAACAAGTCATATGGATTTGGACTTGTCTCACGTCAACACCTACTGTAAAATGAGATGTATAAAAAGAACAGCAGCTCTAAAAGGGAAGAAAAGACGTGCGCGTTTACAGTTAGGATCTGACTTAAAGACAAAGAATGAAAAGAGCACATCCTAGTTTTGTTGTTGTTAAACACAGCTGTCAGAGGGAGCTCCAGCCATGGGGGGGAAGCTGCTGCTGCTGCTGCTGTGGATGACAGCTTATTGTATAATCAATGCTGTTACCAAGGCTTCCCAGCTGGGTTTGATTTTTTTTAAAGACTGAATTCCATTAGATGTGTTTAATGATTTGCATGTCATGGGAAACCTTATCCCTCGTCTCCTTCAGGGTTGTTTTTAGTGCAGCTTCAAATCAGCATTGCAATAATCTTGTCAATCCATAAAACAAAAACATGGATCCAGTTGGTCCACCCAACATGAAGTCCTCTACTGTTGGTGAAATTTGGTATTCACATATCTGACTGGGTGAGAATGAATGGATGGTTTTCTCTCTCAGTCCATGCAAAAAATAATAATAAAAATCATATTTAACACCTAAAAACTGGTGCAGCAAAAAGCACCCTGTTTGTTTATGTTTGTGCATCTAGCAAACCTCATGAGGTGAGATATTCTCACCGCCAGTGTGTGATGGGGAGAGGGTCTGGAGGAAAACAAGATTATAACAAAACAGTCCCAGCCATGGCTAGAAGTCCAGTTTACATCAGAAAACATGCAAATCCGTTAGAGCACCTTCTGACCTGGACTTTGTGAAAAAAAGTGTTGAAAGATAAAGGCCACGCATTTCCTAAAAGGAGTTTTAATTAAAGACTGTTTAATGATGAGACATGATGGCATTACAGCCATCTTGTATGTGTGATCTCACACACCTGGAGTGTGTTGTGGGTGACTCTCAGCTCTAGTCAAAAAGAAGAGTGCAGCACGATTTGGACTCATGTACCTGTTAGGTGTGCTTTTTGAGAGCCTGAGAGCTCCATTTCTGTTCCCAAGTAAAAAATACATAAATGTACTGATCGTTCTAAATGCCAAGGTCTACCCCCACCCTCACCCCCCAAAAAAGCTGTTTCCATTTTTCTGGTATTTTTGAAAGTATCTTTAACCAGTAGTCTGTAAGGTGACCTTGAAACAACACTTCTGTAAACAGAACAACCAAACAATGACCTGACTGAATAGCATCGTTGCTTTCTCTTGGATTGGAAGGTTGGGGGTTCAAGTCCCTGTCACAGTGACCTCAGTATAAAGTGTCAGGTTTCACCTTAGATGTAGGAGAACCAGGATGTTCTGATGGCTGACTATATGGACTATAAATCAGCTCTGAGGCTATTAACCATGTTGTAATCTAGAAGAGACTTTACTGCTGTCTTAGTCACATTGTTTGTCTTTTATTTCTAGGACCAGACTCAGGATGCGGTGGTCCCCAGGAGCTGACTGAAGACTCAGGCACATTCAGCAGCTGGAACTACCCCAACAGTTACGACAATGGCAAGAGCTGCACATGGGTCATCACTGTGGATCCGCACAAGGTGGTCAAAATCATCACAGCTGCTCTTCATAGAATTAGAGAATATGTGAGAGAGGTGTATAAAATAGTTATTTGAGAAATACTGACCTGGTTAGTTAATTTTTTCCCCTTTTATTATGAAATAAGACAATGTAAGCTCTAATGATAGTGAGACGTCACGAGAAAAAAAAAAAACAGACAAACCCAGAATACTGTATTAACGAGGAGTATATTTACAAAGAAAATATACATAAACAGGAAATAAATCTGAAAATATCAAAAAATGTGTCACAATCACCAATAGCAACTACCGGTACTTTTACCTTGAACAAGCTGTTGTGTTCATTTATATATGACACAAAGAAAACTCTACAAACAATAAATCATCAGAGGCTAATAAACACGAACATTTTCTTTTTGAAAATCCCTTTCGACACCTCATCTCTGTGTTATAGGATCCAAACGGTTTATTTCAGAGCGACTTTGCGCCAGGTTTCTGATCATTAGCGTTTGTCAAGTTATGAAAACTGTTTAATGCGAAGCCAAGCAGTGGAGGACAGCTGGGACGGATGCAGCGGTAGCACGGTGGACAGATGGCTGCCTTGTCTGCTTCATTTTCCTCAGCTCTTCTCTGCAGGCCCACAGGACAAAATAAAAGCATTGATCCTTCCTTTTCCTGCCAGCAGGGCTGCAGCCCTGCATGCCTCGCACAGCAGCTGCTTTCTTCTGTATTTTCACACATAAACAGAAACTATAAAGGCATATGCTGTCTAACACACACATACATTTCACACTCGCTCTCACAGATTCTGTCAGTAAACAGTCTCACTCTGGCTTTTCAAGTGTAAAAGAACAAGAATAATGAAGCGCCTCTGCATGTTTCTGCTGCAGGTGATTCATCTGTGGTTCGAGAAGTTTGCTCTGGAGGACAGTCAGCTCTGCATGGCAGATTTCATCACACTGCGAGACACGTTGGGAACTATCGGTAACAGTCTTCCTTGATCTGTTTGGAAAAATTGACATCATGCAAAGCAATCATTCCTCATTTAGGACAAAGTTAATCAGAGTCTAGGTAGGAGGTACCAGGGTTGGATGAAGACTCAAAGAGCAAATCAACATCAATAAAAGGAAAAAAGTTGACACATCTGAGGCCACATCATCTGATAACACAACTCTAAATCACTGACAATCAGGTTTCAACAACTGAATTTTAGGATGTACTTTCTGCAGGTAAATACTGTGGCAACACCAAACCAACGCCTGTGGTAACATTTACAAACCGCCTGATGGTCTTCTTTGATACAAACGACGAAAAAAACGACCAAGGATTTATAGCTCGTTACCAAGCTGTACCTCCAGAGCTTGCATCAGGTAAGAGCTCAAATAAAAGAAAAACTACATGATGTTTGATTTTAGTCCTGCAATATATGAGTGCATAGGTATTGTAGAATTAAGCTCTAGGTGAGTAAAAAAGGAGGCAGACATGAGAATAATAAATAAAGGGGTGTGTAGCTGGAGTGAAGGTGTCCTTGTCAGTGCAGCTCAGGTATCCTTTATCCCTGTTGCCAGAAATAGCCGGAGCTGGCGGTTTTCTCCAAGGTGATCAGGAGGATCTGACGACTCCAGGCTTCCCAGATCAGAACTACCTGGATGGAGCTCTTTACCAGGTATGACCACACTCATCAATAACCACACTACAAAATGACTCCGACAGACATTTTTGTTTCTATAGAAACGCTCCTGGACTTTGTAGTAGATGGAGGCTACATAATGCACTCTCAGAATGGAAATAAATATTACTTTTAGAGTCCATGTGGTAAAAGTTGTCATCTCTACTGGATGCTTTTAAGCTCCTGCGAAAAAAAAGTAATTTTAGGTTTATATGATGAATGCAGGGTATGTCCCAGTACATTAATTGAGACGTGATTATTTATTTTCAGAATCAAGATTATTCAGAAATTTTCTTTTGAATAGTCCTGATTGGAACAAGGTTTGTTTAATCCTGGCCCTTGAGGGTCATTTTCCTGCATGTCTTGGATGTTTCTCTGCTTCGACACACCCGATCTGAATAAGTGGGTCATTAACAGACTTCTGCAGAACTTGAGTACATGCCATTGAATCAGGGGTGTTGGAGCAGGGAAACATCCAAAATGTGCAGGATAGTGGAGGATCTACTTCAATGTGTGTTGCCGAAGAGTTGTTTAGAGAATGCTTTGATTTCATCCTCAGCTTTTGCAGATTTGTGCATATGATGTCTGGCTAAACACATTGCACCTTTTTGCTTGATTGCTTTGAGTCGGTTTGCATTTTCCTCGCTTACAGACCTATTTCTGTTTTCTTTATGGTACAAGAAAAGCAGCTGCCATGATTTGGGCTGTTTTAATCCACCTGCATGTTACAGTTGTGTGAATAATCAAAACCTGCTGTTTCACTGTGAGGATCTTTGTGTAGACCACTCAGGAAAATATAGAGCTGATTTAATTTTACGGAAATAATAAAACAAAATGAAAATCTATTTTAAAATTTCTATTGTGTTTTGTTATCAGATCTTTGAGCTATTCTTTTTCATGGTCTTCATATTTACACACAACAATTTTCTAACAATTTTTTTTTATTCAATTCTTTAAGTAAAAATTAAAATGGTCTCAAGTTGCATTGTTCAACATTAGGTGCAGTTTAAATGCTGACTTTTTGTTTGTATACGTATTCTCCATGGATTGTAAATTGTAAACTGTCACATTATTTAACATTTTTGTTTGCCTTGTACTTAACAAAATTGCAAAATACAAAATTTGTCAGATTTTTCTCCACATAAAAATACATAAATTATCTCTGAATTTCAGTGATATGCATCCTAATGGTTTGAGGTTGTTAAACAGTGATTAATGTGTCTAATTAGAGTAAATCAGTTAGTGGTTTCATCATCGTCTCACGCTGCTGTTCTTTGGTGAGGCGGATCACCGTCTGTCCAAGCAGACGCAGAATCTGATGGAATTATGTATGAGTTACAGTCAGTGTTGGGTAGTATCGGAATACATATATTTAGAATACTGTATTTAGAATACTATTTTGACGTACTGTATTCCGGTACAGTTACTATTTTTAAACATGGTATTCAGAATACAGTTACTTTCGTAATATCATTGGAATACTTGGAATACTGTACTTGTGTATCCATGTTGTGTAGGTTATCTATCCCATAATGCCCCTAAACAACGTGCCTCCATTACCATAACAACCCTACCAAAACACGAGGGTACACTCCCGACCAGCCGGTAGCAACAGGTAGCAGCCTAGCCTCGTATGGATTCAGACCAAGCGATGGAGTGGTTGGAGGCACAACCGCAGCTGAATCAACCTACCATCAGTGGAGGAATAAGTGCATTCATGTCCTAGAAATTCAAGCTAATTTTCATTCTAAAAAAGGAACGGGGCGAGCGAAATATGACGGTGCAGTGTGATCTTTGTCTGCCAGCTAACAACCTACTAGCTGCGTCCAAAGACTCTAATGTAATCTGAAGAAACACCTTAAAGTTATTTTTATCTTTCTAGTTTTGCTTCCTTAGTGCTTTATTTAACAGTGCCTGTATCGTGTTAGTTCTGTCATTTCTCACATTTACAGTGTCGGTGTTGTATCTGAAATGACGTTAGCTTGATGATGTTGTTGTGGTTTCCCCACAATTGTGGGTTTCATGTTAAGAGCTTTCCATCTGGAGTGCAATGAACATCAAGAACATCACTTTGCAATAGACAAATCGTGTTTTATAGGGGAAGTATTCTAAGTATTCCAAGTATTTAGAATACAGTACCAGGATTAAGCAAAGTAACGGAATACAGTACAAAATACATTTTAAAACAGGTATTCAGTATTCTGTAACTGAATACATTTGCAAAGTATTCTCCCCAACACTGGTTACAGTACGTCGAAAAGCAACTCATGTTGCCACGAGACGAAAGGGAACACGATACTCAACTCATTAACTATTCAACTGATAATTCTTGGTTTCTGTAGCTGTTTGCAGCCTTTTTTCAGTTTAAAATAAAAATAAATTAGAGGCAGGAGTGTAATTTCTGAGCTGAAGTAATTTGTGTGATTGTGTGTGTTTGCTTGTTGGATCAGTGGAAAATCACGGTGCCTGGAGGCGAGAGGGTTCGAATGACATTCACCTACTTTGACCTCGTCCCTGAGGCCTGTGGAGACTTTGTTCAGGTTTATGATGGTTACAGTCCTGGTTCTTTGTTGATAGGTAAATAAAACACACACAGAATAATTTTGAATTAGGTGTAGAAAATAAAACAACCTAAATTGCATCACTAAATGTTAGTGCAAATATTGCATGGTGCTCTATTTTTCCTCATTATTACAGTTGTGTGAAAGGTAAATGTGTGAGTAAAAAATGCAAAGACTTTGGTTTTATGCTCCAAATTAACAACCATGTAACTTCATGAATAAAAGATGAGCTCAATTAAAAGCTTCAGAAGCTGTTCAATGGACAGAGCTATTTTAAACCTAATGGATTTAAATCTGTCTGCATAGACTTTATCATTGAAGCAGGATTAACAATGGATTTTATTTCACAGGTAAATTTTGTGGAGGAAAGATGCCGAAGCCAGTGGAGTCCAGTAGAAACACAATGCTTGTCCGCTTCAAATCTGACAACCGTTTGAATTCAAAAGGATTCAATGCAACTTATACAAAGTCCAGCCTTCCTCCTATTGTTATCCCCACCACAACGACCGTCACCCCCCCACCCACCACAGCAATCACCACAGTCACCCCCCGACCCACCACGTCAACAGCCACAGTCACCCCCGTACCCACTACTTCAACAACCACAGTCACCCCCGTACCCACTACGTCAACAACCACAGTCACCCCCGTACCCACCACGTCAACAACCACAGTCACCCCCGTACCCACCACATCAACAACCACAGTCACCCCCCGACCCACCACGTCAAAAACTACAGTCACCCCTCGCCCCACCACGTCAAAAACTACAGTCACCCCCGACCCACCACGTCAACAACTACAGTCGCCCCAGACCCACCACGTCAAAACTACAGTCACCCCCAGACCCACCACGTCAAAAACCACAGTCACCCCTCGACCCACCACATCAAAAACTACAGTCACCCCCGACCCACCACATCAAAAACTACAGTCACCCCTCGACCCACCACATCAACAACTACAGTCACCCCGACCCATCACGTCAACAACTACAGTCGCCCCAGACCCACCACGTCAAAACTACAGTCACCACCAGACCCACCACGTCAAAAACTACAGTCGCCCCCAGACCCACCACGTCAAAACTACAGTCACCCCCGACCCACCACGTCACAACTACAGTCACCCCGACCCATCACATCAACAACTACAGTCGCCCCCAGACCCACCACGTCAAAAACCACAGTCACCCCTCGACCCACCACGTCAAAAACTACTGTCACCCCCGACCCACCACATCAAAAACCACAGTCACCCCGACCCACCACATCAAAAACTACAGTCACCCCCCACCCACCACGTCACAACTACAGTCACCCCGACCCATCACATCAACAACTACAGTCGCCCCCAGACCCACCACGTCAAAAACCACAGTCACCCCTCGACCCACCACGTCAAAAACTACAGTCACCCCCTGACCCATTGCGTCAACAACCACAGTGTTCCTCCGACCCACTACGTCAAAAACTACAGTCACCCCCAGACCCACTACGTCAACAACTACAGTCACCCCCCGACCCACCACGTCAACAACCACAGTCATCCCCCGACCCACCACGTCAAAAACTACAGTCGCCCCCAGACCCACCACGTCAAAAACTACAGTCGCCCCCGACCCACCACGTCAAAAACTACAGTCACCCCCAGACCCACCACGTCAAAAACTACAGTCACCCCCAGACCCACCACGTCAAAAACCACAGTCACCCCCCGACCCACCACATCAAAAACTACAGTCACCCCGACCCACCACATCAAAAACTACAGTCACCCCTCGACCCACCACGTCAACAACTACAGTCACCCCCCGACCCACTACGTCAAAAACTACAGTCACCCCCGACCCACCACGTCACAACTACAGTCACCCCGACCCATCACATCAACAACTACAGTCGCCCCCGACCCACCACATCAAAAACTACAGTCACCCCTCGACCCACCACGTCAAAAACTACAGTCACCCCTCGACCCACCACATCAAAAACTACAGTCACCCCTCGACCCACCACATCAAAAACTACAGTCACCCCTCGACCCACCACGTCAAAAACTACAGTCACCCCCAGACCCACCACGTCAAAAACTACAGTCACCCCCAGACCCACCACGTCAAAAACTAGTCACCCCCAGACCCACCACGTCAACAACCACAGTCACCCCCTGACCCACCACATCAAAAACTACAGTCACCCCCGACCCACCACATCAACAACTACAGTCACCCCCCGACCCACTACGTCAAAAACTACAGTCACCCCCGACCCACCACATCAAAAACTACAGTCGCCCCCAGACCCACCACGTCAAAAACCACAGTCACCCCCAGACCCACCACGTCAAAAACTACAGTCACCCCCTGACCCATTGCGTCAACAACCACAGTGTTCCTCCGACCCACTACGTCAACAACTACAGTCACCCCCCGACCCACCACGTCAACAACCACAGTCACCCCCGTACCCACCACGTCAACAACCACAGTCAGCCCCGTACCCACTACATCAACAAACACAGTCACCCCCGTACCCACCACGTCAACAACCACAGTCGCCCCCCAACCCACTATGTCAACAACTACAGTCACCCCCCCCACAACAGCAATCACCACAGTCACCCCCCGACCCACCACGTCAACAACCACAGTCACCCCCCGACCCACCACGTCAAAAACTACAGTCGCCCCCAGACCCACCACGTCAAAACTACAGTCACCCCCAGACCCACCACGTCAAAAACTACAGTCACCCCCTGACCCATTGCGTCAACAACCACAGTGTTCCTCCGACCCACTACGTCAACAACTACAGTCACCCCCCACCCACCACGTCAACAACCACAGTCACCCCCGTACCCACTACATCAACAAACACAGTCACCCCCGTACCCACCACGTCAACAACCACAGTCACCCCCGTACCCACCACATCAACAAACACAGTCACCCCCGTACCCACCACGTCAACAACCACAGCCACCCCCGACCCACCACGTCACAACTACAGTCACCCCGACCCATCACATCAACAACTACAGTCGCCCCCAGACCCACCACGTCAACAACTACAGTCACCCCCCGACCCACCACGTCAACAACCACAGTCACCCCCCGACCCACCACGTCAACAGCCACAGTCACCCCCGTACCCACTACTTCAACAACCACAGTCACCCCCGTACCCACCACGTCAACAACCACAGTCACCCCCGTACCCACTACATCAACAACCACAGTCACCCCCGACCCACCACGTCAACAACCCAGTCACCCCCCGACCCACCACGTCAAAAACTACAGTCACCCCCATACCCACCACGTCAAAACCACAGTCACCCCCGTACCCACCACATCAACAACCACAGTCACCCCCGTACCCACCACATCAACAACTACAGTCGCCCCAGACCCACCACGTCAAAACTACAGTCACCCCCAGACCCACCACGTCAAAACTACAGTCACCCCCAGACCCACCACGTCAAAAACTACAGTCGCCCCCAGACCCACCACATTGGGAGATGGGAGTGAATGACTGACGTGTCTAATAAGCTCCTTAAGCCAAAATTCCTTTAAAATCCTTATCCTTTTCAGTCAGTGATTGCTGGAATTTGTAGATTTCGAGGGACCTTTTATGATTTTTATGAATTTTGGGATTTTTCTAATTCATTTGTCTTTTAGTGGACTCAAAACCTTTCTGATTCAAGAAAGTCTGCTCAGCGTTTTGCCTTCTGTAACCTTGAAGCTAGTCAGAATGTCTGTCCTCCCCCTCCTTCGCCCCTTCAATCACAACTTCGCCAACCCTTCAGTTCCTGGGCCCCACAGAAACCCTAACCCAAAATCCTTTATACCTCGTTCACTATTTCCCCTGACCCCTTTGCTGGTAGGCGACTCAGTAATCAGGAATATCTGCTTTTTCAGTGTCATCATGAGATGATTTCCTTGCTTTTATCTAAAATGCAGTTATTTTCAAAGTAATCCCAAATTGAATTCCGACATGACGCTCGATGTTGGCAGATGAACCATCTGCTGTGGCACCGCAAGAAAAAAATACAAACAGAAATTACTAATAAGACATAAACAACTAAAACTAAGCTGATATTCTCTATAAATTCAGTTAGTTTAATTAATTTTGTTAATGCTCATTACAGTTTATTTTTTCAAAATTTCATTTTAATTTTTGTTTCAGTTTTTTATTCTAGTTTTTGTTATTTTGTTAGTTTTAGTTAATGATAGTATGATAATGAACTAAGATGGAAGTGCATAGGCTGCATGGAATTGAAAACATCTTTAAGATGGTGAAAATCTCCAGGGCTGCTTACTTTTCTCAACTGATTTCCTCAAACAAAAACTACTCTAAAATTTTGTTTGACACAATCAGATTGTTTCGCCTAGCACCCCTACCATGTCTGTTTTCTCAAGGTATGACTGTAACCACTTTCTTGCATTCTTTGAGAATAAAATTAGAAATATCACAGCAAGTTTTTCACCCCTATCTGCTACCTATTCTCCCATCCTCCCACCTCCTTTCCAATCGTGGTCCTTCTTTACATCTGTAAGTTTTCAGGACATCTGTTTCATTCAGAAAAAAACATGAAACCAACTTAAAGCCCTGTTGATATTCTCCCACCCTCTTTGGTTCTTAAAGCTTTTGACCTAATTGGCCAATGCATTGTGGATTTTATTAATCTATCCCTCCAAACAAACTCTGTCCCCTCCATTTTTAAACATGTTGTTATTGAATCTATCCTTAAAAAACAGTTTGGACTCCTCTAAGCCAAATAATCACAGGCCTATTTCTAAATTGCCTTTATTGAAAAAAGTTTTAGTAAAAATTTGTGGTCAACCAACCATTTTCTTTTCTGGAACAACACAACATTTTTGATAAATTCCAATCTTGATTTTGTAAAATACAATCAACCAAAACTGCTTAAAGTATCCAGTGACATCCTGATGGCAGCAGACTCCGGGGAGTTTACAGTCTTAGTTTTGTTGGGCCTTTCTGCAGCTTTTGACTCCTTAATTAACAGACTCCATGACTTGGTGGGGACCTCTGGAACTGTTTTATACTGGTTACAGATGGTACCTTTTAAACAGAAGTTTGGAATTAACTAATTTTATTTTTAAGTTTTTTAAAAGCAGCTGAAGACCCTATATTTTAATTAAACGTTTAATGTTTTAATACGTTTTTACCCTATTTTTTCATTTATTGTTATCTTTATTTCTTTCTCATATTCTTTATTCATTTGTTTTAGTTTTGATGTTTTCTCTGAAGCACTGTGATTTTTTTTTCTGTAAAAGGTGCTATATAAATAATAAACTTTACTTATAACTCCTCCACTGACTCCTGGTGATTGATCATCTTTAATCTGTCAAATTCTTTTTTATGTTTCTCCTGTTCATCTGAAATGAACAAATCGTTTATTCTTGGATATGCTTTTTTCTCTGGAAAGTTTATTAAGCCCAGGATCAAGAAGACTGTGAGTTTTCTGTTCCAGAAGGAGATGTAATGTACGCGCTGAGAGTTGACTCAGCTGCTGCAATCTGTCCCACCAGGTTTCAGCTCAACAAGGTTTAAATATGAAAAGCAGCTCAGTTCCAACAGGATTCCATTTTCATGATCAACATGAAACCCCAATCTTGCCCAAGCCTGAGTATATGTCCCACTTTAAGTCAAAATTTACAATGTAGGTCCCCTGATGGTACCCCAAATCTTGCCCAAATATTGTATCTGGCTCCCATCTTTATTTTTGGCCCAAATATTGTATTGAAGTTGCCCCAATATTTCTGCCCAAGACTTTAGTTCCTTACACAAGTCAATGTCCCACTATATCTCATAATTTACAATGTAGATCCCCTGAAGGTACCCCAAATCTTGCCCAAGTATTGTATCTGGTACCCCCAAATCTCTGTTTTGTTTTTATTTTCAATGTATCTCATCATTTACAATGTACGTAGCTCCCCTGATGGTACCCCAAATCTTGCCCAAATATTGTATCTGGTACCCCCAAATCTCTGTTTTGTTTTTTATTTTCAATGTTTTCTCTGTTTTGTTTTTTTGTTTATATTGTAAAGCGCTTTGTGATGTATATCTGTGAAAGGCGCTATATAAATAAACTTTACTTACTTACTTACTTACTAACATTCAGGAAATAAACTGCTGTGGATTATATTTATTAGAGTAAAATCACTATTTTAAATGACATATCCTCTAAAAGAATTAATCTGTTTACAAAATTATAATAAATCTTCTGCCAGTGACTTAAAATCCATTATTTATAAATTGTTTCCAAGTAGTTTAACAGTCAAGTGCACGGATTCAAGTAATGATCTACTTCTTTTGGGAAATCATAAATCTGACTGAAATGTTCCTGCAGGTGTAGGTGGATGTGTGCACACTTGTTAGATTTTTAACGCATAAAGACTAGCTGTTAACTGGTCTTTCTGATCAGAATTAAAACTATTTTAATCTAATCCGTCACGGCTCCATCATTTTGCTCCATGAGTAGTTATCCAAACACAAACAGTTTGAATCGACGGCTGAGGGAAAATGCATAGGGGTAGCTGTGATCTCTCCCAAATTTCTTCATTGTGTCTAAGTGTTGGCAGGCAGAGCAGTTTCCTCAAGAGGCCAATTAAAGCCTCATATTGTAGGTATCAAAACAAGCTGGTCTCCATCACCTGCAAATAAGAGAGACATTGATTCATTTCAATGGCAATCAGATTAACCAGGAAAATAACAGCCTTTGATCCTGTTTTTATTCTTCTAGAACCAGCTTACACATTGAGGAGGGGAGTCTGATGACGAACTGTTTTCACCACCTGTAATTGTTGAAGGGTGGAAAGGAGTTATCCAGTCATTGGGTTTCCTAAATCCATTCTATCCTGCTCATTCTAGTAATTGGTGGAAGATATCTGTTTTCAAAGGATTTCCAGTGAAAGTGCAGATCATTGACATGGTCATCACAGGAGAGACAGGAGGACTGCAGCATCCTCAGTGAGCCATGACATTTATTTTTGTTTTGTAAGTGTATGAATAATATTTCTTAAATTAAATGTAAGAAGTGCTTTCCCTCTAACACATGCAAAAAAGTGCATGTGCATTCAGGGCCAGTGTTTGGTGCATTTCTGTTACTGCAAAAAAAAGGTAATTTGCTTCTTTTTGTACCACATCTTTTTGTACCACATACCAATCACATTGTTGATTGTGATCTATTTGTTATTTTGCAATGAGCACCTTGTATTTACTTCAGAAGTAAGGCTGATACAGGGTCTGTCTGTTGCTGAATTCTCAAGAACTCAAGCAGGCAAACACCTACAATACAGCTCTCACAGCAAGGTGGTGGGAGTGTTTGAGCTGAGAGTGCATGTGACTGTGCACAAAAAATAAGCTGAAACAAAACAAAACAGCAAGCATTATTCATATCAGGATTTTACCATTCATTAAAGAATGAATAACACATCATTCAGCTGATATCTTGAAAATATTGCCTATTTTCAGTAATATTATTGCTCATAACTGCTACTTGTGATCACGGGGGGAAAAGGTTCACCTGCTTTTTATGGAATATTTTATGTCTGCTTGTTAAAAGGAACGACCGTCAATAAAACGAATGGGCTGCAATGCAGAAACAGGTGCTTTCTGTTCCCCTGCATTGTGGTGGAGCCTGCATATTAAAAACTACATCTGCTATCAGTTTTCAGTTCCTCCTTATTGTGTAAACACATGGTCTGAGGTGCATGAAGTCTTCAGCTGATCTGTTCATGAGAAATCCTTGCTTGAAAATAATTGACCTTTTACAGGTTTCTTCTGTTTCTGGTTACAGAGCCAGGATGGTTTGGATGGTAATTTTACCTAAATAAATTATATCATTTGAAAGCTGCATTTTGTATCTGTTATCTTCTTTTATACACACATATACATACATTATATATATATATATATATATATATATATATATATATATATATATATATATATATATATATATATATATATATATATATATATATATATATATATATATATATATATATATATATATATGCCAACTTCAGTATTTAAATCTTAAATCAGCAATTTACATTTGAATGTCTCTGCAGAACCACACAGTATTAAATAACTGCATTAAAGCAAAATATTGGGCATTTTATCCATGAGCTGTTAGATTACAATATTATTGACATCATCAGAAATAAATAGCAAACTTGTAGCACTATTGTTAACAACAATAACAACATTAAATCCTATTTATTCTGCAAATGTGTTATCTGTAATCACACTAAACCCACACACTTAGTATATATAATTTCTTTCCATGGCTCTATCATCAGAGCTGCACATTAGAAGCAAACCTTACTGGGAAAATGCGGGTATACAAAATTAATGAATGTCTAAACAAACTGAACAAACTTTTTTTGCAAGAAGATAATTACATTTTGTTAAATCATACTAGTCACAACTTTAAACATGACCATTTGCAACCTGGGTCATTTGTTACCTTTAAATGAGTTCAAACCTTTAAATGATTCAAGATGAGTAAATTCACAGCCTTAAAGTTGTGTATATTATTAGAGATATTCAATAAAAAAAAAACAGTTTTATGTTATAGTCAATTAAATTGATTTAATGCGCTGACCTGTTTTCTTCTGCTGCAGCATCTTCATAATGATGGCAAAAATTTAAAGAAAAACTAAAGAATTTGAACTTTTATAACCTGAATTGAATTGTTTATTTGAAAATGACGTCATTTATTTTATATAACGTTTTTATTGACTCTTCACCCTTCAATGTGCAAATAAGCAAAGTGATTTGTTGTACTAAGAGCTCATAGTGACCGACTGCAGTACTTCCCCTCCTTGGTTGTCACCTGTTGTCCGTTCCTCATCCAGCGATGAGCCTCAGGTGGCTGCTGACAAACCAATTGCTGAAACTGGATTTTACTGAGGCTGCTGATCAGATTCTTTTTTTTCCACCAGAGTTCAAGCAGAGCTGCACTATCAGTCAGATTACAGAGGTGCAAAAACAAATCTTTGTGTGAGCATGACTTAAAGATATTTACTATAATCTGACAGCAATGAGTTATATTAGAAATATTTTACATTGGAAAGTTCTGCAAGACAAACATCTATCTGCTAAAGCAGATTTACTGTATACTGGCTTTTCAGGATTTTTTCACACACAAACATGTCTTGCAGACTGGCCCATTAAATGTGGGAAAGCAGTGATTCCTCCTGCTGTTATTTTACTAGAAGCAGCCGTTCCACCTGGCCCTGGGTCAACAATATATAGTTGATTAAAACAGGAATTTCTTACAGGGAAAACATCATCCTGGTGAGGCTAGTGGAGGATGTGGTACCCAAAGATGAGATATTGTTTGTCTGCCTCCCAAATGAGGAGGAAGTCCTTTGGTGGTTTCTTATTTCCATGTTTATACAGATGTTGCATGAATTTAAAGCGTGATATCACCCAAACAGGACATGATGTGCTGCTAGACATTTATCACTATAAATCACATCGTTCGCATGCCACCTGCTGGATTCATTGTGCTGTTATTCGGATAGTCTTTTCTTTTTTTTTTTTGATGCCCTAAATAGTTTTGTACCTTGATCAGGAGACCTCAGTGTTCACCCTCTGCCTCCCCTGGCTCTCAAATGTCATCCACAGAGACATCTACAATCAGCACAGCGTGAATCCAGCTGCAGAAAATGACCCACTTTCTTTACAGAGTCGTCGTGTGACACAGTCTGAGTGTGCCTCTTATTCTCTTTGAAGCATTGGGTTGTGGAGGCCCATAGCACTTGACCAGCAGAGGAGGTACCACATCCTCTATGGGTTAAAGTCATCGAGGCATCGAGTCGCCTGCAGGGAAACTGGTCCACCTCCGTTTCAATAATTTCTCCCTAGAGGAGAGTCAGCTGTGTGTGAATGACAAAGTCAGCCTCACAGACCACGTAGGAAGTCTGGGTGTGTGACAATCTGCTCCTATTCACTGCAAAAACATGTCAAAGTCAAGTGACAGGTTGTTGCAGCTGCTGGTTTTTGACATTTTTTGACATCCGTCTTCATACAGCTCAAAAGCTACCTGACTGGCAAAACAAAAACAAACCCACAGAGAATAACGGCATTTGCCTAAAAGTGAAACTATAAAATATTTATATTTTTAGAGGGGAGAAAAATCCACCCAGTGCAAAAATAGATCAATATTCTAGGTCAAATGAATAAAACACAATGTAATCTAGATATCTCTGGGGTAAATGTGTCAAAAATACGTTTTTAATAAAACCTTTGATGGTAAAATGTGCATATTGATAGAGTTTAGAAGAAAAGAGAACTGTTTTTGTGTCCATCAGGCACCTACTGCAGTCACGTCCCCCCGAACGATGTGGTGAGTGACGGGAGTGGACTTCACCTCAGCTTCACCTCCAACGACAAGATGGTGGATACAGGCTTCACTGCCACCTGGAGGGTGTCGACCCTAAAGAGGGTGAGACAGAAAACAAAGCATGACATCACCCTCTTGGTTAATCTCTTCTTTATTCTTTGATTGTGCGTTTTTTATATATTCTGGAAAGATGAACAAAATGTCATCTCTTGTTTGTTTTTCAGGTCACCTTCCCTATTCTGAGTAATAAACTCTTGATCTGCTCCCTGAGTAACAAAGCTAATCAACAGAAGGGTTTTTGAGGACGCTGAACCTCTGACCCCAGCCTTATCCCAAATATATCACCTCCTGCTCCTCTTCCTCCAAACCATGGGACATCGGTGAGCTCAGAAAAATAAATCAACCCTTCCCAGCCATGTTACTGGCATCTGATGGTATGTTACAGTATATCACACTCAACAGGAATATGTGAAACATCTTATATTTACATATTTTGTTGCTAACTAACTAATTTGAATTGTATAAAAGTCTTGAGGCACCTTCCAAGAGGCCAAACGCTCTTCTAATCTTTTAAAACTGGTCTTAAGCAGCAAATTTTCACTATTTCTGGAGGTAAAGTTTTTATCTGGACTAGTTTTCAGTCCCGTGTCAGACCCTTTTCAGAGAAGAGGAGGTGATGTAGTTGTTGTTTTAAAAAATCTGACCTATTTATCATTCAAGCATATAAAAGCTTCTAAAATTAAGAAATGATTCAGTTGTCAACAGACAGCTTAATAAAGAAGTGTGACATGTTATTAAGTGTTTTGTGTGTTTTCATCAGCTCTACTAAGGAAATGGAAGCAAGTCGTGTCTTCTTGCTGGTAAGGAAGAGTCTAAAAATCCTATTTATGATTCTCGAAGAACTGTAAGCTAAATGATCAACTTCCGTTTCTTAAAGATGTGACTTCTGGATGCTGTTCATCCTGCAGTAGATGGCTTTTTATGTTACCACCTTTTGCCCTCCAAATTGTCCACTGCCCTTACTTTTAAACTGCACAATGTGCTGTCACCATCAAATAAAAGAACTGAACTGAAAATATGTGAAAGCAGTCAAAGTCCCCCCAAAAAACTTAAACAAGTACTCAAATTTACTTGTGAATAATTCTGCAAAAATATCATATTCATTTATTTTCCCTTTTTTAATTTTGTTTCTTCAAGTGTTTGAAAAACTCTAATTTTTTCCTTCTAGACCTGCAGTAAGGCAGCGTATCCTCAGGCCCCCCATGATCTACGAGTCTCCAGATGAGCTCAAGTCATCCTGCCAGGTCAGAAAACACATTCAGGAAACACACACACAGAAAAGAGCTTGTGGATCATTAAAATAACTAAATGCCTTAATCCAAACTTTACATAAGAGTGCTGGTTTCATGTAATTGGGTTGAGTTTTTATGTAACACACTGTGAACTGTTTTGTTTTTGATCATTCACCCTATTCAGAAGGGGCTGCTGCTCAAATTACAGGCATAATTAGACTAAAGTACACTGGAGCACTATTTGTTCATCATAATGAGCAGCCATGCAAACAGGAACATGGGTCGGTTAGAGTGCTGTAAAAAGCACCAAGCTAATTCAAAAGACGTAAGTCTGAGACTTTCCTCGGGACAATTCTGTTAGGTTTTAAATAAAAGCTTTTAATAACTCCAAAGACATGCTAGTTGATGTCAGATCTAAGTGTCCTCTAGTGCATCATCATCAGTCTTTGCTGATTTGCTCATCCTGCTCTCCTGTAGGGAGAGTCTGGCAGTCCTTAGGAGGTGCAGTGTTGTCAGTTTAGGACCTGTTAGCTAAATCAAAGACAAGAAACCATCAGCGTTCATTTGAATGTCTGCCTTAAGCGACTGGATTAAAGACATCAAGATGTTTATATGAAAACAGCTAACCCATCCAAAATGAAAATCATCAAATAGAGATGTTCTTCACAGAATATGATGCATGTTTTTGTTGTGGTTTTAAACTGCTACACTGCTAAAGTGAGTTGGAAGGTTCAGTTATTTTGGGTCAGTTTCCTATTGTTTTATAAAAGCACATTAATAACTAAGCCACATTTTGCCTAAGTGCAAACCAAAAGCAAGAAATAATATTTTTCTAAAACAGAGTAAATTAATAAAATATAAGAAATATAAATGCACTAAATATTATTATTTATGGCATTTTTACTTTGTAATTTTTAAAATAATTATTGACATATTTAAATAATAATTTTTTGTTTAATTCTTTATTCATTTATTGAATTGTGTCACTTTTGACCCTCCATATTGTGAAGATGTTTACTGGAGATGCGACAAGTTCACTATACTGCTGCTTAGATGTCCTAAAAACAAAACAAACATAAATGCAACTGAGTGAAAACTGCTAATTGTTAAAAACTTGTAACTAAAACAAAATGCAGCAATACATAATTCTTGGAGAATAAACAAAGGAAATCACAAATAAGTGAAAAATACTAACTTAAAACAAATCAAACAAAGAAAAAAGAACTGTGCATCTAAAAATAGTAATGGGATGTGTAAATTAAATAAATAGGGAAAGCGATAAAATCCATTTATTACAGATGAAAATTTTAAAATAATTAATACCAGTTTATGTTATTATGTAAAGCAATAATTTTCTGAAATATTTCAATTGTTGTTTTTGTTGCATTTGTTGGTGTAAAAAAACAATTTCAGCTTTTTCCTGTATAAATATTTTATAAATATGGTAATGTCTGCCCTCCACACAGAAACTTAAGAGAACCGAAATTGAAAGAGCTTGGGTTGGTGAGTTTACAGAAGGCACGAGAGGCACCTTGCATCCTCCTTTTGAAGGAATTAAAGTATTTGACAAAGAACTTAAAACTTCACAACTGGCTGACGACACAACCATTTTCTTGAATAATGTTAGTGAAGTCCCTAAAGTTCTTTCTATTATAACTAAATGTTCAAGTATATCAGGATTGAAACTTAAAGGGACATGAGGGAGCTTTTGAAGAAAAGTAATAATTGCATGTTCAGTTTATTTAGGTTAATAAGTGATGAAGCATTTTAAATCAAAAAGAATGAGGCCACCCATGTATCATTCCATTATCTTGAACAAGCTGTGAGCTGTAAAATGTTCTGCAATAGGCTTTATGCACAGAGTACTTAGTAGAACTTCCGGTTTAAAATTACCTCGCGGGACCATTTCCGGTTCCATTTGAAACGTGAAGATTTCCAGAGTTAGAGTGCATTTCCAGCTAAAGATATTGTTTATAATCAAAACGAGTAATAGTATAGTATAGTACAGTATGATATATATATTATAGCACTAAGAAATGAAGCCATCATATAAGTATCAGCGACGGGAAGCCTCGACAGCTGAACACTGCTTTGCTCCGTTGTGTACCGCATCAGCTGAATAGAATTCATCAGTCCGTTTCCACACATTTCCACTGAATAAATAACTACAAAAAGGAAGGATTGTGAACTTAAGAAGAGAAAACGTGATCATTTCTAACCACACCGTGTCTGCAGTCGACACTTTGCAGCACAGTAG
>SSNR01000164.1:206087-224255 GCA_006937965.1 Callopanchax toddi | reverse complement strand
ATAGATTTGTCTCACTGTTTTTTGATGATGGAAGCTACGAGCTAACGCTGTTAGCTTACCTTCAATTTCATGAATAAAGCTGGTTATATACAGCTTAAAGTCCTTCACCCGCTTGCTCGCAGACGTCTCTGTGTGTTTTTCAAAAATCCGGTGGACATCGTTTACCGTGATGCGCGGCAGGTCTTGAAGAAAACGGGTAAAAAAATCCATTTTGTCCAGTTTGTGTGGGAACAGCGTTGAACCGGAAGAGAGCGGCAGCCTCTATCGCAACCAGGAAGTGACCGTGCATAAACCCCATTCGGGGTCCGAATTTCCCGCGCTGGCCTACGGATGTGACGTCAACTGACGCTTCTGCGCGTTCTCGGGCTAAAAAAGTAATAATAAATGTATATCCAGTAGGTGGCAGTATTGCACCTTTGTGTAGTGTTGCTAGTCAATGGTGGACTTCCTTATCTAATCCAGTGGTTTTTCTCATAAAACTGGTGTTATTTGGCAGCGTTTATGGAGCTGAAAACCTCTCTGATGGATTATAAGGGTTTCACAGAGCTAAAGGTGCTGTTATAGGCGACCGCACAGCGATCTGTCCATGTTTATGGTCTCGGCACTGTAGGCCGCAAATCCCGGACTGTTTCCTAGACCTCAGTCCGCTTACAGTGCATCTAAAGGCTGAAATACACCGGACACGTCGGCGACACGCCACGTCGTGGCTGCGGCGTTATTTTTGATTTAAAACCATTCTAGTCCATCAGATCACTCACACAGAGCTCGCCACAACGCGTCCCAGACACGCGAGACGCCGCCAGCCTGCTAAAGATTCGCACCAGTTTAAAAAGGAGCGCCAGTCGCAGCTGTGCGCGTGTGTCACGACATGTTGAGTACTTTCTGACACCGCCATTACCATGACACCGACGTTACGACGCAGAATGGCTCCTATTACGGCACACAGAAATAAACCGCCACAAACATTACGGCACACATAAACAACAGTTCCATTAAATAGCTTACTTACCCATTTTGAAAGAATTAGAATTAGGTTCCCACAGCACACGACGGCAGCTCTGATCACATATAAACAAAGAATTCACTTCCTGCTTCCAGTTTTCAATTCCCGCGTGATGTTGTGACTATCGCGCGATTATTTTAAGCAGCGTCCTACGGCGCGCTGTGTCAGGGGCGCGTCTTGTGTGAGTACAAGACTCGCCAACACCGCAGCCAAGAGGTGGCGCATCGCTGAGGTATCCGGTGTATTCCAGCCTTAAGGCGGCTCTGCTGCGCACGGACCTCCGGATGCTACGGAGCTCCACTCCGTGATGTGAATTTGAGAAATCTAGGGTAATATATGCGGCGGGACATGATTCTATCACGCTAGATTTCTCAAATTCTCCTCCTGGTGTCCGAGAACACCGGCTGATTAAAGCTTTTAGCAATACAGGCAGCAGTGGAAGCTGGAACATAGCGGCTAGCGAGATTAGCTCTGTTAGATCGGCTCCCTCAGTCTGATCGTGTGTGTGTGCGTCGCGGGGCATTGTTTTACTATATTTCCTTTTGTATTAATAAAATGTATTTTTATTTATGGAATCATTCCTCCGGCTGCCTTTGGTTGAACCCTTATGAACTAGTGAGAAATTTGTGCTCGCGCCCGCTAAAAGCTGCAGTTATTCGCAGCGCCAGGCGCGGCGCTCATGAGGTTTGTTTTTCAAAGCTCCCTCATGTCCCTTTAATTTAAAGAAATGTGAAATACTTCCATTAGGCAATATAAATGACTGAAATTTGTGGTATTCCTGTGAAAAACACTGTAACATATCTAGGTATTCAAATCTCAAAAGATAACACAAATATGATTAATAATTTTACCTCTGTTACTGAAGCAATTAAGAGAAAATTTAATGGATGGTTGGCAAGAGATTTAACGATATTTGGTAGAGTGCTATTGAACAAAGCAGAAGGGTAAGAGCGTCATATGTTTTCTCCCCACTAGAGGTCAGCAAAGCGCTGTGTTCCAGTCTTGACAAAACCTTATTTCATTTCATTTGGAGATCTAAAGGACATAAAATTAGGAAAGAAGTTGTTTCAAATTCGTTAGCTGAAGTGTAAATCAGAGGTGTACAATGTGATACTGTGTTTTTTTTAATGTGGATTAATAAAGTTTATTGCCAAAAAGATTTCTTGTCATATTATCAATATTTGCTGGTGAAGGTTCTTAGTCATCCAGGTCATGATAATCCAAAAAAAAAAGGGTTTTAAATAAAGGCAACTGGACTTATTTGGTTCTTTCTTCTTTCTTTCCGTTTCGCTGCTCATCCAAGTAGCTTTGTCAATTCTGTCTATAGGAGAGAGAATCTTATAAACTGTGCTTATCTTCCTCTGTCTGTGACACACCTTCCTGCCTCCTGAGAAGGTGTTTGCTCCACTGTATTCTTTTTTTTTTAAGCTAAAAATTAGTCTGTTTTTGCGATATGCAAAAAATATAGGTGTGAACCTGATAGTACTTCATTACAAAAGTTATTAAAAGTCAATAAAAATATGTATTTATTTACCTCCTGACGATGCTGTTTATATTCTTACTAAGAAAAGTTTTCCTGGCTGGCTGGTAGACAGAAAGTCTGAAATGTTCATCTTTCGAAAAAGTGTCACCAGGGGTCGCCAAATGCTTTTTTTTTTTTAAACAAAATACTGCAATTAAACAGAAGAAGAAGAATCTGACAGCTGTTAGCTAACTGGTTATGGCCAAAGTGGACGACATTAAGAAGGTGTTTTTGTCGCACAAACTCAATTTCTCAAACTTCTAATGTCCTCTGGTCGGAGGTTTTTACACTTTTCTGCAACGAGTGGTGAGTATTTTATACGGAAGCGACAACTTATCAGTCTATTAGTGCTAATGTTGCTATGCTAGCAACACCTGATGGTCGTGTGATGATTTTTGCAGTTTTAGCTGATAGTTTTCTTGTTGTGTTATTCCCTCTTAATGCTGCTTATATCTTTGTATTATCTGGAACTGCAAATGTCGTCTATCAAATTGTTTTGATGACTTCGAGGTTGTATTAAGTTGAGGCTAACATCTTATTATGGTTAGCCTTAAGTAATCTATGTTTTAACACATTTTTTGTATTTAGAAGCATCATCATTTTTTAAAAAAATCTTCGGATGTATTTTTATTATTAGTAGTAGTTTATTTATTGTTAGACTGTATTTTGCTATAAGTAAAATTCATGACCACTAGATGCACTATTCAGATATTTTTGCAATAAATCAAAGATGTAAAACATTGATTAGAAAAATAAACAGATAATAGATAAGTCAAGCTGACTTGCTCTCACTGCTCCTTCTGCTGAGAATTTATAGAAACTGAATAAAAATTGTTTGCATGCAAAACAAATAACTACATTTTTTCATTATTAAAAACAAAGCCAGGCCAACTACGTAGCAAAACAAAAACTGGTGAAGAAAAAGACAGAGAATCTTGACTGATACGTCACTATACGAAATGTGTGACAAACAAATGGATGGAGGTCACTACGAAGGTAAAGTGTAGTCCAAGTATCTGATCACACACTGTAAAGTCGTTCAGGGAATACACAAAGGTTTAAATGTTGTACTGTAAGACTTTTTATTCCTAATTAAATAAAATATAGATATATGACCTGAAGTGTTATTGAATGTGTTTTAGCTTTGAAAAGCACTTTGAACTGTGTCATGTTTTATCAAGTTACGTTGAGTACCACAGTACTCTTCCAGGAGGTGTTTCTCTTTCGATGTTTGGTTCCCAAACATGAGAATAACCATTTTTGTGACACTGATTATCTCAATAACCCTCTAAACCTAACCTGAAAGCCTAACAGAGCATTTTCTACTTTTGAGGTACAAAAAATGCAAAATAACTTGAAGAGATAAATGGACAATTTTACTCTTTAACAAGAGAAGTGAAGTTCTCCAAATTGGATTGGTATTTCAGACTTAAGGGGGTCCAAATAAAAGCAAAACCATTGCTGGGTTTTCAGTTTCTTTAGTATTAAGTTCAAACAATACCAGATAGAAACACGGTTTGCAGCGCATGCTTAATAAAACGACGTGTATAAATTTGACCTAGCTGGTGTGACTCAGGCAGCCATGTATTTGGTCCATAAATAGAGCGTGCCTAAACGTGTTTGTATATCTGAACCTCCGGGCAGAGAAAGAGAGGACACATCGTTCGTTGACGTAGTAAGAAATTATGTCTTCAGCTATTTGTGGATCCCAAGTGCCTGGAGCAGATGATTATGGGCACAGTGCATGTCGAGGTTTTAACTGTTTATACAGTAATATAATTGTAGTGTGTGTTTAAATACAGATGAGCTCAGAATTATGACAGACATTCTCCCACTGTGGTGGTTGACACAAAGCTGGTTTGATGTCAGTGTTTTTGATATTTCTCAGCAGGAAAATGCCACAGACGTCTTTAACATTTACAGTGACTGACTTCTATGTGGCTCACTAAACCTGCTTAATGAGACGCTGCCATGGAGGCCATTATTAGTGTTATTGTTACTGCTGTGAAGGTGTTGTTTCTGAAAAAGAGCTCGTACAGGCTACATATAGCCTTTCATTGAAAGTACACTAACTCACACACAGCTTGTTTGTGTAGAAGGTGAAGTTTTTACTAAAATAAACTTTTAACTTGCAGTGGAATTGATAGATCGAACCTTCAACCTCCTGACAGGCAGGTGACTGCTCTTCCTGATGGACTTGAATGATTTAATAAAACTGTCGTAATCAGTGAGACAGACTGAGAGACAAAAAGTGACGAGGCGATCACGACGGGACAAATCTTCAGTGTGAGAAATTTGACAGAAAAACAATCTTTACCTGATTCTTCAAGCCTGTTTACCAATGATGATATGAAATGGGACTGGGGGAGGTGGGGTCATGTGCTTTGAAAGCATTCAGTCAATCTCAGTAATGAAAGTCACGATCTTTCACATTAAACTTCAAGCAGCCTGGATTCTTCATGTTTGTGTCACATGACAGAGCTGCTTTCAGTCCTTCTTTAACCAACAAGTGGTAAAATATGGGCTACAGATTTTAATCAAAGCAAATTAAAACTAAAAAATAATTGATACGTTGAGAGAAACACATTTATCCAACTTCAGCTTCTGTAGGTATTTTTCCATTTATCATGTTGCTGGTCCAAACTCAACCATAGAAGTTCACCATGGTTGCCTCTGTTTTTGCTAAATTTCTCAGTCTATTGTGTTCAGATTTTTGAAAATATTTCTAAATGTACATTTATTCCCTTTTCCATTTTTTCAAAGGCTAACCACAAAACGTAAGTGATGAACTTCCAGAGCAGTCGGAGGAGAGGAGAGGATGGCATCGCCATGGTGATCAACTTCCTGCTGTCTAATGCTCGGCTGGTTCTGGGAGTTGGAGGAGCTGCTCTGTTGGGCATCGCTACGCTAGCGGTGAAACGGGTGAGTTTGTCAACATTATTTTACAAATCAAACAAATCAAATACTGTTTATCTACAGTACTTAATTTTATTGGCAGTGAAATTTGTCATTTTCAGCCTGTGGACGGCTAAAATAGACAAATAACCATTCTGAACCTCCTCAGAGCGGTGTCATCCACTGCCCTCTAAATGATGACATCATGTCGGTGACGATGTTTGCTTCTGTTTAGCTGATTGAGCGAGCCGGCCGTGCAGCAGAAAATGAAAAGGTGGAGCAGAAGATGGCAGAGAGCTGGGAGGAGTTGGGTTTAGTCTCTGCTTCTCCAACACTCATCAGGAAGGGCATAGAGGGTGTAGTGATGAAGCATGTTGCTAAGGCGACCAAACCGCAGAAAGGTATGGATGACGTTATACACTCAGTGTATGCAGTGTGTTTATTTCCTAATTGAACCTACAAATATACATGACGGCTGTTCTTTCTCAATCAGCTGACCTCTGCCAAAAACTGGACCTGTCCTCTCCTGAGGTGCAGCCTAAAGCAGAGTCTACATCCAAGAGACTCCAGCTGTGTGTGCTCACCTTACAGGTACACTCTGACACTTCACCTTCTAATCCACAGAAGTTAAAGTGAAATGTTCTGCAGCTATTATTGCCATTTTTCATGTACGAAGCAGGCAGTTGGTCAGGAATCTCTGATTCTGAGTCAGAAATTCAGCTTATTTTCCAACTTCTGAGTACAAAGCCATAATAGTCACACATCCACTTCAATCAGCCACTGACTACTAAAGTGAGTAAAGCAGCTCAACTTGTTTAAAACGTTTTCTGATAGGAAAACTATCCTAGTGTTATTTGAACACTCTCATCGTACCTAATCATTAACCTTTAACCGGTAGGTAAACCACTTGGTAGAGCACGTTCTAGTCCCTGGGTCTTATTGATACGTGCACTGAACTTAACTGATCAAAGAAAACTAGTAATAGTTATAGCACTAAAACCCTTTGAAAATACCACATCAAGGTTCAAGCATTTTTTTAGGATTTTAAGAATCCTTCCTGCTCCAAATGAAGAAAACAATCACCAAAAAAACACATTTTTATTGCTTTTTTCTTGGCGTGGAAGTTAAAGGGTTAATGCAGACAAGTTTGTGCATCAACAAGGAAATGTATCAGTTGTCTAAATCGTTGTTAAAGCGGTTTGTTTCCCCCCAACTGTTCAACCTGCTCAGGAGCGTCTGCAGCAGTACTACCACTCCAGGGCAGCACTTGGTCCACATGAGGTCCAGCAGGCTCAGTCTCTGGCTCTGGATATCTGCACAGAGATCCAGGGATTTCTCCACAGCCGTCTCCCCGACATGCCTCTGGGAGAAATGAGCCTTGGAGGTTCTCTACTGGACGACTTGCAGGTAGAAATATTCCCTTTTTGTCATTTTCTGTAACTTGGATTTTTGATGGCTTAGCAGGATGTTTTCTTAAATCCCACCTGAGTTTATTTTCCTGTGACTGTGTGTGTTTAGGTGGTCAGTGCAGACCATGCATGTCTGCTGGTGCCTCTGCAGCTGGAGGCTTCTCTGTGGCGCCTCATCCCAGGAGAGGAAACACTCCTCACACACCCTCTGCACTGGATGGTCCGACGGATCAATCTGGAGTATTTTCCCAGAGGACGCAGTTACTGGGACAGGTAGAAGTCACCACAGTGCATTTGAACTCAGAAGGTGAAACTCCCCAGGTTTGTAATGGACTCAACTCATGCTTGTGTCTTGTAGGTACCTGGTGGGTGGGTACCTGTCAGCAGAAGCTGTTGTGAACATGTTCAGTAAAGCGGTGATGGAAACTGTGAACTGGCCGTCTATCAGCAGCACTTTGGACTGTCTCGTCAGACCTGTGCTGGGAGGACCAGACCTGAGGCTGGAGATCAGGTGTGTTTTGTTTTTTATTGTTGCTTTGCTGCATTTGATACCATAACTTGTTCATTTTAGATAGCACTGCTAATTAGCTCACTACTTTTATAAAACACTAAATTTATTTTTATTTAAATTTTCTGAGTTGATCAGAATCAGCTTTATTGGCTGAGAGATTGTGTGCACAAACAGCGCTCCCAGTGGACAGACCTTAAGTATAAATATCAAGATAAAAGCTGAACTAACAGTAGATACATGTGGGGTAATTTTTCCTTAAATAAATGATAGGATTTTTTTTCTAAAAATGCTGTTTCTTTCTCTCACTCATTGTCCAATGCTTTAGGCCTGAAAGTGGAAAAGAGGGAATGGATGTGAATGATCAGCCGCTGTTTATCTCCATGTTGCCCGTCCTGAGGGAGGGAGACGTGGTCCTGACAGCTCAGCCTGAGCTCACCTCTCCTTGGGTGAACGCCTGGCGTCTCTCTCTTTACCCCTGGGAGACTCAGCGTCTGGCTCAGCTCGACACAGCTGACAGCGGCTGCCGTAAATACACGCTCAAGATCCTCAAGGCGGTGTGCAGACTGAGCCCTGCTCTGCGACCACTCGAGGCGGCCCCACTGGCCAACCTTATCCTGCACCTCAGTGACAGTGAGAGCGACTGGTCTGAGGACAGCCTGGATGTCAGATTCCAGCAGTGTATCACTGAGCTGATTGGCCACCTCGAGCAAGGCGCGCTGCACAGTTACTTCAAACCTGCTGTCAATCTGCTGAGCGGCTTGTCAGAGGATCAGGTGGACCAGATGGGCTTCATGCTGTACTGCGGCGTTTCAGAGCCTGAAATTCTGCTCATCTAAAACCCCGCACATCCACAGTACTTCACATCTACAGGGGAGCAGCTGTAGTGAGATGGGAGACATGAACTGACGTCTGCACGGTGAAAACAAACTGATAAACTGAATAAGTTGCAATAAAGGACATGTGCCAAGGAAATGTTAATTAAAATGTTATAAAAGGGCTTCAGGGTGTGCCTGTGCTGCTGCTTCTAAATTGTGTGATTGTGTTTAAGTTAATGAGTGAACTTCTTGTAGGTTTTGTTGTCCTTCTGTGTTGTTTTCAGCGTATGTAAATCTTCTATGCAGAACAACTTGCTGAAAACCACTTTGGTTTGCTGAGTTTATTTGATCTGATCATGACTTCATTCATTAAACAGTTCAGGTTTTGTGCAGGATTGTTTTGTTCCTCTTTAACCTTGAGTTTGTAAGGGTAAATTAACTTTTCCAGTCATATTTGTAATTTTTTGCAGTTTGTTTTAAACATGGCGAGTTTGATGGGCGTGATTCAGGTGGGATTTTGAGTGGGAGTAAAAGGGTTTTATGTGTAAATGAACAGAACTCCAATAAAAACCAATGTGCTACTTTTATTTGGTGCTCAGCTGCAACTGTATTATATTCAGTGTTTGTAGTTTGGGGAGCTTTCAGGAGCAGATGCATTCAGGTGATGTCATCTTGACAATGTTTTTTTTTTATTATAGTAATTAGACAAGGTGAAACCTTAAGCCTGAGCATTATTATGTTGTTACAAACTTCACATCAAACCTGCCATGCACACCTGTTCTAGCAGGAGTAATTTTGTTCTCACTGAATTCAACATGTTCTGGTCCAGTGTCATGGTTCACAGTCATGAATAAGGATGTTTTTAATGGGATACATTTATGAGGGGTTCATTGTTTGCAGATGATTGATGTTATTGGCAAATCAGTTCCTTTGAGCAAAATTCAAGTGTTACCATAACTGGACTAGAAATACTAATGCACTTTACAAAAAATGCTTAGAGTCATCTGACTGTCTGGGGCAGCTCCAGTGTTTCAATATCTGCTAGAAGATGTTCAGGGTGTTATAAGAGTCTGTGGTGGTCGGTGCTGCTGTACTCTAGCTGTGTGAGGCTGGAGCAGGAGCCTGAAGGTGGAGGACAACAGACTAAATAACCTGACTGGTAAGGACATGTGGTGTCTGAGAGGAGGAGGATGCTCAAATAAACGACAGTTTTCATCCAGTGCATGACTTGCTGCTCAGCTGTAAAAACATTCAGTGACCATTTCATTAAAAGTGTAACAGAATCACTTATTTGTTCTTCCTGAAACAACATCTCTCAGTCAGTGTTTATACTTTCCCCAATTTTTCAGTTATAATTACATTACAGTACCACTGTTTCAGTGTGTTTTGTTTCTTTTTCAGTGAGCCAATGTCCATAACCCTCACCCAGACCATCCTCTACCTACATACAGTTATTAACAGGTCTTATGTTTGAGTGAATCACGTTGGTACTTTAATTAATTAAATTTGTGTGATATAAGTGTTCTGTTACAGAAGTTGTGTAAATTACATTTGTTGTAATGTCACTAAATTGCCACAAGAGGGCATACCAGACAACTTGTGTTTGTTTATAAATGAACCACATCAGTTGCTCTCACGCGTCTTCTGTTGAAAAAACTGAAATTCTGGTAATGAAAAATAAATGATTCAGCACTTGAGAATTTACAGTTTTAACCTCTTGAGCTCCAAGCTGTAGATCAGTGTGATTTTTTAAAATCTCTGTAGATTAGTAAGACCTCACTGACTGAACCAAATGGGAAAAAAAATAAAAATTTAAAAAACATATTTTACATAAAATGTAAATAAACACAACAAACTAAATATTCATGAAATGATAACGGCAGAAAAAAATCTAAAAAATATTTAAATAAAGAATTATACAATTTTTAAAATATATTTATTTATTGTTTAGTTTAGTTTAGTTTATAGGCGTATTTACCCAATATTTGTTATACGTGAAAGACAGGAATAATCCCTAAAACTCGCAACCTACACTGTCAATATTTTTAGCGAATTTACAGGAAATATTCCCCAAATTGCTTAGAACGAACGGGACAAACTGATCATAAACGGGTGATTCCCACTCCTGTCCAGAAGGTGGCGGTAATGCACATATTTGCCCACTATTTCACTAGAGAAGCAAAAGAAGAAGATGATGTTTTAGGAGTTCATCTCGCGCTAAAACAAAATTTGTTTTGGTGTTCAGTCCTTTAAGGTTCGTAAGCTTTGTTTGCTCTTACGCTAGAAGAACATTTCCTAACAAACTCGACAACCAGGAAATAATTAGACTTCCAGCAAGGAACACAACTTTCGACAAAAACGAGTTTTAGATCCAATCGCGGAAATTCAAGTCTCTATTCTGAGGTTCCGGTCACTGTTTTTTGTCCGTTTAGTGATGGACTCCGAAAAGAAGAGTGAAGAAGTAATCATCCTCAGTGATGATGATGATGACGACGACGACAAAGAAAATGACCTGTCTTGCATTGTAGTAGAGGTGGAGAATTTGAAGAAGCCTGGTAACGACGGTTTATTTCACACCTCTTGTTTTTGTGTACGTAGAAGACATTAGCAGCTGTTCTGTCTTGTTTTCCAGACTTTACCTCCTCCCCGAGTATTCAGGATGAAGACCTGGTCGTTACCTTTTCTCGCCGGCCTGATGTCCTGCCTCACGCTCGCTACGACTGTCCTGTTCACCCGTTCACGTGAGTTAATGGTTTCACGGAGCAGGTAGCACACATCACGGTACTTGAACACCATTACATGAGTCCAGAAAGTCACGCAGCTTGTTCTGTCCCTCCACAGGGCCACAGACAGTGAAAACAAAGTTCCAGTTTCCAATAATCAACTCATCTGTGACCAGTGTTTCTGCTACATCTGTGACAAACTGGCATCGCAGGTGAGAGTTTACACCAATCCATCTTCACAACCTCGCCATGATTAAAGGCTTATTGTTATTTTCAGTTTTAAGGGTCTTTTATTACACCATCAAAAGTAATTAGTGTAAATTTGCAAATGTGTATCACTGCTACAAGAGCCAACAGAGCCACTTAATGCAGAAATGTCCCTGACACAAAAAAATCTGAAATAATATATATTTATAATAGTATGTAAGATAATTGTTTATAGTAGAGCTTGCTTGTTGTGAACCTTCTCAAAATATACACTGGAGACAGCTGATCAGCACAGTGCTTCAGGGTGGATGGGGTGACAGAGTCTGGTCCAGGAGCCTTGCGGGGGTTCAGCTGCTTGAATAACCTGTTAATGTCTCTTTCCCGGATGGACAACTGACAGTAGAAGGTGTTGAGGTCATTAGCATTATGTGGTCATTAGCAAATTTATATTGACATTTGATTATTGTTTATTATTTTGCTTAGTTTGTTTATTTGTAATATCACTGAACAGGTCTTGTATTCATTCAAACCGTGACTTCAGCTCCAGGACCAGTTTGATAACTGTTGGGGTTTTTTTCCCAGTGTTCCATGTGGAGCAACCAGGGAACGTGCCACTGCAACAGTCACAAGAAAAGCAATTACTGGAACATCATCAGAAACGCCACTCTGCTGGGGGAACTGAGGAACTTCAACCTCACTCTCTCAGAGGTCGACTCTCATCTCCGACATGCAGGTGCAGAATCTCCTTCACAGCTCTAAGATGATCCGAGTCGCATGTCTTTGTTTCACACTTGTCCTGCTCATTTTCAGGGACGATGCTGCAGAATTTCAGGAAGGAACTCTCTGCACTTTTCTCACACTTTGTTATGGGACCAGCTGTGCACCAGTTGCACCCACAAGTCTTTGTTCAAGAGTGAGTTTTTCAATCTCTGCTCTTCAACAGGAGCAGGATTCCTAAAACACACAAACACTTTGAAAAAAATCATCTTTAAATAAATAAAATTTGTAAATATAAAAGCATTGACTCTAACAGTAGAAACGGTGGAATGATTTGTTGTTAAGAGCAAACCGAACTGGTGGTATTTAATCATTTGGGGCTTCTCCTCAGTTACACTCCCGTGTTCCAGTTTGTGTCGTCGTTCCTGAACAAAGCAGATGAACAGGATGGTCGATCTGCAGCCATCATGCATCTCGGAGCTGCTGAAGAGTTCGCTAGACATTTCCAATTCTCATGGTATAAATAACCTGTATAGAGAATAACTGTTTCTAAATTCATGACTTTTCTTTGGGTTGATCTTTAAATTCTTTCTACAGGCCAAAACAACCTTCACCTACAGCTAAAACTGCTGATGCCAAGACGATGTTAATGCAGAGGTAAATGCATAAATCACTCCCGATTTGTGCAAAATTCTTCACATTTAAAAAGTTTTTACCTCATTATTTGTGTCGTCTTTTTTTCCAGAGTGATCAATACAGTCCAGAGACACATAGTGATGGGTGATCTCGAGCCACAGTTTATTCACAAGATTCAGGATTTTTACCAGAAAAAAGTATTTTTACCGTTTGAAATGAGGTGCATGAAGAACAGGTGTGTATTTCTTTGTAAATTAATTTCACGTGTTAAAACAGTGTGATGTGACCTGGACTGCGTGGATGTTTTCCAGCCTCTGCATTCGTCTCTGGGACGACGTGCTGTTGGTGTCGGTGATGAAGGGGCAGAACGTGACGGGCGTCCAGAAGGTCCGAGGCAAGAAGGACGTCCTGGTGGAACAGATCTCTGTAGTTCTGCTGAGAACTGAGCTGCTTCAGCAGCAGCAAAGGTGCACACACATTTACCATATAAACTTTATTGTTTTTGCTATAATCACACACACGTGTTGCAGAAGTGATTGTAACTGCGTGGGTTCTCTAACTGCCTACAGGTATGGAGAGTTGTGTCGTTATCTGCGACTCGTCCAGACCAACGATTCCATACGGTGAGGTTTTTTTTTTTTTACTTGAATCTGCTCAGTTTTGTAAACCTGCATGAAAAAAAGACGATTTAGTTATTTATGATTTTATCATGCAACTAATAAAGAAAATGTTTTGTTTCTTGACCATTTAGAGATTGATAGATAATGAATTAACTGAGAAAATAGTTCATAAATGCTTCTCAGGTTTCTTCCACTGGTAATACAATCTCGGAGTTTTTGGAAATTTCCTGGAATTATCAGCCAAGATAAAAACTTTCTTGCTACCTTTTGATTCTTAAAGTCTTTTAAAAGTAAATCCCATGGCTGTGTTTCTTTATGAACCACGCTGACCTGCTGTCCTGAACCTTCTTGTCTTTTAGCTTCCAGCCGATTCAGGACCTCATCCCATTCTTCATGTGTCTGATGGGGAACTTCGAGTTGTCTCTGATTAATCTCTTTTCGTTAGTCAACCCTCCTGCCTCCCGCTTCACTCCACAACTCTTCCTCTTTTACCTCCGGGTCTTTAGAACATGCACAGCACCAGAACTGATGGTCACCCACCCAGAGCAACTCTGCAGTTCACATGAAACATGGAAGCCAATCAAAGGTTGGTGATCTTTTATTTATTTTTAACCTAAAAATGTTAGAAACGTTGATTTAATTTTTTTTTTTATTGCTCCTCTGTGTAGACGCTGTGCCACTGAAGCGTGCTGAGCTGGTGAGGTTTGCTCTCAAGACTCGGAGATTTGCGTTGTCTGTCTACGCCGACGTAAGACTTCACAAACAGCCGTCAAGGGAAATCTGAAGAAGTAGACGACCTGTAGCTGTTGTCTCTTCAGGGCTTTCTGAAGATTTGTAAGCTGTGATTGACTTTGAGTGTATTACTGTATCTGTGTGTGTGTTCCTCTCATCCAGTCTCAGTGTTGGACCAGTTTACTCACAATCGTCAACTCTCCTGATGGCTCACTCACTGCTCTACCTGCTCCCAGCCCAGAGTTTCTACATGTATGTACTTCCTGTTTATTTTCAACTCTTTAGTTTCATGATTTTCTAATTATGTGTCAGTTTTTTAAATTCTCTGTCTTTTGTTCTCGTGGTGAAGGAAGCTCGGGATGTTGTGAAGTCACTACTGTTAAATCAGCAGGATTCCAACATGCTGATCCCTCGATCCTTCCTGGAGGTTAGTATGTGGGACTGTAAGGGTCAAACTCGCGTACAGGACTGTGCAGAAGTTTTAAACCACCTCTCGTGCTTTCTTTAATTGCACACAGACGTTCTTGTATTATTTAAGGTCGTCTTGATTAACAGTTCTTCAGACTTTCTGATGATCACTCAAACGTTTTCTTTGAAATTTGGCTTTTCCCTTTAATTTTTAGTTTAGACCTTGTACCAGATCTTGACAGATTTTTGGTGCAGTGTGTGCTCAAAAACTGGGATAGTTACCAGCAGCATTGGAAAGTCGTGTCAAAATACCTGAAACGGGACCTGAGAGATGGATCGTACTTCAGTTGACAAGTTTTCATCTAATAACATTTTGGGAGTAAACCTGGGAGCTTTTTTTATGCGTGAATGATTTGTAGGTCAGCGTTAAGTGGCTTACTAAACACCCTTTAAAAATTATTCCTCTGAAAAAAGTCAGTTACTGGACTGAGGATGACACTAAAATCAGCCAAAGTCCAATATGAAAACTTTGAAAGACCTTCAGAAAGCCTGAAGAACTAAGAATCAAGACGACTAAAATGTTGGGCTCGTTAGAATCAAAGGATGTGTCTGTTAACACACGTGGTAGTAAAATGCACACACTGCTTTTTCCCAGGTGTATCCAGATCAGGCCTTGTTGCTGTTGGTGACCGGAGCGTTAGGTTACAGAATCCTAAACGGACCTCTGAGTCCAGCTCTTCCTGTCCTCAACACTTTTAAGGTAAAGTTCTTCATGTTTCCTTTTTAGAAATTTTAAGGGCCCAGAAAACGGGCTCACCTACAATCCTGCCTTTCGGTTTGTTCACGAATCTGGAATTAGATTGTAGTTTTATTCAGCAGCGTTTGTGTCTTGCAGGAGAATGTGTGGGCCTTCCAGTGGTTGTTTGAGAATTTGGCTGCCAATGAAGTGCGTCTCGACTCCTTCCTTCAGGCGGTCACACTGGAAGCAGCAAACACTAAAGGTATGAGGGCGTCCTGTCTCCACCCACAGCCTTTTCTGGAGCTTAAAATGTCAAAAATGATGACAAAAACATATCAATGCTATTTTCACAAGCTGTAACTAAATGTTGAACATTTATGTGGAGATTTAAAATGACTCTTCATAGGCCTTCTTTGAAATGAATCAAACACACACTCTGCTCAGCTTCTCACGTAGAAGAAAAGAGACTTCTGGAAGAGTATCAAAACCATCCTGACCCCTCTTAAAGGCACAGTTCAGATTTGGGTAGTTTGGGGGTTTTAGGCTCTTAAAGTGCCCACCAGTCTGAAGAGCTGTTAGTCTTCTTGGTGAGGAATTCTCCATAATTCTTTGACTTATTGTACAATAACTGCTGTTAATTACTCCACAGAATCCCACTTCAACATTCTGATTCAGACCCTTTAATGTGGAAGAAATTAGTTTTTTATCCACTGAATATTCTGGCTCCCTGCAGATGTGATCCACGCGTTGACCTTGTGACAGCTGCTTGTGACCTCTCAAAACTTTGGCCACAGTTGCTCTTCTTCGCTGTAGCTTAAACTATTTGCCTAGCGTTCGTTTTAAGACGGACATGTTTTACATTCCATGGCAATAGTTTTGATACTGCAGCTGATCTGCTGTGAGGTCACGCCTGAGCTCGTGGTGTACGTGTGTACTTGTGCATGCAACACAGAGTGTTTGTGAATGAAGACGGTTGTGTGATCAAACGGCTGCCACATAACAGCATCTCTTTGTTGATTCGTCACTCTGGGAATCGTGAGTCGTAATTCATCCTGAATTTGCTGCAATCAAACCCTCTGAGTGGTGATGAGCACAGAACACAGCTGTTTGAAGCCAGTTTGTTTTCTGTTCTGAGTCCTGATGTGTCCTTACCTCTGACTGATGCATGTGTGTGGTGTACTACTGATTAACGGTGTACTTTTTAACCTGCAGGTAGTCCACTGGCTGTCAGATTCAACGTTACCCAGCTGAAGGCCCCCTCCCAGATTCAACAATAAGTCCCACAATGCACAGCAGCTTCGTCCTGAAGCTGTTCGGTTAAAACGGAGAGATGGTTGACTCTGATAGTTGTTCTACTCATTTGGTGGATGTGTCCATCTCAGGAGACTCTTCTAAACAAGGCTGAGTTTGTGGAGACCAGCTTGTTGCCATGACGATATAGGTCATCTTTACTTTTAACGATGAGAAAATTGAGGTAGCTTCACTTGAACTTGATTTTTGTCCTGATACTTGAGCCCCCAAAATGGTTTAAAATGCACCTCTGACCTTTTCTTTATTGAATGTTTAAGTCTTTATAATATATATATATGGGATGTTTTCTTTAATTATACACTTGTATCATTTTATAAGCTGCTTTCTCTGAATTAGGGAAATGTAAAAGAAAGGTTGTTTTTGTGACTTTATTTTCGCTTTTTAAAAAATTCACACAATAAAAGCATAAATAATCTGAAAACAAAGTCAAACAGCAGGTTTTGTTCTTCTGGAATTTACACAACAGCACTCTGTGGTTTAAAAGACAAAATAGATGCTCTGATGGGATTTTGATCAGACAGATTTTACACTGAAGGTTAAAGTTTCTGCCGTAGTCCCTTACAGGTTAGTCTCTGACTAGAACACTGAAAACATTCAGTCATCTTTAATGTTACAGCAGCAGATTAAACTAAATGTTTGGAAATACATGACTGTTACATTTGCTTCTGAAGGGGAAAAACATGTCAGCCATAACTTTTCACATTAAACAGAAATCATTTCAAACACAGAATTGAATCAAACGTAACCCAGTGTTAAAGCTATTTGTTGGAAGACTTTCTGGTTTGATGAAAGTCGTCTCTACACTTTGTTTGTCTTTGTTATAAAACCTCAACTTTTTATAGATTTTTAATATTTTTTTCTGCAATGATGCAGACAGCATTACTTTCACACACACAAAAACATAAATAAGCTGTGAGGGCAGCAGTAGAGCGTTCAACTGGAGGGTTGTTGCTGGTGGGGGGAGGGTCCGGTGGCATCTGCATATGACAGCTTTGCCTCTGGCTACAACAGCTTAGTGTGTGAATGATGATGAGTGTAAAGAGCTTTGAGTCCTTGATTAGAGAAGAACTGGACAAAAGCAGGACATTTAAAACAAATGTGACTCAGGTCAGACTCATCACTATACAGGGTATCCGTGGAGTCTTGAAAAAGTATTAAAAGGTGATGAATCAATTTTGGGAAATTCAAGACCCTTATAAAGTATTAAAAAGTCTTATCACGGCTTTATAAAGTCTTAAATTTCGGAACAAAAAAATCTGAATTTGATGTCCAACAGCTTGAGTCCCAAAAACATCGTAAACATGTGTGAATTTAATCATTTTTATTAAAAAAAAAGAACGGGAAACAAAGGGTGCGTTAGTAATCCTTCTCTCAGAGCACCAGGGCGGGCGGTGCAGAAGTTTAAAAGCACAATGTACGCTCTGGTGTTCCCGGTGAGTATTACGAACGCACCGAAATGTTAAGATGGAAGAGAATCTCGGTGAACGCTGCCGCATAACCAGGATGGCGGTGAGGTATTAAAAAATATTGAGATGGTCTTGAAAAAGTCTTGAATTTAACTTCAAGATTCCTGCATATACCCTGCTATAGTTACAGGTTCTAAGTTTGAATCTTTGTCATGTTTCACTTTATTAGATTAATAGAAAATTACAAGGACTTTTGATTTTTCAGCGATGGGAGTTTGTATTCATATTTACACGTTTAGGTCTCGTGTATTCTTTTCTCTTTTAAAGATAACTATAAATAAGTTGCACTGTGAAAGTCTCTAAAAGAAAGCTACGTTTTTCTAAACCTTCCCATTTAAAGGTCAATCATTTGAATTTGAGATTAAATTCCACTGAAGAATTTTCTTTAGCTCAACATCAGGCTGTAATCTAAAATATTGTGGTTTTTTTTTTTTTTTGGGGGGGGGGGGGGGGG
>SSNR01000164.1:193652-206077 GCA_006937965.1 Callopanchax toddi | reverse complement strand
GTCCCAAACCACACTGACCTTTTGAAATGGCCACAACCATTTCTATAGTTTTCATTTACTCTACTTGTACATTTAGTTTTAGCTTCAAAGTGTCATACTAAACTAGATTTGAGTCAGCTGAATATTTAAAAAACAGCAACAAGTTTCCCTTTAAATCTGAAACCTCCACGAGTCGTAACACTACACTGACTAGGTAAGAGTTATCTTTGTTTCCTTAAACTTTATCTGTGAATGATTGACTAAATTACAAGGTGTTCACATCATGTGATAGAGTAATAAACATACAGTTTAAATCAATATATTAATGTCTTTGGTGAGACATCTGTTCAAACATCCTGCAATCTGAAATATAGAATCCATCAATTCAGCATGAAAAACATCTATTTTGTTTACAGCAGCTAGTGATTAGACCTGAGCTCTGAAAATGTTTAAGGCACTAATTTCCACTAAAACACATTTAATTCACTCTATATAGCAAATGTATTCCTGTGGAGCTGCACTGAGCGATAAGAGAATCTTAAAAACGGTGGTCCACATCCTGCATGGCGCTGTTTGACGAGGTCAGACAGAAAGTGCATCACTCTAAAATCACTTTCGTCGCTGCAGGATCCTCGTTCACACAGGAAATCCTTTTCTGAGCAGGCATCTCCCACTGCGGTGTTTAGACGTAACGTAGGAAAGAAGGTGAGCAGCAGTACCTTGTTGGCCAGAGCGGTCAGGCAGCTCTCCAGGTGCAGCAGGTAGGTGAAGCCTCGTCGGATACCAGTGTGAGGATCAGCTAGTAAACCTAGGAGAGAGCCGGAGTAGGTCGGGCACTGCAGCGTCTTCTGATCCAGGTCCAGCACAGCCAGATAACGACTGTGTTGAGTCAGAGAATGAAGAATGACAGAAGATAAGCTGGAGGATGACCTGAAAAGAGGAAGAAACAAATATGAGCATATGTCATGCAACTGGTTTCATCTGTTGAGCAAAGGGGAGAAAACGCCTCCAGAAACATTATTTGGACTGAACAGATTCGGTATAGGAAGTGAAAAGAGCTGTGCACTGCAGATCAGAGGGGGATTGGTTATCTTCAAAAGGTCAACAAGGTTTAACACCTTCACAGAGCTGAGGTGGAAGATTGAACTGTGACAGTTTGACACCAGCTGGACTACAGTTATTAACGAAGCACTGATTAGAGCAACTTTAATTGAATAACTGTGTTTTCATTTCTATTAATATCCAGAGTCTTTTCTACAGAAGCACCAAAATAACAGAGCAGCACCATTTTTTTATTTTTAGCAGCCATGTTTCAAAAGTTTAAGACAGAAGGTTTTCAGTTTATTTTCAATATGCAAATTCTTCACTAGATGTCCCAGAACTCGTCAGTTCTGATCTTGCACAAAAGCCAGTTTCTCACCGGGCTACAAATGGAATTTGTCTAAAAACGTGCAAAGGTTTCATCTTCAATTTACTTCTATGAATCAGAGATGTGACTTTGGAAGGGGTTGATGGTCAAACTGCAAACAAATTAAGACATAATTCAGAATTTTTGTGGCTAAATTCACAAGAAATGTTGCACTTGGTATTTAATAGTTACAACCCGTAATAGAATCATGGTGAATCTGTACTGATGTAATTAAACAAAAAAAGGCCAAGTATCTCTCACCTGTGTGTTCCTATGAGCCTCCAGGTGAGCAGGTCAGTCAGCTGAAGAGGTGACGTCAAACACGGCATCACAGCACTTCCATCAGGACCAGGAGCAGGCAGGAAGAGGCTGAGAGCATCCACCAGCTTCCTCACTAAACTCTCATCTCCTCCGACGACAACCAGCGGCCGGCCGCTCAGGAGGCAGAAGATGGCATGCTGGGAGAACGAGTGATGTTTAATGAACCTGAGGGCTCTGAGTCCAGCCTTCCTCCTCCTCCTCCTCCTCTCCAGCTGTGTGCTGCTGTGCTTGTTCTGCGTAGGGGAGGGTGGGTCTGAGGAGCTGGTGAAGCTGGTGCAGTCAGACGTCTCGTCGACACTCAGCAGCCTGAGAGGAGCGCAGGGCGGAGACCTCTGACCCGCCTCAGCCAGAGGAGCAGGAGGGGGGAGGTTTACACGGAGCTGAGGCTTGAACCTCAATCTCTGCGTCAATGACTCCACGGCTGCTTCAGCTACGAAGGAAACACATTTCTTACATGTTATTATCACGATCAGAACTCTGCAGCTTCTTTCAGTAAAAATAACCCCACAAAAATCTGATGGAGGATAAAACTTAGTAGTTAAAAAGGATGATGAATAAATTAAAAACAAAGATTCCTCTGAAACTGTTCAGAGAAATGTAGAGCAACTAATTTTTTAGTAGATTTGTCTGTATTTCTTTTATTTCTATAAATCCATGCTCAGAAATGCAAAGAGAAATGTTCTCAGTGGTTGCGTTACCTTGAAATGGTTCATGTGTCTTCTCTCGAGCTGCTTCTTCATCTCTCCTCTCGGCGACAGAATCTTTAATCGGAGCATCAGCACTAATCACTTCCTTTAAAGGCTCTTCTCTGTCGACAGGCTCTTCATGTTCACCGTCTGAAGTGGCACCATTCATCATCATCATCTTATTGAGGAGTAAATCATCAGATTTACACCCAATCAGAGACTCTTCCTCCTTCTGGAAACCGTTCGTCAGAGGATGATGCTCCGCCTCTTCCTCTGTGATGGCGGTAAGGTCGTCAGGGTAGATGGACTCAGTGGTGCTGAGCACCTCGATGCTGTCCTCGCTGTTGGCGCGTTTGGCGTAGTCTCGCACACGCCTGACGCCTGCATCCACCACCGTGCGCCGGATACAAGCATCTGCCATCCCCACAGGTGTCTCTGAGCAGGAGAGACAAATCAATCAGCTGAACGGAGTAATCATCCATCAAAGACGCTTGAAAAATACAGATTATTTAGGATTTTTAAAAATTTTATGTTTAACTTTATTTAAGGACCTAAAGCTGAATCAGTTTGCAACCTTTCGCAGTTAAAAAGCTAGATCTCTTGGGAATTTGACCTTATTACATGATAAATCACAAAAAAATGGCTGAATGTGAAATTTGATATCAATCAGCAAACAATCAGTTTCAAAGCTGCACTAACAGGTGAGAGGAACGTGTATCCGACCTTTTCTTAGGAGAGATATTCTCTCAACAGGTACCTATTAATACCAGATGATGCTGCAAAAAATTTGACTCATTCATTATTATGTTTATAGTTTCGACACTCCTAGTGAAGACGTACCTCTGCCGTCTAACCCAGCTATGGCCCGCTGTGTCTGAAAAGACTTCTCTGTCCCTAAAACTTCAATGCTGTCCCCACTGCTAATGCTCCCTGTCATCTCTGTAGCAGCGCTGAGGTCAGAGGTCATTATCCCAGCTTCTCCTGCCTCCAGTTTGATCGGTATTTCCTCCACACAGGAGAAGGATGTCTCCACACTCTGCAGTTCTGATTGAACCTCCTTCTTGCTCTGTGGCTCCACCTCAGCACATTCAGCTTCCTCCTCCTCAGTGTCCCCGGGGCTCCACAGCTCAAACAGGAAGTTTGTGAGCTTCAGCCTCCTGGACAGTGAATGTAAGACACGAGTAGTTCTCAGGACACTCCTGTCCCCACGCAGGCACCGCTCGGTGTTCATGAGCTGCTCCTTCATCAGGGACAAGAAGTAGGAGTTGCAGAGCTCCTCCAGAGGCTTAAGAAGGTTCTCTGATCTGGAGAAGGAGAAGGGGGAGGAGGTGGGAAGGGGGAGAAATGACTCAGGAGACTGTAGCACAGAGTCAGCCGGGTCATAAGGCAGGAAGTCAGGCTGTTTGAGCTTCCTGTTGGGGTAGGATGTGACCTGACGAAGGAGCTCTCTGTGATTTGAGATGGAATACTCCAAAGCTTCAAGCTCATTGCGTTTCACTTCAACTTCAGCAGATTCATCCTTCGTTTTCTGGAGCTCCGTCTCATGCAGGAGAGTCAGCCGTCTGAACCTGAAACAGTCAGAGGGAGTGAAGTTCAGTTCAGATCCACAACTCTGACATCACAGCCTCCTTCAGGACAAAACACGTGTTCGCTTCTGCAGACAGACGAGATAAAACGCCTGGAGAAGAGAATTTCATTAGCATTTTTCTAGTCATATGCTCAAAGCAGGAAATCAACAGTTTACACTCAACAGATCAAATGTTACTCAGTGGGCAGAAAAAAAGCATTTGCAACTGGAGTTTATCACAGCCTTTAATTTAAAAAAAAAAGAATCAGAAAATTATGTTTGAACTTATAAGTGGATGCAAACTAATAAAAAAAGTGTACATATAAACATTTAGCGATTAGATGTAACTGCTCATTTCACCTTCTTGAACATGACAGCTGCTTTTATCAGCTTTATAATGACTGGTTTGTAGTTTAGTCTCATACTGAAACAAAACAATCCCTTCATTTACAGACCGAAGCCCACAGGAGGACAGGAAACACCCTGAAATCATTCAGCAACCAGAACAATCATACAGTTGTTACTGTGACTGATGCAGAAAGCTCAGAGCATTTATCAATTCCCTACCGTTTTAAATCTGATTCAATTATTTACTCTGGCAGCAGTGACCTCAATGTGTGATCAACTTTTATATTGTTTTTGTACACACAGCTACATAAAACATGAAGGACTTGAGTACAACTGGTTATATTCTGTTGACCTTAAGCTACAACCAGTGACCAGTGTTACCTGGACATCCACGGTACCTGATGGGTCAAAGTTAGCTGGAAATATACTAGTTTATCTATGTCACTGTTTCATTTTTTTCCCATCTGCTTCAGTATGATGGTTGTGTTTTTGTACTTCATATTGACAAACAACTCAGCCCATACCTGTACATTAATAGTGGAAAAAAACATTGACAACCCTTCCATCAATAACACACAAAGATCTTACTCGAGCTCTTGTAGTTTTCTTCGCAGCTCTGTGGAAAACGCTTGTCTGTTTCCTGTCTTGAGGCTGTCAGAAGCCTGAGAGAAGCCGGCCGACAGCTCAGAGAAGTTCTCCATCAGCTTCGTCTGGTCTGAACACACGTAGGCCATGCAGAACGGGCGCACCATCCCCCGAGCCTCCAGGTCATACAGAGTCAAGTGATGAATGTAGGCAAAGGCGTCCTCTGCTGAATCTCCCAGCATCACTCTTGAGTCCTCGCTGAAGTTGAGTCGAGGACCGGGTGAAGAGGGAGGGGTGTGACCTGGGCCAGACGCCTGGTAGTCCACGGACATGATGCGAACAGAGAAGTGGTTGAGGTCAAATGAGCCAATGAGCTTCTGGTCATCCGGTATCGTCAGCACAGGCTTTGGACCCACCTGGAGGCAAAAGGAGGAGTTTGTAACAATGCAATCAAATTTATTGGAGGCAGTAGATCAGTAGGTAAAGAGTTTGTCTTGAGACCGGTGGGTTGTCTGTTCAAACCCCACTCTGGCTGGTTCACTTTGTCGATGTGTCCTTGGCCAAGACGCTTTACCCACACTGCAGACTGGTGGTGGTCAGAGGGTCCAGTAGCGCCTGTGTGTGGTCACTTCACCTCTGTGGCTACAATGTAGCTTACTGCCATGAATGACTGACTGGTTGGCTGACTTAGAAAAGCTCTTTACAAATGTTGAACCCTTATATTTAATCGTGTTCAGTAACAGATCTGAGGAATTTATCCATCCATCCATCCTTTACTGCTACTTGTTCCTGTGCAGGGTCACAGGGACAAGTAAAATTTTATTTAAACAAACAGCTTATAAGACATTTATTTAGTTTATTATGTGACATTTATTTTTGCAACTTGTGCACTTTATTGGCATTGATTCATACTAACAGGAGGCATCATTTCCTTTATTACTATTTGTATCATGCTTTATAAACATAATTTGTGTTTTATGATTTATTGTCTAAGCTCTTGAGGATCACAACTCTAGGTAACTCCTAATTCAGTAGCATACTTTGCTACAGAGGTTGCCTTCTTTAAAACCTGACAGACCTGATGGCTTCCCTGTGACTGCCTCTGCATCTTGTATTATTATTAGTCATATGCAAAGCAGTTCTCTACTCAAAAGGAGATCTGATCTCAAAAATACTTCCTGAAAAAAACTGAACTGCAACAAGACATTCTTTATCAACAAAAGAATGAATGAGTTTGAGCGCTCTTTCATTAAATAACCAGGTATGAAATATTATCACTGGATCCAGAAAGGTCACACTGCAGAACAATAGCGGATACTATTTCACATGTTGTCCTTTTGTCTATTAAATGCATCTTTAAGTATTTTATTTGTATTCAAAAAACTTGAATCAAGTCTTGAATATATTTTATCTGAATTCTGTAGCAGACTATTTTCTTAGAGTTGATTTTTTTAAAGGTTTTTGTCATTTTTAACATATTTTTGGTGCAACACATATTTCCTAGAGAAACACGCACCTGCTCCGAGAACTCCGCCACCAGGATGAAGTCTCTGTGAAACTGGGCTCTGGAGGTCCAGGGGGGAGCGGGGGGTGACAGAGACACGGTAAACTCCTCAGGTAGACTCCGAGCCTCCTGCTCCTCTCCGTCCTCCTCAAACCCCTCAGAGCCGGTGAAGGGCAGCAGGTCCGGTGAGCCAATCATCTCCACCCGGTCCGGGCTCAGCCCGTGGAGGATATCAGGAGGTGTAGCGGGTCAAACACCGTCATGTCCCGGTTCCGTTCGGCTTTCTGTCCAGCCGGTGAGTCAGCTGTTGCCGCTGGACAACTTAATGACAACTACCGGGAGGTTACCAACTTGTTGCGCAGTTATTTTCGGCCACACGACACGGATATGCTTGCTGAAGATACTTTAAGGAGGAGGGTCCTCCTCCCCAGCAGCCGCGTAAACAAGCGGCGTTTTCAGGAACAGAGAAACCGAGGAGCGTTCAACACTTCCCCGCGGGGCGGCAGTCACAAGGTTTCCTAACCTTTGTCCCGGGATACGTGTTCCTCTTTCTAGCACAGAGTTAGCCAACTTTCAGCCAAACACTTCTCCTTCGAAAAGTGAAGCCTCCACACGCAGAGTCACGGTCCGTGACGTGACGGACTGAAGCCGCTACTCGTGAACAGAGCGGATAGGTGTTGTATCGAAAACAGTAACCCTACCGTCGAAGTCCCTCTCATTAAACCAGAAGCGCGAAAATCAATTTTCGCAAATTGTTTACAAATAAACAGTAAAAATCAAGTGACAAACTTGCTCTTGGTGTTTATTATTAAACATTTTTTAACGAATTGTGTTTTAAGCGTCCGAAAACGCTTTACGCTTCTTGAGCAACGCAAGAAGTTACGACTTCCTCGTAAAAGGGTCCCTTCAAGGTCATTTGATTGAGGGGTGTGTTTTTTTTAGCGAAACACCGGCATAAAGTCAAAGTACACTAAGAAAATAATCCTCATACTGGATTATGGAATAATTTCTAGTAATAATCCAAATTCAGCATTAAAAAGCCTTCATACACTAATTATATTTAAAAAAAATTATAATAGCATAAAATTAAAGCACTAATATACTATTAGGTTTTTCTGCCCAATATTTCTTGGGTACTACAGAACCTGTGTAGCACCAAATCACAGCAAAATGTTGCCCAAATGTGCAGAACTAAAAGTTATATTAAATAATCTCAGAGTCTAATAAATTCAGCTTTTCAAATTTGACATAGACCAGTCTAAATAGAATCAGATTTTTGGCCAAGTGTGGCTCTGGTGGCTCTCAAGAACAAATTGCACTGATCGAGGCAACAAGTAAACAAGGTAGACACATTATTAACCAATTTAATACTCCCCTCTAACAACATACTCCAATAACAAATATGTAAGTTAAAATGAAAAGAAAAACCCACAATTAAATTTCAGGCTAATTTCAAATCAAAATTCACTAGCAAAATTTTTCATTTATCAAGTTTGTTTAAAATTTCAATTATACCTTGCGTTTTAAAATAATAATAATAATGCAAACTTATTGAGCCATTACTTGATCTAAGCCCATCCAGGTGCAGACAAGCAGGAGAATCATGGATTGGTGATATTTTCATGATTGTTACATTGCTGATGCTGAGTGGCTTGTTTTATCTCTGTGCCTGGAATTATATCTCCTGGCTGCTGCTCTCTGATTCCTCTGGGCCTCAGTCAGTCCATCTTCCTTTTTTACAACTGCGTCTGCTGCATCCACCTCAGATTGTAACTGCACTTCCTCCGCGCTCTGAGCAGGCACATCTCTCAGCCACTGCTGGTAGTAACCACGGAAACCATCTATGTGCACCAGGTAGTTGTTTCTGGACTTGTGCTGGGATTGAAAAAGAAAAATGGGACCAATCAGTGCCAACATTTGAAGTAAAAAATCAAATAAAGCTGTCAAAATGGAAAAGCTCAGTATTGTGTGTGAAACATTAAAAATAAAAAGCAGCAGGCACAGGAAAGTGCTGTTTTCTGTTGTTTGATTTAAAGTGTGCTCTGACCTGGTTGTAGTTGGGAGGATACTGAGCAGCAAACTCCAGCTGCTTTATTATGACCTCATTAGGCCAAACACTCAAGTCTTTCATGCTTTTCAAGAGTGTTTTAAGATAAATATAATCCAGTCTCCGAGCTGCTCGCCCAATCAGAGCGGAGAACACGTGGACATTAGGTCTCAGTCCTGCATCCTGCAGAACACAAATAAACATGCATGTAATCATTTATGATCTAAAAATATTCCTGTAGCATTTTGCACATTGTGTCTAAGTGCTAGTGACTATATTAGATCACTTGTGCATTGTGGGGGTTTTAAATAACTTATGAACATTTTATAAACACTGTAGTTTAAAAAAAACAGTGAAATATCAACCAAGGATAAGATTTAAAATTGTGGGTTGGGTACAGAACTTAGTCCTTAGAAACCATGGCAACTAGACCTGCTATAATGCAGGAGGTCCAGAGCTGTTTGAGGCTGTAGGTTCCCTGTTTCTCAAGGCTTTGTGGTAAAGCATGAGCCTGCTTTCTGAGCAGGGTTACATTCTTCCTGCAGACCCGTCCCCCAATTGATTATATTTTTTATTGATTCACTTCAGCACAGTTTATAAAATTCCTGAGAGAAGTTGTTCTTTGCCTTTTTTAGATAAAAGAACATGCCTGACAGTGTGCTTCAACTTTTGATTTGCAGCCTAAGCCTGAAACTTTTACAAAAAGTATTTTCTTTAATAACAACATACATTTCAAAAACTACAGAAAAATGTCCTTTTAATAGTTCCCAATAACACTCAGTGGCTTAAACTTTCAGTTTCCAAGTACTTAAATGAGTGCTCTTTAAAAGGTTAAAAGAAAACAAGTTAGGATAAAAATGAGTGATGTCATAGAACTCACTCATTTTATATCCCTCAATGACGTGCTAGTTGTTCAATGAAATATGTACATATACTGTCAGAATGAGTTTATCTAACCTGTATGTCTTGGAGCAGCTGAAGACCATCCTCCTGCTGATCACAGGCTAAAGCAAGACATCCGAATGTCTGTATGTTCACATTCACATTACGCTGTCGCATCACACGTAGCACTGCCTGTGGAGAGAAACATCACAAATCTGAATTAAATAATGTGTTCAGCACCACATTTCAATAGTTTAATGTGTCGCAGGTTTATTGTTGCAGAATTAGGACAAATGTAACCACATAAATTTGACTGTATGGCTGTAACTGCAATACAGCTGAGCGTTTTTGATGCTGTTACCTTTGAGTCCTCGATGTTACTCGTTTTAGCTGCTTTTCGAATCACACAGTTGAAAAAGGCAACATCAAGCTTTACCCGATGCTGTTTGGCAGCTCTTAACAACAGCTGCAGAGACTGGTAGCCCGACTCCGCTGTGTCAGCCAGGAGAGTCAGCGTTCTGAGGTCTGGACTTAGGCCGCTAGCTTCCATCTTCTCCAGAAACCCTTTAGCTCCACCAATGAGAGCAAGCCTATCAGAGGCTGCATCCACAATGCTGAGTGAGAGCACAGATCCTCGCTTCCCTTCAAAAAGATCCAGCAAATTGGGCGATACAAAACCAGCTTCTGGGTGAACAGGAAGTGAGATGTTTTCAGTTTGTCTGACTGGAACCAGGTGGGTGGATTCTTCTCTTTCACCGTCATCCTGATGAGGATTGTTACTGTGTGGATCCTGCTGAAGCAATAACTGCCTCTCCAGAAGGTTGATGTCTATAACACCCCTGCAGCTGACTTCTGACTCCTCTTTGGTTTCTTTCCAGCTGTTGAGGTCAGAATTTAGCAGAATATTTGTAGCTAAAGCTGGATCACCAATCCCACAATCCCTGGCAGTTCTTAAGAGCAAGTTGTAGTTCTTAGAATCTGGAACAATCCCCGACTGCAGCATCTGTCGCCACACCTGTTATAAACATAAAATGTTCAAAAACAAAGAAACACATTTACATTTCGAGTTATACAGTAGAATTACATTTTGCTTATAATCTGTTTCACGTTGTGCGTCATTCAGCTCGAGGCTAGTCTGACTGTAAATGTTTTCTACTTCTAAATGTGCTGATCAGATCCAGTCAAATACAGAAAAGCTGCATGGACTGCTGGTCTGTGCTCCAAAACATTCAGCAATATCAATAAATAAAGGAAAATATTCCATGTGTATGTGTGCATGGGTATTTACCTGTAAAGCCAATCTGAAGCCTGTCTCTTTGTCCTTCAAACAGCCCATTAGCAGGTAGTGAAATGTCTCCTGAGTTACAGTATGTCCATTCTGCAGCATCTCCTACAAACAAATGCAAACTTCTCTTTACACAGACGGATACCTGACTTTCTCTAACTCATAAACAAGAAGCCAAGTGTTGTACCCTCAGTGTGTGAATGCAGGCTTGAAGATGGTTGGTAATGGCATGAGTCTTTAGCAGAGCGTGGTACGTGATGGTACTCAGGGAGTAGTTTTTGCGACAGAGCTCTTGTTCTAGCTTCAGTGCTTGCTGGAGCCCGGCTTGTTTTGATGGAGACTCGGCGCAGGCATTGAACAGTGCAGTGTAGGTCGCATCTGAAGCATCCAGACCGCGTTTCTTCATCTAGAGGATAAACACAAATTATGAAGAGGTTAGTAATTGTGTTTTGTGGTCTGAAAAATTTACAACTGAGAATGGTGTATAAAGGTGCACAATAATGCATATAATCTGAATAAATATGAAGCTCATGCTAATGTATTTATATTTACTGTCCTCTTATGCATATTAATAGGGAGCCTCTAAATGAAACCTTTTAACCAATAAAACTATACTCATACATCATTGTAGAGTCTGAAGGCCTTTTTGAGCTGTCCTGCTCGACCACAGCCTCCAATCAGGACAGAATAGTTGAACTCCTCAGGCTGAAGCCTCTCCTCCTGCAGCATTTGCCTGCTGAAAAGATCCAGAGCTTCCTGCAGCTGTAAGAGAATAAAGCACATTTATATACAACTTAAGATAAAAACAAAAACTGGGCAAAGCAGCTTAGCCAGGCTAACCTTGTTCTCTTTGATCAGCTTCTTGCACTGTAAGAAGTACCAGTAGGGAGTATTTCTCCTCCCAGGCCTCCTGTGAGGTTTATCCAGGTCCTTCACCTCGTTTTCTTCTGCAGCATCTTCTCGGTGTCGCAGGTCCCGGATGTCTGAGCTGCTTTTCCTGAATGACCTCCTGGATGAAAAGTCGCTGGACAAGGAACCGAAGTTTTCCGTGTCCGGTCCATTTGAAGAGGAGTCGGCCACATCTTTTCTGAAGGAAGTTGAAAGGGACACAAACCTGACCGTGTGTCCATCTGAGGGACACCGTGACGGACCATAGGACAGCACTCTGCTGGACCGTAGCTGGGAAAAATCAGGACCTCCGGTCTGTGTTTTTAGTATCTGCCTCGCAGCTGAACAGACCCACAACCGGGAAACTGGGATCTTATTCCCGTGTCGGACGTACGAAAATGCGACAGCTGTCAACATCTTTAAAGTTTTATCCAGCTCCTCGCATGTAGAACAGTTTCCTCTACAAAGCAAGACATCAAAAACACATGTCCAGTCAACAGCTCCACTGCTACCACGACGGTTCAATGACGCGACTACTTCAGACCGGAGTAGTAGAATACACATACAATTGAAACGCTGTTTTAATGCCTTTGGTAATTAAACTCAGGTTAATGTATTTATTATTAATTTAAATATATTAAACGATTTTCTCATTTGTCAATCAACTTGTTGAAAAGTAATAAATCAAGAAATCTTTCCTAAGTCTTATCGATTACAGCGTTGATCAACTATTACGCCTTTTTGTGCCATTTATATAGGCGTTTGCTGCCCCCTACTGGTCCAACGAGTTAATTTAGTGTTTCAGGGAAGATAAAAGAATAAAGTGAGGACTAGATGAAACACACACATGTCTTAAACAGGCTGCCAATAGTGTTTAAGGTAATGAAGCACAATAAAAACTGTGCACCCCCCCCCCCCCCCCCCC
>SSNR01000164.1:134680-193642 GCA_006937965.1 Callopanchax toddi | reverse complement strand
CCCCCCCCCCCCCCCACACACACACACACACACACACACACACACACACACACATTCTTTGTCAACTCCAGCAGAAAAATCCTTATCACATTGTATTTATCTTATGGTTTTGGTTACTTCACAAATTAATATTCTTGTACACAAAAAACTTATCACTAGTGATCAATTACAGTGCAATTTGATCATCAATAAGTCAGTTGTTTTTTTCACAGTCATTCACTTTTTTCTGAGTTTTATTAAACCACATTTAAAAGGGGAAATGACCAAATATTGAGTCGATATTAATAAAAAAATATTTAAATAAAACTGATCATTAATAAAACAAAAAAGGAAATATACGTATTTTTAATGCGATCAGAATTGTTTTTAAAGCAAATCAAATATTTATCCAAAAATTATCTTTGCAAATTTAAAGCTCATGAGTCATCACAACTAACTAGCAATTGTATCTGGCTTCATGTCATAAAATGTATATAGCTCAAAGTAAATAATACATTTCAAACATGCTCATGTGACTTTGCTGCAACAATTCAAAAATATATCCAGACAGAAAAACTGTACACTGTTAAAAATACTTCATTGATTTTATTAAACCATTTTTTGTTACAGCCTCAGGCACAAGATCTTGGTACAACTCCATCCCTTATTATTATTTCTGGCACATATTTTAAAACTTAGTAACAAGTCTCTTACATGTTTTGGTTGAGATGCACAAGTAGCACCATGTGTGAGATGTAATCAAAAAATAAACCAAACTCAAAAGCCTGAGAGGGTAAATGTCCTGTAAAAGTCATCATTACACTGTCACACAAATGTAAACAATCATGGCTCATGATTTTTTTTGTAAAGCAGCTGATGTAACACTCAAATCTGAGCAAAGATGACAAACAGTCACTGATTGTGAATTGTGTTTCTAGACGTATTCACCCTGAAGCTTTCTGGTGACATCACAGTGGGGATAAGTGAGGCGGTTGTGCAACATGGCTCTGAAACAATGTAATCCGATCCAGCAGCGTTAGTGGAATACCTCTGATGACTGAGGGCAGGTCTTCGTGTTGTAGTGGATAGATGACCACACTGAGTGCTGCTCGCTCCACTGAAAATCTAACAGAAAGAAAACACACCGATTGAGGAGTGTGAATTTCCTAAACAAAGACAGTTAGGAATTACACTTTATTATAATTAATTAAATAATAACCTGTCCAGTAGAGCTTTCTGAAGTGTCCGACAAGCCACCAGGGTGCCCCCCATGAACATGTGGCACATGATGACTTGGCAGCATTGCTCCATGAAGGTCTCGGTAGCCGACAGGTCAAAAGTGCCACTTCGAGAGATAAGACAGAGTCGCTGCAGGCGAGAGCAGCAAGACAGGGCCTCAAAGAAAGAGGCATTAGCGTTCAGGTAGGGCTGCTCCAGCCTACAACACAAACACACAACCTCAATAAACAAAACCAACAACTTCTGAGTCTTAATCAGAAGACCGTGTCATGTGATTAACAAAAAGTATAGGTTAGAACATCAAAAACAACAAAAGAAAATTGAAATTACAGAGACTATGACAAAGTTTAATTAATTTTAGTTGCATCCTAACATTTGTTTGGATGAAGACATTATTAGTTTCAAACACTTCAATGAAAAAATAGAAAATAAACCTATTAAATAAAGTAATATACTGTATATAAAGTATATATATAAAAGGTAACTGTTTTTTAGAAGAAGAAAAGAACACAAACGGATCTTCTAACCTTAGTTCCTGCAGCTGTGTGCACTGTTTAAGTGTCTCCAGCAGAGCAGCAGTGTAGTTCATTGTTTTCAATGAACCCAGATTGGCTAAAGATAAAACTCGCAAGTCTGTGCAACGTCTGGCCAGCTGTACTAGTCCTGTTCCTCTAAGAACTCCAGGAAGACCAGCCAGAGACAAACGGTGCAGTTGAGGCAAAGCTTCAAGTGCTGCTAAATGTGCATCTCCAACTCCCCGTGCCCAGGCACACATACCACGAGGCTCCACGCTAGCACGAGTGCAGGGCTCTAGTCGAGGCAGAGCTGAGACAAAACCTGGCCCAATAAGCTCAAAGGTTTCTAAAAAAGGGCAGCCAGCTATGAGCAAAGCCAGCGCTGAAGTGCTGTCTCCTGACGGAGAAGGTTCTGAATCAAGTCTGTAATTCTGGAGCCCCACTCGAGGGGCTTTCTTCAGTCCCTGGAACAATGGGGAGGAAGCTGTGCTGCGTGAGATGTGATTTGTATTCACACCATCTGACAGAGCACATGCAGGAAGGGTAAGACAGCGCAGGTGTTTGAATTTACCCAAGCTGGCACACAAGTGTGTTTCTCCATCCAGTCCAAGGGAGTGTTCATGATGGTAGTGTGTGTGCATCAGGTTCAGGTGTTTTATGTTGGAACAGGTAACAGCCAACTGACTCACTGTCCCAGTAACCAGCTGATCTTCCACACTCCTGCACTCCGAGTAAGGAACGTGGTTGATGCCGCTGAGGTTGAGGCTGATGAGCTGTGTGGTATCTTGGACTCCTCCGTTCAGCAGCGACTGAAACACCTGCGGCCACAGTGTGGGGCAGCGGCTAAAGCTCAGGTGCTTGGGGCTGTTTCCGTCCAGAGCTCGCTTTAGAGAGAATGAGTCTAACCAGGACCGAGGAAGCTGCAGCGCCACCAGGTCTCCTCGTTGACCCAAACTTTGAGCTAGCGAGGGAGCAGCCGGCCAGTGAGCTGGATTCGGACCAGGAATCGACACGAGGAAAACTCGGAGATGCTTTGGAATGTGGACACTAAACACTGCCAGGTAGAGTAGGAGCAAGGTCTGGTTCACCTGTGGCCATCATGACACAAAAACATCACTCACAGTGTTATATGACAGATAGAAACAGGTTTGATTTACATGTTTACTAAAAAATAAACAACAACTCACCTCTCCTGGAGCCAGCCTGGCTGTGAACTCCTCCAGCTGTTCATAATGTGGAACACTGCTCTGACCAACCATCAACTGACAGCAAACACCCACACCCTCTCTGGTCACATCTGGGATGTCAAACTGCAGCATCAGCCTACAAAACGCACACACGCGCGCGCACACACAAAATTCCCCAATTGATGATTTAAAAAACATAAAATTATATTTTCTTTGCACAGATTTTTCTAGAAAAAAATCAACACATACATAGAAAGAAATAAGTCTAGGTCTCTGTGTGTAAAATCTTTGTAATCCCACAGGTTCTTACTTGCGAAGTTGGGCACAGCACGGCACCACACCATAGCTTGGTGTGAACAGTGTCTGTCTAAGCTCTGTCAAGCGACTCAGTGAGTCCACTGCCTCTGAACTGAGCAGAGCAGAGTTAAAACAGGGCCTAACGTCAAAAGCCAAGGATCTTAGCGAGGACAGAGAGGAGAGGAGGTGCGACAGACAAAGAGAAGTGAGGCGACAGCCTGTGACATCGAGGTGCGTCACTGTTCTGCAGCGTGCCAGATGCTCTATGGTGGAACCAGACAGCCAGTAGCAGCCATTGAGGCTGAGAGACTGCACGTGATTGGCAAGATGTTTCAGGATATAACGAACCGATTGATCATCAGCCTGAAAGAGCAAATAAACTTCAATAAAATTATCCAGAAATAACAAACACTGAAAAAAGGGGGAAAATATCTAACTTCTTTACCAGATATTCTTCAGACAATGTGATGTGGGTGAGCAGGGTCTTGTCATGGCAGAGAGTGTGCAACTTTTGGCAGACATTTGCCACATTAGTCAGGAGGTCGCACACTGGAACATGACGGAGGATGCACAGCAAGATCTCATCAGACAAATCAGACATCCCAACGGATGTAGAAGACATTGTGTTGTTGTCCCAAACAGCCTGAGACAGACAGAAAAACTATCAGCTATATGATTTAGGATCAATTTTATATTTAAAAGCGCTTTAAATAGTTTCTAGGGTATTGCCATTCTCTTATTTCACCAAGGAGAGAGTCAAGGAGGAAATATGCAACACTTCCAGTTGATTTGTTCAGTTTTTGAAAATATTACACAAAACATAAAGCAAAATTTGTAAAGAATTGTTAAAGAGTTGACGCAAATTTGGAAGGGTGATAAACCTTGGAGTTATTGTAAATGACTTGATAGAATGCAGAATCAGACAATGGTGTGGGTAAATATCACCCTCTTATTTATATAGTGTGTCCATGTGGTAACATAGCATTAATATAGTATTTAGAGATGTTAATATATCTTACTGCTTTATGAGTGAGGCCTAACAAAACCAAAAATATATTTACTACTGTAAATAATGAAAATATGATTACTGTAACGCAAAAAGTGTTTGACGTTTAAGTAAAAAAATTATTTTTTAACAGTAGCAATTGATACAACTAGCATGTTCAGACAGTTTAATGTAGCAGAGTTGACACATGCATATATAAAAAGGAAAAACTTAAAGCCATGTAGTGTTCTATTATTTAATTTAAGCGCAAGAGAAATAGCAGAAAAGGGCTAGCAAAAATCTTGCTTCAGCGACAAAATTAGCCAACAATTTTGTGTTCCACAGTACCGAAACAAGACGCGTCATGTGCAGGTTGGCACACCGCATACCTGTACAATTTGTCCGTCCATGTCTTCTGTAATCCCCACAGAGTTTCATTTAGGACTGTGGGCATTTCAAATGAAGATACATTGATGCGAGTGGTGTTTCGATATTTGTTCGCGACTGATATTTCCGCTTTTACCCTGAACCGTGAGTGGCTGGATGTCAGCTGCACGGAAGAAATCTGCTGCTGCACACGACGACGGCTCAATTACGGTGACGGACTTACTTCCTGTAGAGTCAGGAGAACGTAGAACATTTACAGTTTACAATAAAAAACAAAACAAAAACTATAATATCGTGAAAAGTAATCATTATTTTTGTCACTCATTTCAGAGAGTGAATCTCATATATATAGTTGTTATATAAAAGTGTGTAAATACACATTTTATTTCATAACGACAAAAATAGAAGAACAAGAACATTTTTTAATGTAGAACTTAAACATCTGCTGAGATGGATCATTCTCTCCTCTACAGGTATCACACCAAAACAGAGGATCCCAAAGCGGTCCTAAAATGTTTTTGTTAATCTGGGAGTGATGCTGATATCTTGAGTTGTCATCAGCGTTATTGAACATTTTTTAGGAGAGAGTTTATGATTCTCTATAATCAGCAGTAAATCAAATCAAAAGAAGCTTCAAGTTTGAATTTCTCCTTTCTTGGCCATGGCTGGACTGTCTTTCCAGACAGAAAGATAAATATAAATGTGAAAGACAAACAGAAAGGCTGATAAATAGGTTGAAGACAGACAGAAAGATGAAATCATATGGTAATAGCTCAATAACTTTTGACTTGAGCACAAAGTTTTGCTGAAATTTGAAGGATTCCACAGTCATTTCAAATAGGCACAAAATTCACATGGAGCTGAATATCTTGAAAGTATAATAGATAATACCAAAAGTCATAGCCAGAAAGCCTGTACACACTGAACATTTTTATATATAATTAGCTGAAATAGAATTGCAGAAGAACAACCAAGACAGCAAACAGAAACTAAGAAAGTTTAAATCTGAATTTGTGGGGTTTTGTTTATCCATTCACCCCTTGAGGACTGACCACTGATCCCAATGGGATTAAAAAAATAGGGATTTTCATAGACATATACCCAACATTTTGATGTTTTGTCACCAGAGCCACATAGTGTTGACTGTATCCCCAAGACATTGAACTCCATTATGCTGGAAACAGCATTGTTCAACACCAAACTGTTCTTAGATGGTTTGGAGGATTTCCTCTTGTAGAATGATCTCAGGATGCTTTACTGTTGGCAGTGCACAGTTTCTCTTCTCCAGTTTTCTGGAAGCTCCAACTTCTGACTGCTATTTATATGGTTAATCACAATATTTTATGCACTTAAGTGTAAATTAAAGTATTTGCACTTGTAAAAGCAAGGTACAAAAGTTTGTTTTTAACATGAAAGGCACAAGACAAAGTTACTAAACTGATCATTGATTGTAAAATAAAACCCTGTTCCTTCTAGACATTTACATCCTTGAGGAACTTTCACTGCTGATGGAATGAGCTTTTACATATAGATGGAGCAATGTTTAGTTCAGATCTTGTGAAATTGAATATTTTTCACAAAACCGATGTAAATTGCCATCTTAAAGCTACATTAAAAATGTCATTGCATTTCATGCAAATGCTGTGTTTTAACCTTGTATTGGTACAGTTGTCAGGAGAAACACTGACATCCTCTGGACAACTGAGTACTGCTCCTAATGACAAAATGGTTTCACACCAAAACTTTACAAGATTTACTTCCATTTGATGTTAAGATTTAAACAAAAGCTAAAAAATGTACACTTCCCAGCTCAGATTCACAGCTGCTTTTGATGAACAGTCTGAACACCTTTGGGTCTAATAGGTGGGAATTTATATCTAGCTCAATCCTGCAGAGAACTGTCTGCTCCTCCATGCTGTGGTTGCTTAAACAGTTTGACTGCCTACAAAGAGGTTCAGGAGTTTGTCATTTATGAAATTATACAAGTTGAACACAATACTTTGTTGCAAATGAGCTTCAAGTCAGCCTTATTTTGATTTCTGTAAATTTGCCAGTTTAGGGTTTTCTGATTAAACACTGAAAAGCCGATTTAGAAAAGTTGCAGTCATGTTGGGGTTTCCTGCCGTTTTTGCAAGTATAGAATTCTGTTTTAGTATTTGAAGTTTGAAGTGTGTAAAAACCCCTTACAAAAAAACAAAAAAAAACCACACAGGTGTTGCAAGATGAAGAACAAGCAGGCAGAAATCTCAGACATGTGCGCTTTATTGGGTTTTAGTGTAATGAGGCCTAACCCCATGCACAAACCTTATACACCTCAATACAAGGTAGAAGCCTCGTCTTTTGTATGATGACAAAAAACTGGACCGAGTATTATTTAAGGCTGAAAGTACAAAAAAAAAAAAGTTCTGATTACATAATTTACATATTAAGCAATACTACAGATCTGTTGGGCAGTGAGCCCACCAGAGAACAAACCTTCATAGAGGCAAATAAGGTGGTGAACAAAGACATCTGGAATGACCTACACAACACGACAGACATGTTTCTCACACATTCACACCGCCTGGATGCTCCGTACTTCCTGTAGAGTTTGTCCCCCCATCAGGGGGCATAGTGCCATAGCCAGAGTGATGACAGAATGGGAAGAGGTGTTGGCTCAGCACATGTGTTGGTGTAGATATGCAGAGCCTGTTTGAGCTTGGAGCAGTGTTTCTTTGAGGGAGAGGGAAGGAATCGAGTCCGCTTAGAAGCATTTCCTGTGAACAATGCTGGGGCCAGACTCATCGTACTCCTGCTTGCTGATCCACATCTGCTGGAAGGTGGACAGGGAAGCCAGGATGGAGCCTCCAATCCATACAGAGTACTTCCTCTCTGGGGGAGCAATGATCTGCAGAGACAAATTTAGAGATTCAAATACAAACATCAAGCCACATTTTGCATAGTTGGACATTTGCAACAAAACTTTCCTAGAGTTTCCTCAAAAGATTCAAAAAATAAAAAATTTACAAAGTGTACCTTAATCTTCATGGTGGTGGGTGCCAGAGCAGTGATCTCCTTCTGCATACGGTCAGCAATGCCAGGGTACATGGTCGTACCTCCAGACAGGACAGTGTTGGCATACAGGTCCTTACGAATATCCACGTCACACTTCATTATGCTGTTGAAGGTAGTCTCATGGATACCGCATGACTCCATACCTGGGGGCAGGTAAAGTTTAAATAAGAGGGCTCAAAATATTGCCATTTAAAACCTGAAGTTTGTTACCCACCAAGGAATGAAGGCTGGAAGAGGGACTCTGGGCAACGGAACCTCTCATTTCCAATGGTGATCACCTGTCCATCAGGAAGTTCATAGCTCTTCTCCAGTGATGAAGAAGAGGCAGCAGTTCCCATTTCTTGTTCAAAGTCCAGTGCAACATAGCACAGCTTCTCCTTAATGTCACGCACAATCTCACGCTCGGCTGAGACAAACCATATCAAGTCATTAAATTTCAGTGCATAGCAAATTTTAAATTCCTGTTCAAGTTTATTTTTACCTGTAGTGGTGAAGCTGTAACCCCTCTCAGTCAGGATTTTCATGAGGTAGTCTGTGAGGTCTCTGCCAGCCAGGTCCAACCTTAGGATGGCGTGGGGCAGAGCATAGCCTTCATAGATGGGGACCGTGTGAGTCACACCATCACCAGAGTCCATGACAATACCAGTAGTACGACCAGAGGCATACAGAGACAGTACAGCCTGGATGGCAACGTACATGGCAGGAGTGTTGAAGGTCTCAAACATGATCTGGAGGGAAAGACAAGCCATTAGTTGCTCAATTATATCAAAGTAACTCAAGGAGGCTAGTATTGTTAATACCATTACAAACCACAAAGCTACAAAGTTTTAGTTGAAGGAAAGTCTCAAGTACAGCAGCTTGCCAAGTTATTCTTACTCATGCAGACACCCAAGTAGGTAAATCTAACTAGAAAATCTGTTTTAAAAAAACTGAACTCATGCTGCAACTAGTCACTCTTAATGCAGTGCAGGATAGAAACCTGAAGCATCCGTAGAGAGGAAAAATGTATTTCAGCTCAGGAAGAAGAAACCTACAGGTTCAAGAAGTAGGAGGAAATGACTGAGCCAAGATATCAGGAACTTCCCCATGTTATGCCCCCCTCTCCATTTTGTATGCATCAGCTTAGTTACCTGGGTCATCTTCTCCCTGTTGGCCTTAGGGTTGAGGGGAGCCTCTGTCAACAGGACTGGGTGCTCTTCAGGGGCAACTCTCAGCTCATTGTAGAAAGTGTGATGCCAGATCTTCTCCATGTCATCCCAGTTGGTCACAATACCATGCTCAATGGGGTATTTGAGAGTCAGGATTCCCCTTTTACTTTGTGCCTCATCACCAACATAACTGTCTTTCTGGCCCATACCAACCATTACACCCTGGGGAGAATAAAGTCAGTTTAATTGTTCAGAATATATATAAAAAATTATAGCCTATATGGATATGGGAGAAAACAAAACTGTACCTGATGCCTGGGACGACCAACAATGGAGGGGAAGACTGCACGTGGAGCATCATCTCCTGCAAAGCCAGCTTTGCACATTCCAGATCCATTGTCAACAACAAGGGCTGCAATTTCGTCTTCCATTTTCTGAGGAGAAATTTAATTTTCAAAAACTTGATGTTCCAATAACGTCACTTTACACCTGGTAATCTACTAAAGTTGAAGCCCGGTCATTTAAGGGACTGTACACTGGATGTCGCAGTTGCGCAGGGTCCAATCCAGATCTGAGGAACAAAAGAGCTTTTCAACCGGTCTGGCCATGACCATATAAGGAAAAAGTGAGGACAGCCTGGAGACAGAGGGAAACCGGCCCGGAAGCCATCCCGGGTGTCACCAAACCTCAGATGTCACCCACAGCCGGCCACTCCCCTCGATAATGAATTAACCATCCACATGCGCCATCATCAACTTCCCTCCCAGGTGTGTGAAATGATGTGATCACTGAAATATTTTAAAGATGCGAAAAAAGCAACTTATTTCCGACAATCTTCAAAAAGCAACCATTTTAAAAGGCCAATGTCACTGTTGCGATGCTATTAAAGCCATAAAAATACGAAGATGAGAAAAAAAAAACTTCATCAAGTTTATAAAGTCATATCTGCCATCTGTGACTGAAACCTGAGACGCCAGCGTTGCTAAAGCAAGATGCTGACTTGTAAGCGAGAAGGTCAAGCCTTTAACGCAGTCTGATTTAAGACCGAGCAGGCGATAAGATAACGGCAGAGAAACTATTTCACACCATTTAAAACATCTCAACGCCACGTTTTACATACACGACCACGTAGCATCAATTCACACTTACGGTGTCTTCATATTACAGTCAAACATAGTTTACAAACTATTGATTTGGGAAGTTCACTAAAAACATGAATAAAGTAGGTTCCATAATATTTAAGCACAATAACTCCCCTTTTCTTTTCGTCTCTTACCTGTGTGAAGGAGGGATATCAGTTCAGAGGACCTGTTAGTGAGCTTTACACTCCGTAGTGTCTGAGCTTGACTGCAACGGAGGCCAATATATTGCAAGATTTTATCCGCGCTCGTGCTGCAGCCCCTTTCCATATAAGGAAAACTTTCCGCACGGCGCCCTCTGATTTGCTCTGCTCTATCCAATGGGAGTGGCGCATGCAGATAACGGGTCTGCGCCCTGTCATGGTTGTTGAGGGGACATGTATCACAAAACTAACCCACATGTCTTTTTAAAGGAAACAGTATTTTAAATTAAATTTCTCTGCTCCTTGTTATTATGATAGTAGTGAGGAGGTCATGCAAGCATGGTACACAAGTGGTCAACAAATCATAAATATTGGTGTAAGACTCAAGTACAGTTCTTAAGCATGAAATAATTTAAATCATATGTCCTTAAATAATTAATTTAGGTAAATCTGGACAAATGTTGTTTTTTAAATCAGTTTAAACTAAATTGTGCTGTAATTGTTTAGAACACTGGGATAATCCAGGCTTGAAACAGGCTCGGATATTCATTACTAATCTATCTTAACTATTTTTGAGAATTTGGCACAAAAGTACAACAGACAAGTTCATAATTTGATTTGGATGAAGAGATGAATACCATAAAACTGGCTTGCAAAGCAAAATTTGCTCACTTATCACAGATACTCATTAGTAGTGTTGGCAGGATTTACTAAGTGTCACTGACAGCACTGTTAACACATCGTTTGACATGTCTGCCCAGGCATGTCAGTCTCAAACTCTCTCTCTCAGACACACGCACACACGCACACACGCACACACACACACACACACACACACACACACACACACACACACACACACACACACACACACACACACACACACACACACACACACACACACACACACACACACACACACACACACACACACACACACACACACACACACACACATGACTGACACAAATGCACATTTGGAGGTGTGTTTACATCAAAACTCCAGCAGCTGTAAATCTCTTATCCTTCATCACTTGTGTAATGTGTGGTTGAAGGAGGCTGATTAACATCACTTGCCCTAAAGACATGGTGAACAGGTGCGACGGCATCAAAATGAAACATTGAGGTCTATCATGACTCATTTCAGTATGCATGTACACACCATCCAAATATTATGTCAAACAACAAACTTTGTGTTTCAGAAACATTAATTATTTTTTATTATTTGAACATATTCAAGTTTCTTTTAAAAATCTTGTAAATTACTTTTGAATTTGGTTAAAGGATTAATTGCTCAGCCCAGCTGCTGTTTCAACTCCACTAGGGCACAAGGCAAAGACTTATAAACCAACACTGAGAGTTCTCACAAGCTCTGTATGTTCCTAATAAGGATATATGGGAGCCAGTTCACCAGTAAGGACAGGAAGCAGGGTTTTACAGTGCCTCGTTTTTTTAAAGATAAATGCAGGAAGTGACCACAGCTAAAGGACAACATGCAGGAAGGTGGATGAATGAACTGATCAGTGAATTGGCTTTTCAGAATGGTATTATCCTGCTTTAGACTTAGACCAAACACACACACACCAAGTATAGACCCAGGGCGTGCAGGACAACCATCCCTTTAAGAGGTCCTTTGGATGACATCCATATAAGGAGATATTGGAGGGCGGTCACATAGGGGAAAAAATGCACTTCTCAGGTCATGTGACTGGTCTGAGGAAATGAATGAATCTCTCTTTTTAAGGCTGTGCATGTGCTTGTGGCTGTGTGAAAGTTGGTCACTAATCAGCCCATTTTCTACGTACAAAGGATGTCATTCATGTCCTCAAATGATTCCTTTATCAACATATTTGTATGTTTTTCTAATCTTTGTTCTCACCTAACTCCCCTTTGACACATGTATTTCTTATGTAATTTCTTGAGCCTTTTCAAAACTCAGCAGAGTACATGACTAATGCATGCTTTTCAACACACACACACACACACACACACACACGGACGGTAGGCTCTCCCTCCCTGCACTGCTCACTCCCTCAGTCAGAGAAACTCAGGCCTGGCTTTGGGTTCTGACTAAGACCGTATATGGATAAAGCCAGCAGGTATCTTCTGTCCACTTTTCACCCATCTCAAACTTCAGTGCTCCATTTCTCTTTAAAACACAAATCACTGTTTTTTGTTATATTTGTCACATCTCCATTCTTTATGCTGGTTTCATTTACTCTCATGTCATTTGTGGGAGTGTGAGCGTGATTACCTGTTTCACTCTTTACTGGTCTCTCCCAGTCAATTATGTCACATTCCATAAAGAAGGGTGTGTTCAGTATGTGATGTGTACTATCTGGAAAAAAGCGGTGACGTAAATGTCTGACCTCTTTGCATTTTACAAAATGTGTAAGTTAGTTTCCATTGTGCAAGCAAATGAGAGATAAGTTATTGCATAATCTTTGACCTTCCATTGTTGAATATATAACATGGAAATAAACCAATAGGGCAACTATTGATTTAAAGAGACATTTTACTTAAAAGGAGAAGTTTAAAACAACAGTGACTTTTGGAAAAGTTTTATCCCAAACACATTATAGTGATTAATAATCTGATTTCAGGTGGCCTTTTTGTGTAAATTCATTTTCATTTTTGAACATGTGAAGCAGTTGCACTCAGCAGACATTCATTCTCCCATAGGCTAACTGTTTTGCTAATGTGCTACATTTAACAACTTTTAAAATATAACTTTTTTATTTTATTTAAATTGTATTTTTGTATGTTTGCTTAGAGTCATTTAGGTAGCTAAATGAAGAGAATAAACTTTAAGTTTCTCAACATACAGAAACTAAATTATGCATATTGTTTTTTTGGTTTCAGATTCCACTAACATCTTGCTAGTTTACATTATCTTAGAAAAACAAAAGGAGACATTAACCTGGCTCAGTCACAAGGAAGGATGAAAGTCCCATATTTTTTCTTTTACTTACAGTTCTTTGTAATTAAAAGACCTAGGTCAAAGGTCAACACCAAGATAAGCAGATGACAACTGGGCTCAGAATGGGCGTGGCCTGGGGAAAGTAAGCCAATACAGTTCTCACTTTTATGCTAAGCTAGGGTAAGCTAACTAGCCATTAGCCTATTCCCTTAAATAAAGAACTGGCAGACGATTCATGAGAAGTTCAATGTAAATCAACAACATATGATTCTTAGTTTTTACATTATTTTTAGGTTTTAAATATAATTTATGTTGTATAGTTGAGGTTAATTTTATGTTTAAACCTCACACTGTTCTTACTTTTGGGCCTATGGAGTTCATCTGGGGTCAATTTGACCCCCTAAGACAGCATGAGGGTTAAAAAACATCTAGCCAGGTAAGTTTAAATTTGAAAATGTTTTTAAATTCCCAAATTAAAATGCATATACAAAATACAACCCTGATTTAAACCTATTAAAGCATTAAATTTATCTCTACGTACCATATATAATAGATATTCATGGAACAAACTCAAAACATTAAAAAAAAACATTAAGAGAAAGAGCTATTAAAAAGCTATTAATCAATATACACATTTACATTTATTTTACATTTTTATTAGCAAAACAATACCATTTAAGCTTGATATTCCATTTAAAATGACGAGAAAAACACATTTTCTTCTTGCTTGTGTCAAGCAGTCCAGCTCTTTCCCAGGTCTACCAGCTCCATGCCTTCACAGTAGGACCGTGGACGTGACGCCCTGACCTGGTTAGGAGGGAGGACATGTTATAAAACCAGATACACATTTTCACCTACCAAACTCTCCCACATACAACAGAGTCAAACACTCACTGTGGGTGTCCTGTGGGAAGCCAGTTGCTGCAGAAGCGGGAACGGAGTCCAGTGAATGGGTTCTACAGGCCAGCTACAGACAGAGAGGTCACTGGCCTTACCAGAGTCCAACACACCATCCCCCATGCTCATCTCACTCCCCCTCCAACCATACTGGGAGCTGCAGAGCAAACAGAGAAGTGAGGGCTTATTTACATAATCAGAACTTTGGAGAACAGAATGCTGCAATCGTAGGTCAAGGTACAGTCAAGAAAAACCACAGGTTTCAAAACACTCATTAGCATTTTTTTTCCCCTTGAAATAACATTTTGCAATTTCCTAACTAAAAAAAAAAAATCACAAGAACAATCAACAAATTAAGAAATAGCTAAAAGAAAAGTGACAAACATGCAGAATATTCACTTTTGGGATTTTTTAGCATCTTCTATATTTCCTTTACATGATGTTTATAATTATTGTATTGATTAAGGCTCTTCTATCAGTACTGCAAGAGGCAGGGAGATGTTCAAAGTGACATAACTGTAAAGTCAAAGAGGCTCAATGCAGATCTGAGAAAGAGGAATGCATGAATATATTTAACACTAACTTGCTTTGTACTTTTTTAAACATGTTCTTCTCTCATAGCTCTTGTATTCAAGTTCAAATCACTTTTTCTATTCTGTTATTAATGTTAGGGTTAGATGAATCAGCAGGTCAGACATCTACAAATTCAGGAATCAGTATCTGCTCTCAAAACCAGAACTGGTGCATCTCTACCATGTGTGCTTTTACCTGTGAGGGTAAATTGTGTTGAGGCGTGCGCCATGGCTGGGGCAGGTGGAGGCCAGTGACAGTGTGTCGTCATGGTAACAGCAGGGGCGGTCGAGCGCCCGCAGATGAAGCAACTCATCAGACCGTGTGAAGGCAGGATTGTCAAGTGAATCTGCTGATCCTGCCCATGAACGCAACCAGAACCGACCCGACAGCTCGTCAAAGTGGTTGAACTTGCGATAACTGCACACAAAACAATACAAAATAATACATTACAGAACAAATAAACAAATAAACGTTATTTCTTTATTTTATTTTGCCTAAACAGGCAAGCATAACAGCTTGAACAAATTTAGAGCAGACCTCTCTGAACTTAGACTTAGAGCTAAGGTATTGTTCTCACATTTAAGTCAATATAATCATAAAAGTATGAATTATACACTCCTTGCTTTTAGTAATTTACCTAAACTCAACATTTTAGAAAGCTGCTGCCTTCAACTTTAAGATGCTTTATAAGTCTAACACTATCTGGAAACTTTTAAATCGTGCAAACAGTTTAAATCCAGATTTGACTTTAAAGATAAAACTAATATGGATACAACAGAAAGTCACAATAAACATTCATAAAACTGACAAACATTTTTCCATTCATATAATCACATGCAAGGACTGTTTTATTTGACCGTGTTAAAGGTTTACTAATGAATTGATCATTTCTTGCAAAGATGGCAGGCATGCATAGGTCTACTATATAATAACCCAAACACTCCACATCTCCTGGTTCTGTGCTCTAAAAGAGTGATGACAAGTGAACATGTCACAGTGTGCAGGGCTGAGGGTAAAAAGCATCCTTCTGCCAGACAGCGACATCTAGTGGACATTGTGTATTTACTGCGTTTTATCTCAAATTTACCACATTTATATGCAATTATGTACGTTTTTCCTCCTAATTTTGCATATTTTTATTATAAATATTTCAAGTTTGGTGTAGAATCCAAGAGAGCTGCTTAAAAAGAATCATTTATTTTCAGCATGAAGCTATCTCTAAGACTTTAAACAGCTCTTTAAGGTAGAAAGATGCGAGTACCTGCTACGAGTCTGGTCCACTTTGGCCTGGATCAGAATGGCTCGATAGCGTCGCACAGCCACAAAGGCCAGAATGCCAATCACAGTGGCTATGATGAGCAGGATGGCAAGGCAAGCACCTACGAGCCGCATCCGAGTCATCCTCATGTCACACCTCTGACCCATGTACCAGAAGTCATCACCTACAAGACAACTAATACAACATAACCTCACTCACTCTCAGAATGTCTTCAGATGAATGTATGTGGACACTTTGTGTGCCATTAGGTTACCGGCAGACAGGAAGCTGGCCTGGGTGGTGAGTGCAGATGCCGTGGTGATGGCAGTAATCGAAGCGACACAGAGAGGAGCAGCTGTAGTTTGTGGTGCCAGGCTCAGGGATGCATTGAAACCCTGCAGGGCACTGCAGTAACCAGTCACACGCATCACCCTGCAGTCCTGGAATGAAGACGTTTTGAATTAAAAATACTTCATTTTTAACAAAGTTGTTTGGGAATTGATAAGGTAAAACAACCTCTACAGCTGTTTTCATCAAATACTAGTCATTAAAGCACAAAATTAATGTATTCCCCCTGTTCTAAAACAGAGCGAGCTTTAACCTTTCATTATTTTCTCCACTGACAAAAGACAGTTATGCTTGGACTCATTTAGATGCAACACGTTTAGAACACCTCAAACCAAAACAATAAAACCTTCAGCCATCCATCTTCTGTAACCGCTTAGTCCTCCACAGAGGGTCGCGGGGGAGCTGGTGACTATCTCCAGCGGTCAAGGGGCGAGAGGCGGGGGACACCCTGGATGGGTTGCCAGTCCATCACAGGGCCACACAGAGACGAACAAGACAAACAATCGACCACACACCCACTCATACCTAGGGACAATTTACAAGCCCAATTAGCCTGACAGTCATGTTTTTGGTCTGCGGGAGGAAACCGGAGTACAACAAAACCTTCATAACATAAAGTTCTCAGTGTTTTTGGATATTTTTACTGAACTAAATTGCTACAGTATTAGATTTTCATAACAGTCCAATGGAGTCAGTGTATTCTGATGTTCATGTGAGTCTGGCTGTAACTGCATTAGTCCAGTAAAGAGATTTAGAGGGGAATTCCTACACTGTTTTTGTGCTTTAAAGAGGAGTTGAATGTAGCTGTAGAGAAATGTGAAGGACAACATGCAGCAGCAGAGTCATTAAACACCACTCCTCTGCCATCAGGGCTTTGATTAGTGAGCTGTAGGAATGAATTATAGCCTGGGCTCACCTCCAAGAGTGATGTTGGTGATCCTGGATGACCTGAACACCCTCCCCTCGTGAACAGCTTGAGCTAGTCCTGTTTGTTCCAGCAGTGATGTGGGTTCACTCGCACTGAGCCACTGAAGAGCTCCACTGGTTTGAAACACAACCAGACTCTGAACTGCACGGCCGCTGGAACAAGGACAGAACGGATCACTCAACACAGTCAAACCTGCCTCTAAATGTCAATATTCCATTCGTTAGATTAAAGATGTTATTTTCTGGTAATAAATACAATTTATACAAAACAGAACTGCTGACAAATGCATCTGTTTAAACCTCAAACAACAAAGTTTAAAATCTGCTCCTGTCATCTGAGGCATTTCGGACCCAGAGCCACAGGTTGCAGACTCTTGGGTTGTTGATTAAAATGTATAATCTAACAGGAGAAACAACCTGCAGAAAATTAAAATAGATACCATGTGTTTTTCTTTCACAATTTTCCTAAAGCTCACCTGCTCCAGACGCCCAGCAGCTTAATGAAACCTGGGGCTTTCTGAAGGTACGGCTGAACCTACAGTGATAGAAGTTTGAAAAATGTAAAAAGCTGGAAAAAAAGAAGAAGTCAAAAATGTATTTTAAAGATAACATTATGCTTATAGTGAGTATGTCCTCACCCAGGCAGCCGTTTCTTCCTCCAAACCTGGACTTGAGGCTGATCTGGACTCTTCTACAACGATCTGCAGCAGCAACTCAATCATCTCCACTGGACAGAATGAAAACGACAGGTGACTTTGATTTGTAATTACACACAACCCCTCTAAAACCAACAATAGTGTGTACAGTACCTCTGATTGTAGCAGCCAGGTTTGGGACTATGTAAAACAAGGGACTACTGGTGGAGTGCCAACTGGGAGTTGAGGTTAAAGCAGATGGTGTCAGATCCAAACCGGTCTGCTGGCTGGGATTTAAAGTTGGTCCAGATAGTGGAGTCTGCTTAGTAGCTCTGGTGGGAAACCACTGCCAGAACTTCTCTTTTTCAAAGGTAAACGCAGTAGTGATAAACTCGTGGGATTGTTTGTATGTAGGGATGCGTGTAGAGGATGGATTATGTGTATTAGACGAGTGTGATGTTTGCGATACTGTAGCAATGGTTTGTTGGTCCACAAATGTTGTGTGCATGGAGGATTCAGAGGTTAATGTTGTATCAGGGAACTCGGAGCGTGGTTGGGTCGTGTAAGAAGGTGTAGACGAGTCTGAGGTTATTAAATCTGTAGGTGAGTTGTCTTCTAAGGCTGCATGAGTGAATGGTGAGGTAAAGGTTGCGTTGGTGGTTGCTGTGGGAGTTGAGGCTGGGACTTTTGTTCCCTGTGCTGCTCTGGGTGTAGAGAAAAAGGCAGTAGAACTTGAAGTTTGTCCATCATCCTCGTCAGGTGAGGAAGGAATTGTGTTTGTAGTTTCTCTAACCGTTTGTGGGAACGGAGATGTTATGAGCCTCTCTGTGCTTTCAGGAGAGTCTGTTTGACTCTGAGTGGAAGGACCAAATGTGTCCGTATATTCTAACTTTTCATCAGATGATGCAAAAGCAGCAGTTTGATTTCTAACATCAGAGAGAAATGAGTCACTCTGATTGGTGTGTGGATGAACCGAAGCAGCCTCCGCAGTAGGGACAGTGGTGTCAGGCTCTGAGATGTGGGTGTGGGGTGAGTGAGTCCTGCTGAGGTCATGTGATGATGATGAGAGAGTAGGTTGAATGTTAGTAACTGCACTGCTTGAGTCATGCTGTGGATGTTTGGTGGAGGGTTTTAAAGGGCTGGAGGTCAGATCAGAGTTTAATTTGTCAGTGTTCTGCTGGCTTGTCCAGGAAAGAGCTTGTTCAGCTCCACCATGTGGATATGGACTGGTACTGCTCTCTAACGTTGGTATCTCGGAGGGAGAAACGGTGTGAAGAGCACTGGTACTGGACACTCTCAGGTCTCTGTGTGTAGATTTGTGTAAATCTGCTCCAAATGGGGCGGTTTTTGCATCTTTCCAGGACATCTCAGTCTGAGTCAGAGCAGGATTCTCTGTTTGGGATTTTACCTCAGCACTGACTGAATGCTGAACATAAGGGTGCGTTCTGCCACTCGTGGGATCATCTATGAGGTGAGAAGCTCCAGATGTATCCGCTCCATTGTTCGTTTTTTCCTCAGGAAGAGAGAGAGTTTCCCTATCAGCTCTCCCAGAGACTGGAAGTCCCTGCTGGGGTGAGGTGGAGGGGAGCGGCCCCTCATCAGGAGGCGAGGCACTAGACACAAACTGAGGCCCAAAACTCCACACCAGACCTTCATGGAGGCGACCCCTGCCCTCCTCCGTGCCTCTCACCACCTCTTCAGTAATATTTTTGATGGTAGTTCCTGTCTGAGACCCGCCAGTGGGGGTTTGAGTCGAGTGAACCTCTGAGGAATTCCTCTCATTTTCCTGAACTAGAAAACCAAAAACAAACACAGAAAACAGAGAGAGGGAGGTGGGGGTGAGGACAGAGAGTGGAAACCACAACATAGCATTTCTCTAACACAACACAGAAAAGGTGATAAGAACGTTCCGACTAACATTTACAGCACTAAACACACCCTGCAGATTTAACAAACCAGCTCAAGTTCTACTATAAACAAAAACGAGCTTTCATCTAAAAAGCAGCTTCTAAATAACTGAATTCCAAATTAAATTAAGAACAGATCAGACTCCCATGATCCATGTGGACCAGGTTTAAACTGTTATCTGAAGAATGTTTTCTCACCATAATAAACCAGCTGAAGTGAATCTGAGGAGCGTCCTGCTCCTGTCCAGCTGAGGGTGGCTTTGTTTCTGTCACAGCTGGAGAGCAGAACCGTATCCCCGCTCTGCAAGACCAGATCTTCCTCACAACGCAGCAAGACCCTCGAAACTCCATCCAACCACACCAGCTTTAAAAGTACTGTCCTCTCCCAGGGGACGTCTAACACCCAGGTGCAATTTAAAGGCTGTGAAGTGTTGTCAGACTGCTGCTGGTTCGTGGGGCTGAGGAGAGTCCTGGTGTCATTAAAAAGTCCAGGTAGAGACAGTTTGATGTGACCAGAAGGCTTTTGGTCCAGACTGACATTTCCACCACAGCGTTGGTCTGACCAGGCCAAAATGTTATCTGAATGGGAATAAAGAAAAAACACAATGGGTGCAAATAACACAATTCTCCTCAAATGTGTGCCCTTTTTATTTTCCTTAGTGAAAATCAATGTTTTATTGGCATAAAAAGGACATTTTATTATGAGGCTATATATTGAGACTAAAATAGTTATGCATATTGAGAGATTTCATCATAAATAAGTTAAATAAAACCTATATTTGAGGTTGACTATAATTTAATTAGCTTTATTTTATGCATATAAATAAGCTTCAATATAAAGATGACAGACAGCCTCCAGTTTGAGGTCAAACCTGTGTAAAACAGTCTGGTCTCTTTACCTGTTGTGACGAAAAAAAGCAACAGACAGGCGTGGAGCTGCATTTCCAAAGATGAGACATTTCAGAGTCAAAAATCCCAAATTACTGTAGATTATTTTTTAATCCACTCTATCGTTGCGCGGTGACACGGACACACGAACAGCGCAAAACGCAAATGCTGCCCAGTCCTCCTGCGGAGAGCCCGGAATGGAGCGCAGAGGCGTGACGTCACAGACACTCCGAATCAGACACACGTGTGTCTGTCCGGTGTAACCGCCTCCAGGTCCTCGTTAAAGTCAGGGGACAGTTCAGAGAGGAGAGGAGGAATCCTCTGATCGCTGCTGGAGATGGTTTTTACACAGGAAACGTTCATCATCACAGGAAGCATCAGGATGAGAGAGGAGGCTCTTTATTATAGAGCTGAACCCAAACACAAATAAATGTAGCAAAGTTCTGGAAACCACTGATCCTGACAAAAGTAATAATTGGGGGGAAAAAACTTAAAATCAGAGAACTATGACATCAACAAGAAACTAATTAAACTGGCCTGAACAAAAACTGAAAAAGATACTTTGGGTAATTTTGAACTGACTAAGTAAAGTGAAGCTATGTATCAGCAGTGAGGACTATACCCACCAAGAGACAGCATAAAAGCAGCAGAGCCTTGAGAAACAGGAAGTAGTCCTCTGACCGGAGCAGTTCCAGTTGCTCATTTCTGGGCTTTAAAACAACTCTTGCTCTAAAAAGTTATACTTTGTGTTGAAATGCTATACTGCATGTTTGGAAACCTCTAAAGTGTAGTACAATTATGAGAACATTTGTTTAGCTCAGGAGATGGGGAGCCAGTAACTGACCCCAATAGGGCCAACCAGGGCCGGAGCTGGGACACAAGGGCCCACCCCAACACGCACGGCACAACCTCAGGAGATCACCACATCAAGCAAAACATAGCAACAATGTTCTTATTCTGTACCCTTATTGTTGACTGTGTAGAAGGTTGTGTTGATGTCCAATTTGTCCACCATCTCTGAAAGAAACATTTTGGTTCTTTGGGTTAATCTCGTCTGTTTGTAATTGTTTGTTTGGTGCAGAGTGGAGTGAGAAAAATAGCTCAGTCAGCCTTAGTGAAAGTGAGACTTTGGTAGACTCTCTTTTTGCCCAGCTTTGCTAACTTAACCAGCTCCAGAGCTGGCTATAAGTCCAGAGAATTCAAGCTTTACCTTCCCTTTGATTATTTCTATACTGACCAAGATGTGAGCGTGACTGGTTGTCTGTCCTGTGCTTGTGTCCTCGAGGCTGTTGACTGTCCTAAGAGGTATGAGTGAGTGATCATTTTAAACTGTCCAACTTACATAACATGACACGTTTGCATGGAATTTTAGGGTGTGTGTGACATAATTTCATTAAATAAATGGGTTCTAAAGGCAAATCCACTGGTACAAATAACATAAGATGCAGATATGAAATGTATGAAATGAACAAGACAAAACTCCCATTTGTAAAATCTTTATTTCCATGAAAAAGTCTCTTAAAAATGGACAAAGATCAATCCAATCAATGTGGATTTGAATGTTTGACAGCTGATTATTGGATTGTCTTAATTTTGAAAAATACAATATGTTGAAAACAAAAGGATTGATTTTGTTATTTCTAGTCATCATGTATGCTATATCAACAGTCAACACAGTCTTTACTGAGACTTTCAACAAACTAAAAGGTAATATCACCATTGTTACTGTGGAGATGGTTGATACCGTTCACACCTGTTCCCAGTCAGGTAGGGGTCACAGCTCAGAGTGTATTGGACCTCAAAGCCGCCCCTCTTAGCCGGGCAGTTGAACGAATGCGTCCCCTGGCTCAGGTACCTCGTACATGATCCAAGCCGGTCATCGTAAGTCACGTCCTGGTCCCAGGCTTCAACCACCAAACCAAGGTGTGTGTCCACCTGCAGAAGAAAAGTAGACATATGAAATCAATGTTTAATTGATGTGTGTGGGTAAAGAAGAGCAGTAGTCATAACGTACTACATGCATGAAATCCACAACTGTAATATCTGTTTTGTGAAATAATTTGTGAAAATAGTTTACTAACCTTTCCCAAATTATAACGAGAATTCCACCAGGGATTATTTGACCGGATCATATGAGTCCTGTGATATATGGAACCATACCACATTTTAGCATAGCTGTGAATAGGACAGAGAGAGAAAACACAACATAAATGTTTGCCTATTTCTGTGAGATCTGATTCCCTGATTGTCTCACAAGTCCACCTTTCAGTGGCTCCCGTTGGATCTCCCTTCAGATTCCAGGCTCGTACGATGGTCACCGTCAGCGTCCCCCTGGAGGCCTGAAGGGGACAGCAGTTAGGAGCTATGTTAGGAGTGTTCCCCCTACACTGAGGTTCGTTGGGTGAGCGCTTCAAAGCATTGTCCTCCAAGTAATGCTCAATGGCAGCCTTCATCCCTGCCTTCTTTGTCTCACTTGGCATGAGCTGATAAATTGGCCAAAGGGAGTACGAAACAACGTCTGGGTGATCCTTCAGGGAGTTCAGCCAGTTTGTGTATCCCAGGGAGTCGTTGAAGGAGATTGAAAACTCGCCCAACCAGCCGGTGCCTCCTGACACCTCTGTGTAGTGTTGGTGAAGACTTGACCCGTACCCGGTGGAGATATCCCGGTTCTCCAAGACTGCTTTGCAGGACTTTTGAACACTGGACATTTTTATCTTGCCCAGGCCGACGGCGATGCCCAGTGATAGACATGAGTGGACCTGAATGACAGGAGGAGCAGTGAGATGATGGACAATAAGATTCAAATGTCTGGACACCCACTGGTAAAATAGGAAAAGGTCGTACAGCATAAGTTATAAAGGAAGGCACAAATTTAAAAATCAGGAAGCAAGACAAATGGTCATACCGGTAGATTTAAAAAAAAATAAGAAAGAACATATGATGTAAGTGAATGCAGTCCTAATCAGGACTTTGTAGTTTAAATAAACACTTCATGATAAGGTTTGTGTAAATCACTTTGGTTGATGACCTCATTGTTTATGTGCTGTATAATAAAATCAACTCATCTCCTTTATGTGAGGTATGAATCATTTACCTCGTTAGAGGAGAGTCTGTTCAGTGAGGACAAACAGGTTCGTGAGGCGGTCACTCTTCTCAGTCGCCCCCCGAGATTAACCTGAAACAGAGTCAGTTTTGTAGATCTTTCTTTATGACTGATGTTAAACAGAAGGTAGTGTGTGAGGGCGAACCTGTCGGATGTAATGTGTCCCATAGGTGTGTATGAGCTCGTCATACTGAGCAGAGGTGAGGGAGTTGTAGTGACTTGGCAGCCTGGACACATCCTTCAGGAACTCTGAGCTGAGGGGGGGCCTGGATGAGACGCGGTAACTAGGCACAAATACATAAATTATTATAACTTCCCAAAATTAATGAAAATGTCTGAATGTGATGATGTGTGATCTCTGCTTACCTGTAATGACTACAGGTGACCCTGTGTGTGCTGAAAGCATAACGGTCCTCACTGGTTCTTTGTGAAGCGAAACTGTACGCAGAGGAGCGAGTTCCTCCCACCTCCAGATTATTGTTAGACACGTCCAGGCCAACCTGATAAAGTACAGTTTGAAATTGGTCTGCTGCCTCTCATCAAGAGTTTTAAATTAAAATGATCTAATGCGGAAAAATGATAAGCTGTTAGATCTGCAATTTTGCAGAAACTTGAGTGATTTGTTGCTGGTTCAAACTTTGACATATTTAATCCTTACACAGTGCATGCCCTTGGTTGTCTCATACTGTCACATCAGATTTTAGCTTAATTTCTTTGTGACTGAGTTACAGGCATTTATGTATTTGTAAAAGTCAATTAGCTGTGGTCATCTTGAATCTGCACAAAGTGGCAGCTTGTTCCAGTAGCTCTGTTTTGGAATTTCTTTTCTTCATTTTGCCGATTGAAGGTGTTTCTTGTTGAGTGATCTTTTGCTGTTGTTATTCCGGTTTGATTGCTGTGCTGCTTAGAGGATTTTTGGCACAATTTTTCTACTTTTCTGCCACTTGTTATGATGAGGGATGCCATCTCAAAAGCTCAAATACCGTAATATTGAAACTGTGACCTGAAATCTCAGACAACCTAAAGAGGAGGAGACGTGGATGTAAAGCAGGAGCAAAGTGGAGAGAGAGGAATTTTAGTGCGATCTCTCTGAATAAGATGGATGAGCTTGATGTGCTGCTGATGAGAACCCAGCCAGAACATCAGGAATGCAGAACCATGTGTTTCATCGAGACATGGCTGCAGGATCATGTCCTCGACTCCACCGTCTCTCTGCTCGGCTTTCAGACGATTTCACCATCAGTGCATTGTCAGCAACTGATGGTGAATTCTAGCACATGTTACTGTGAAATATTGTCTCTGCTGCCCAGATTATTAACTGCTATATTAATTCAACAACAGTGTTTTCAGTCAGATGATTCTTCAAATCTACTGTAACACAGACTGCTACAAAGGTTCAGTCCTGCTCACAGCTAAAAGACCATAAGAGTATAGTGATGAATATTAAAACATGAACTGAACTGAAAAAAGCTGAATGTTATTATTACCTTAATATTAATTTGATTATTTTCATAAAATTCATTACATTTGAACCCTTATTCCCTCAAATGAATTTTTAAAAATGCTGAAAATGTGTTTATCATAATTTCTTTGGAAGTTAAATCCTAATTCAGAAAATCTTAAAGTTTCATTAAAATCCATCCAGTAGCTTGTGAGATATTCTGCCAACAGACAGACAAACTCACACAAGGAAGCAAAAACATTATCACTGACATTTTGTTATCAGGTGATGATAAAGCTCAAAGCTAAAGGAGGCCTGATAAATACACATTAACAGACTACGTTTCCCAGAAAGCTATAAAACCTATAAACTTCTTTATAAACTTAATTCTTTATATCACTAAAAACTCTCAGCTGTACTAATAATATTTAGAACTGTTTATGTTAAGAACAGTAAGAAGTTTCCTACCTTCCAGTCACTGCTGTCCTGGGCTGTGTAAGTGTTGATCAATGAACTGTGAGCACAGTTTATACGAATGATCATTAGAATAGAAATATATTTTTTAAGCTTTTAAATGATTGTGAAAATACACATTATGTAAACTAAGCATTTTGTTGTAAAATCATCAACTAAGGGGAAAAGTTTGTGACCTGTCAAAACATAACGTTCTGTGTGATTTAACTGATGTTGGGTTTGTACCTATTAGAGGTGTGATAACTGCTGTAGATATCAGCACTGCAGCGGCTGAATGCACGCCAGTCCACCACAGAACCTGGAAGCTGAAAATAAAGAGAAACAACCCCATTAACAAAATGCCTGTGCTGCTATTTATCATGTATTGTTTTTTTTTTTAATTACTTTCTGCAGCCTGTAGCCTTGAAGAGGGTTGGAGCAAAGAGTGCAGGTGCTGTCCTGAGTCAGGTAGGTCTTCACATCAATCACGTAAGCTCCTTTTCTTTGCAGCGTGACCACATTAAAGCCCTCTCCTACCAGATTGTGACCTGGTGCAAAAGGAGCAGCATCACACTCGCTCTGGTTCCCAATCCGACAGGAGAGAGCGGGAGACAAAGAGAGCAGGAGGAGGAGGCGGACTGCACAGGTGAACATGGCTGGAGTCAAAAGAGATTAAATGTTTCAGGGAATGCATATAAATAACAATACTGTAAAGTAGAAGAAAAACTTATGTATTTTACTATGTAGTTCAGTTTAAGGAGTCTATTTATGTGCAAAACAGTTTTTTTCTCACACTTGAGAAAATCCACCACAGTGATCAATTGATGCAAATCATGGAGCTGCATCCTGATTGGATTGTATCATTATATAGTATAGTATAGTATAGTATAGTATAGTATAGTATAGTATAGTATAGTAACCACAGTTTTACAGACCGTCGTCTTTTGTTTGTTTAATAAACTGTTTTGGAAAAAAAAACATTACAGACTCTGGCTGTTTGACTGAAGTTATACTGTAGTTAGTAAATTAAGCTGCTAACAATAATAAGACTTTAGTTCTGCAGTCAGTTTAAGATGAGATGCAATCAAATAAAAATATACTAAATAAAATCTATTTATATGCAGATTTCATTCAGATGCACTTATTGAGTCAACTGTTTCCTGGACAGATTGTCTCTGAAAACTGAAGCTCTAAATATATTTCTACTTTTCTTAAGAGGTACACATCCAGCTGAAGAAATCAACAAATTTGATTTCAGCAAATCACAGTTCCACCTCAAAGCTAGAAGTATTTGTATATATTTGTTCTTATTAATAAAACAGAATCAAAGCTGCATCCTGCTGAAACGTGTCAGTTCTAAATGACTTCCTCCCTCTGTTTGCTAGCTATTTTCCTCCTTTTTAAAAAGAGCTTGTACCTGTTCCATAGGCTGTAAAACCTCTTGTTGTGGATCCACTTCTAGACTGTGCAGGACAAAGAGCCAAGACTTGATTAAACACAAGGTGAGAGTTACAGTTTATAAAGAGGTAAACATAAAGGCGGGCAGCTTTTAAAGAGATAAGAATGATATAAAATCAACCAACAATGCTGTGTCGTTTTCAGGTTTAAGGAAGTGACCTTCAAATAAACTGAAGTACAGCTGTAACTTGTTTAATGATTATAAAAAAGGGACAACTTTGGGATTTGATAACGGCCTTGCTTCCTTGTTTTATCCCAAAGAATTAAAGAGTTGTTTTGTTATACATTTTATTCTGACTCATTAGATCCAATTAAACTAGAACTGAGATTTGTATTTGTTGATCAGCTGACAGTTGAGAAGAGAAATTCAGGCTGAAGTTGCACTTTTTCAACCATTTAGGCAGAAAAACTAATTACTGTAAAACATGTCAGTTTCTTTTCTCACTTGCAAATCACTGGAGGGAAAACAGCCAACACAATTGTGAAATGTGAGTTTGTAACTTAAAGGGAATGTTTTTCTTTCTTCACAGAAGCTGAAGGAAATCACACCTGGGTCATGAAGCCAAAAGCTCCCATAGCCGTTTACATCCATGACTTTATGATGCCAGAATGAAGGAAAGCAGATGTAAATACAGCATGCTCATTTCAGAAATAAAAAACATTTCACCAAAGTTTGTCACACAAAATACACTGATAAAAAATGTGGATCAGATCCAAATGCATGTAATGTAACCTAAATGTACTTAGAGATTGTAAACCTTTAAACATCTCTATGGTCAACCAGCCACAAAGGTTCCCTTCAGCCTCCAAATCTCTGATCAGTTACTTTATATTTATCAAATAAACACTATAACATCAAGAAAGTGACAAAAACATTAGAAAAAAAAACAGACTTTTATTATTTTCAAAGTTTTATTCTCCAATGACAACAGTGTTAACAGCTCACCCGAACATTAAAAGTCTAAAAGCCGTCAAGCCGTTATTTTATGTTAAAACCTGCAAGCTTTCGATCTTATCTGGACACTTTCAGGGGAAATGACCATGCACATTTTTTAGCTATGATGAAAACTAGCTTGATGAATATTTGCAGGGAACAAAAAACATAACTCAGTGTGATGAGAGTGAAAAACTTCCTCTTCCTGCAGAAAACTACAATATCTTGAAAACCTTCTAAACATATTATTCATACAAACCAACAGAACCGTTTTGGCATACATAAAAAGTAGGGAGGAAACCCGTTACAGAAAAAATAAAATAAAAACACACAGTAAATGGTCCATTCTGACATGCACACACCAATTACAGGCTTTGCTTTGATTGCTAAAATTTGCCGAGTCCGTTTCTGAAGGGCAGTCAGTTCAACAGGCGATGATGTTTTATATATACTGGCATTACTCTGGTTAATAAATGCTTGAAGTATTTAGGAATAATCTGAAACACTCCTTAAATTTCATAGTATTTTAATCATGTATTTGTTCTTGTTCTGTAATTCTTAGAACAAAAGATTTCACCTAAAATATTGAAGTACAGGCTGTAAGCTTTATTAATTGGATGATGCATCATTAAAACAGATAGCAGGTCTGGCTGGGGGGGCTGAATATGAAGTGGTGCAGTGTGTGTGTGTGGTGCATTTAGCCGGTGCGTAAGATGATGTGGACTCCAGAGTCCGTAAAGACAGGACCGCTCATGTCCCCCACTTTCAGAGCAAAGGAGGCGTCTTCAAAAGGCTTCTGCATCTGACCTGAAACGGAAACAGAAAGTCAGAAATCAAGTTAACAAATATAAAAACAATGATTCTTCTTCTTCCTGCTCCATTTCCACTCATGTCACTTTGTTTTTAATCATTTGATGTTTATAAATGTAAGAAGAAACAAAAAAATAAAATTATCAATCTGAATAATAATTTATAGTTCATCATTCTGTGCTTGAATAGTGTATTATTATTTTTTTAAGATAGAGGTGTTTTTAAAGTGCTTTTCAAAGATATTGAATTGAATTATTATTTCTCAGTCTTGTAATAAATGTGTGAACAGACCACTAATTAATTAAAACAAAAAATAAAACTACTCCTACCAGGATTTGACAGAAATTTGACAAGCACAAAATAAATGTACTGACGCTTTGCCCACTGTTGTTGTAGTTGATGTCATAGTTCCCCATTTTTAGTGATAGTATTTGTTTAATAAATAGTCTTCATAACAAGGAAGCAAGAGAAAAGTAGTTTACTTTGATTTTCTGATAAAGTCATGAAACTCATGTGCTGCCATTCAAACTAAAAACCTAGATTAGACTGTTATAAATGCCAAAGATGTCAAATCATTAGGTATTAAAACACACCAGGTTAAAGCTAAATTTAAACCCTGGACTAGGCTGAGGCAGGGTGATAATGGGATTGAACTGCTGACCTTTCCATCAGTGGATGATTGTCCTTAACCACTGATCCACAGCAGAGGGCTGCCAGTTTCATGTTGCCCGGGGGTCAGTTGGGGGTTCAGTATCTTGCCCATGTGACTTGGGCCTGGAATTGAACCCTGATCCTGATCAGTGGACAAACCTCTCTTTCCCTGAGCCACGATCGCCCCATCACCCTTCTCTTAGGAGATCAGATTTCACCAATTTTGGCATCACTTTATTGACTCCCTATAAGATCCAGAAGTGAATTTAAAGTTTTGCTTCTAACTTTTAAAAAGCTTTCAAAGATCAAGCTCCATCATATATTTGGGGTGATCTTTTTCTAGATGTCCCAATCTCAGACTGCAGGTTTACTTGTGGTTCCTAGAGTTTTAAAAGTAGAATAGGAGGCAGAGCTTTCGCTTCTCATGCTCCTTTCTTGTGGATACAGCTTCCCTCTGTAAGGCAAACACCCCATCTTCTTTAAAACTATGCTTGCCTAAAAATGTCCTCTTTGTCACATTAAAAAACTTTTTTACATCTCAGTTTTCATTATAATAAATGTATTTTGCATATCGATGACAACTAAAGCACAACGGCAGTAGATAGTGTTGATTTGGTAAATATCAGCGTTAGTGTGGACAGGTCTGTCCCGTTCTCACACACACCAAACATTTTTAAAACATAACACCTTTGGTCTTAAAATGTGAAAAGTAACTCCTGGGAACAAAATCCAACTGATCAGAAAGGCAGAAAATCTAAATAGAGGACTGAACCAAACCACTATAGCTGGTGAACAGTCCGACCCTAACGTGCTACTATGATGTGTTGTACCTCTCCCAAACAGTCCGAGATCTCCGCCGTTCTTGGCTGAGCTGCAATCGCTGAACTGTGAGGCTAAGGACTCAAACGACTCATGTCCAGACTTGATCTGTTCTATGTACTCTGAACAGGAAAAGTAAGAAACAAGACATGAAATGATTAGACTTCTGCAGAATGACATCCCTCTCCCCCTCTGCTCAGTCTAACTTACGCTGAATGAGCTCCAAGGCCTCATCTTTAGTTCGTGTAATATTTTGTTCTCGCCAGGAAGATGGACGACGTGATTGATTATGTTTCACCAGGAGGTGAGAGCAGCGAACCTGAAAGAAAAGAAAAAAATCCCCTAGATGAGAGCTAATTATTAAACCAACACCTGACTCATGCAAGTTTGTCATATACACTAAGCAGAGTATGTGAAATGTAATGGCTCTTTCTGAGCCTATAAAACTTAAATGATTTGTGCATTATTTTTAATAATTAGCCCGTCTTGCCAACTGGTACTGGTCTTTCATGTGAGACATTGTGCAGACAGATATATTTTAACTCACTGGCTACAGTTGAGGAAATTTTATTTGAGCCTTTGCTAATTTTGCAAGATTGTCCACTAACAAAGAAATGATCAGTCTATAATTTCAATGGTAGGTTTATCTGAACAGCAAGACAGAAAAAAAATATATATATAAAGAATGTCTTGCAAAGGAATCAAATACTTAATAATTTATAACTTTTTGAAATGCATTTTTAATTGTATTATTGTTCTGTCTCTCACTGTTCAAATAAACCTACCATTGAAATATTGACTGATCAGGGGTTAAAATATTTTTGCCTTTACTGTATTTCATATTCTAACACATAACAAATTTCTAAATCGTTATATCAAATTGTGGTGAGTTGTGGTGAAAAAGGAGCTGAGCCGGAAAGCAAGGCTCTCGATTTACCGGTCGATCTACCTCCCAATCCTCACCTATGGTCATGAGCTTTGGGTAATGACCGAAAGAACGAGATCGTGGATACAAGCGGCCGAAATGAGTTTTCTCCGCAGGGTGGCCGGGCTCAGCCTTAGGGATAGGGTGAGGAGCTCGGACATTCGGGAGAGACTCGGAGTAGAACCGCTGCTCCTCCATGTCGAAAGGAGCCAGTTGAGGTGGTTCGGGCATCTTGTTAGGATGCCCCCTGGACGCCTCCCCAGGGAGGTGTTTCAGGCATGTCCTGCCGGCAGGAGGCCCCCGGGTCGACCCAGGACATGCTGGAGAAAATATATCTCTGGTTTGGCCCTGGAGCGCCTTGGGATCCTGCCGGAGGAGCTGGTAGAAGTGGCTGGGGAGAAGACCGTCTGGGACTCCCTGATTGGGATGCTGCCCCCGCGACCCGGACCCGGATAAGCGGAAGAAGACGAGACGAGACGAGTTATATCAAATATTATCCACCATATCAATTTCCAAAAGTTGGTGTTTTCAAAATGGCAATATAAATTTAGCACAAAAAGTAAAGAAACAATCAACCAAACAAACACAAATTACTTCCTTTTTTATATTCACATTTCTTAGTTGTAAATCAGTTTTTCTTCTGTGTTGTAAAGCAATTTGCAATTCTTGCTGCAGACAGTGCAATTTATTTTATTGTCATTACTGTTGTTGTTGCACAAAAATGCAATAAAAACTTTACCTTATCTGGCTCTCCACGGCCATCTCCCACTGGACGTTCCCATTGGCTGGCATTGGTGATGTGATTAAAGTAGTAAACCTTACCTGCAACAGTAAAAACCAAACTGTTCAAATAACAATATATTTACAGTGGGGCAAAAAAGTATTTGGTCAGCCACCGATTGTGCAAGTTCTCCCACTTAAAATGATGGCAGAGGTCAGTAATTTTCATCATAGGTACACTTCAACTGTGAGAGACAGAATGTGGAAAAAAAATCCATGAATTCACATGGTAGGATTTTTAAAGAATTTATTTGTAAATTAGGGTGGAAAATAAGTATTTGGTCACTTCAAACAAGGAAAATCTCTGGCTCTCACAGACCTGTAACGTCTTCTTTAAGAAGCTTTTCTGTCCTCCACTCGTTACCTGTATTAATGGCACCTGTTTGAACTCATTATCTGTATAAAAGACACCTGTCCACAGCCTCAAACAGTCAGACTCCAAACTCCAATATGGCCAAGACCAAAGAGCTTTCGAAGGACACCAGGAAAAGAATTGTAGACCTGCACCAGACTGGGAAGAGTGAATCTACAATAGGCAAGCAGCTTGGTGTGGAAAAAATCAACTGTGGGAGCAATTATCAGAAAATGGAAGACATACAAGACCACTGATAATCTCCCTCGATCTGGGGCTCCACGCAAGATCTCATCCCGTGGGGTCAAAATGATCATGAGAACGGTGAGCAAAAATCCCAGAACCACACGGGGGGACCTGGTGAATGACCTGCAGAGAGCTGGGACCAAAGTAACAAAGGTCACCATCAGTAACACACTACAACGGCAGGGAATCAAATCCTGCAGTGCCAGACGTGTTCCGCTGCTGAAGCCAGTGCATGTCCAGGCCCGTCTGAAGTTTGCCAGAGAGCACATGGATGATACAGCAGAGGATTGGGAGAATGTCATGTGGTCAGATGAAACCAAAGTAGAACTTTTTGGTCTAAACTCAACTCGTCGTGTTTGGAGGAAGAAGAATACTGAGTTGCATCCCAAGAACACCATACCTACTGTGAAGCATGGGGGGGGAAACATCATGCTTTGGGGCTGTTTTTCTGCTAAGGGGACAGGACGACTGATCCGTGTTAAGGAAAGAATGAATGGGGCCATGTATCGTGAGATTTTGAGCCAAAACCTCCTTCCATCAGTGAGAGCTTTGAAGATGAAACGTGGCTGGGTCTTCCAACATGACAATGATCCCAAACACACTGCCCGGGCAACAAAGGAGTGGCTCCGTAAGAAGCATTTGAAAGTCCTGGAGTGGCCTAGCCAGTCTCCAGACCTCAACCCCATAGAAAATCTGTGGAGGGAGTTGAAAGTCCGTGTTGCTCGGCGACAGCCCCAAAACATCACTGCTCTCGAGAAGATCTGCATGGAGGAATGGGCCAAAATACCAGCTACTGTGTGTGCAAACCTGGTAAAGACCTATAGTCATCGTTTGACCTCTGTTATTGCCAACAAAGGTTATGTTACAAAGTATTGAGTTGAATTTTTGTTATTGACCAAATACTTATTTTCCACCCTAATTTACAAATAAATTCTTTAAAAATCCTACCATGTGATTTCATGGATTTTTTTTTTCACATTCTGTCTCTCACAGTTGAAGTGTACCTATGATGAAAATTACTGACCTCTGCCATCATTTTAAGTGGGAGAACTTGCACAATCGGTGGCTGACCAAATACTTTTTTGCCCCACTGTATATATTAATTACCGTACTCCGATAACAGAGAGGACAATGAAAACAAAAACTATCACTTTCTAATGAGCAACAAAACAAAATACTTTTCAAGACCATAAAAAGAAACGGATAATGGCAAAATGTTGAATTGCATTTTACTGTACATCAGAGCCTTTACTATACTCCCAACTATAGACATAATTATATGTGCGGGTTTTTTCACATTTGCCAAAATCAAATTCAAACACTTTAAAAGGTGTTTTCACAATTTCCAACACCTACCAGTGATGATTTACAAATAGATGAACAGCACTTGCAGACTTAAAATTACAATTTCACTTTTTTGTTTCATAAAAATAAAATTGTGCCATAACCAATTTATGTTGCAAGCATTTATTTAAAAATTCAAGCACTAAAATACCTAAATAAAATTAATGCATTTTCAATGACTTTAAGCACCTACAAGATGCCTGTACATTGTACAAAAATGTCTATACACGGTCAACGCTCCCAACACAAAAGTGCAGAACCTATAGCTTGTCTCGCGCTGTTTTGCACGTGAGGTGTCTAGGTGGGGTGACGTAATGGAAGGCCCAGGAGCCAAGCAGAATGAATTAGCAATCATGAACGACAAAACTACCAACTCTGCAACTAAGAAAACACATTTTAGCAATAACATAGGCAGCGCTAGTTTCATAAAATGGTTGTTACGTTTCAAGTTTCCCCTGACTCGTTTCCTCCCCCCTACCACAATGTACACGCTGCTAGCAAGTAAGCTAAGTTTACAAAACATCATTGTAAAAGCTGGATAGAACCATTATCCTTCACTAACTTATGATTTATTACCTGAACTACGGCTCATTCTTTTCTCCCATCCAGCTGGTAAATTTTCCTCTTCTGACATATCTTTCTTTCTACAGCAACGTTTCAAAAATGTATTCAATGTTGCAACGATGCAACAGACAGGAGTTGTACCTAGGAAGACGACAGTTACCGACTGGTTTTTGGCACAAATTGTTTTTAGTGAGTGACCCGCCCTTTTCTCTTTCCATTGGTTTTCTGACGTCGTCAATCATTCTCTCCTTGATTTTATTGGTTTAGACTGATTAGCAATAGCGTGTAGCCAAATCTACTTTACGGTAAATCGTGTTGAGCCGAGAGCGTTCCAGAACATCATCAAGGAAATATTTCTTAATCTTCTGCAATTTTCTAGGTATGTACGACATATTTAAATCGGATATTTAATAAAATAATACTCATCTCAACAAGAAATTATGGTGTTTAACGTTCTTGCTTTTTATTACGGTACAAAAACAACAATAAACGGCGTTGTTAGCTATAAAAAGCTAATTTTAGAGAAACAAAACATTGTTTATTGGATCACAACGTGTTATTGAAAGAAGTCGTTCGCTACCACGTCAGTGTTGAGAGATTAATGTCATACATGAAATACCTTATGTCACAAAGTGGACTTATTAGGTCTTCCCTTATTTTTGACAGAAGCAAAATGATCGAGGTGGTTTGCAACGATCGTCTGGGCAAGAAGGTCCGAGTCAAATGCAAGTATCCTTCCATGTGGCTTGAGGGGCATTGTGGTTAATATTTTAGCAATCAACAAAATAAAACTTATCTGAAACCTTCTCAAATACTCAGTTGAGAATAGCATTAAGTGTCACTGTAAAACTAATAAGGAACAGCACAATTGTGGGTTTTTCAATTCATACACAACTTCAGAAAATGATATTATTCTAAAGTATGCTGGATTCCTAGCTGAATCACATATAATTTCATGTAGTTTATTTGTCAACATCCAACAAAAGCTTTGGTTAGCTCTGCGATGTGCCAGTTGAAATTGTCCAAGGTATAAATTATACTGTGTGCGTGTGTGTGTGTTGGTAGTTGTGTTGTAATGTTGTTTTTGATTGTTATCTTTGATCTGATCTGCTGTCTTGTTCATTTGTTCTTCTTGTTTTTTGTTGTCATGAAGGACCCCCTCAAAAACGAGATGTCTGATCTCAAGGGGTTAATCCTCCATATAAACTGCATTTATATATGTTAATAAATAAAAAATAAATAAAGTTGGATCAAGTGAATCTAATGATTGTGAGCTAAATGTAGGCAAACCTTGAAGCCAGTTAAACTGGACTCTGTTGGCTCACAGAAGCACAGAGTGTGTCTTTTTTGGATGTTTTCTGTACTGTTGCATGGCTCCTTAACCTTCAAATTTAGCTCAGAAGATACCATTGGAGATCTGAAGAAGCTCATTGCTGCTCAGACTGGAACGCGATATGACAAGATTGTATTAAAGAAGTGGTAAGAGACTTGTCTGGAGGAAATACTTTGTTTTGCCCTCTTCTGTTGTAACATATTTTATGTTTTTCTGCAGGTATACCATATTCAAGGACCACGTGACTCTTGGTGACTGTATCCTTTAAACTACTATTCCTTTGGAGATCTGATTACATTTCATAAACAAGTTACTCCTGATGAGGTTACCACAGCAAAACTGCCCTTTGACAAGAAGTGAGAAAGTATTATATCTCCTAAAAACATTTACAGACAGGAGAAGGAATCCCTGTAAAACAAGAGTAGTCTGTAGGGACTGTGAAGGTATATTGTGTTTTCAAAATAAATGCTCAGCATAGAAAAAAGATAACTTTTTGGCTCATTTGCAGCCTAGAGTGCAACACATTTAGTCAGTTTACTGGCTATATTCAAAAGTGAGTTGTTGCTTGGCATAAAAATGACCTTGTCCATTTTGTCTTACTCATGAGAGCTGTAGGCTTGGCCTGTTGGATCTAAGTGGAGCATCTAATGTATGTGGTGACTGACACACCATTTAAATGTTGTGCCAAACAATAATAATGTACTGAAATTACATTAACAGAATAAAGAGAAATTGCATTGTGGGAAATGCATCTATCTACACCAGTGGTCACCATATGAAGGTATTGTTTTAACAAAGCAGTTTGTCATGTAAGCGTGGTCTCAAGTGAAACAATCACAGGTGCTGTGGTGTCTGTGGTCCATGACATTTAGCTACATATATGGAGATTGATTAGATTTTGCCTTTTAATCTGATCAGTTTATACTGCAGCCTAAATTGCAATCATTTTCAACAGTTGTTCCAGAGTGTTTAAGCAGCAAGGAGCACGTTTTGATGTCTGTTAACCATCATAAACAGTAGTTTTATTATTATGTACAATCACAGATTAACTGTTGTTCTTAACCACTGCCTCTTTAGATGAGATCCACGATGGGATGAACCTGGAGTTATATTACCAGTAGAGGAGGACCAAAAGACAATATGCTTAAACAAACCCAGCTTCACATACACACAAACGGATTGATTAAATCTGCCACAGGAAACCAGGATATCATATTACAAGAGCACCATCTACAGAACATGAAACATACATATTTTAAATAGATCTGAGTAGAACCATAAACTATCGTGTGAAAAATGTTTGAATAATTTTTGTTTTGGTATTTTGTAAATAAATCTGGTATACCCACAAGACAAGTGTACTGGTCATTGTATTCCATAAACTAGACAGGATGAGTCAGCTGAGTAAAATATTTATTCACATCATTGGGCATTCAGTAGGACTATCAATTCAACACACACACACACATCATCAGACTCATGCATATGTCTTAATGCACAGACCCTTTCAGAGACTGGGTCGACATGTAAGAGCATGTCAGCAGTAATCGGAGAAATCCTCGTCCACGTAGTTGGCTGGAAAGAACCCCACCTGGAAACAAAAACGGGTACAGTTCAAACAAAGCGTCAAAATATTTGTACTTTTTGCCACTTTGTGTGCGGCTGTTCAGACATTCTCACCCGTCCGTAAACTTCTCCTCTCCACCAGCCGCTGTGGCCCTTCTTGGAGAGGATTTTGATGGTGTCCCCCTCCCTGATTGAGAGTTCTGTGCGATCCCTAGCGGAGTAGTCGTATCTGGCTCTCGCAACACCAAAGCTCTTGATGCTGCCCCCTGTGAGACAGAGACCCACCACTGTAGCTTTAAAGGAAAGTTTGACATTTTGGGAACTCATCCCTGAGAAAAAAGTTTGATGCGTTGTACATGAGTACATTAAGTCACAACTTAATGGTATAAAAATATCTCCTAGATCTATTGCTATTTTAGAGAATATACATAAGAGTCCTTTTAGAAAATAATTTTTCAACCTGTCTGGTGTTTATAAAAATGAATATGACAGGTTTCTGTACCTGGTGGGGTGTTAGGTGTGCTGTTAGATGAGCTGCTATGCTCCGGTTGTTGGTAAGGCGTATGCAGCGTTGTGTCCACGTCCCTGAAGTACTCCTTTAAAGAGTTCTGTTGGTAAAACTCAATCATTTCCTGAAACAAGGACAGTTATACGAAGTGAGATGTGGATAAGGAGATGTGATTCCAGACAAATCCACCACAATATGTATATACTCAGATCAGTTCAGCATCAGTTTTGTACAGATGAGGGCGTTTGACTCACGATTAAACTCTTGAATGCCTTTTTTTCATTGATGCGATACAGGCCCTCACTACAGGTGATCTTAATATGTCTGATGTCCATGTTGAACCTGTGGAACAGAGGGATCATTAAGTAAATCTGAATGAGTTTAGTCAGTAAAGTTCTTTTTGTACTTTGAGGGAAGCATTTTGTTGTTCTTGGCGTTTGGTTCAAAGATTACAAACTTTAAAGGAGAAGTTCATTGTTTAGACACAGAGTCCACTTCTGGAAAACTCAACTGGTTGCATGTAACTGATGTTAAAACAAAGTGCGTAGTATTTAATATTTAATGTGTATTTCCCCACTTCTAAGAAGTGAAATGCCACAATCACTCATTTTACACAGTCGACAACGTGCTCACAAAATAAGTTCAGTCAAATGTCTCAACAATAAATACTGCTCTAAATTACACGATAGTCTTTTTGAACAACCTCAGTTTGGAGAAATACAGACGAGTGCCGACCCAGCTGACAAGCTAAGAGCTAGCCATTACTGTCAACTCAAATATCAAACATTATGTGAAAACATATTTTTCTACAATGGTATAAAATACTCATTACTTGTTTATTTACATAAACCTGTTCTTGCTGTGAACATTTTCCCTGTGATTGCTGGAGATGGGCACCAGCTCCCCCAGCCCTGGATGCTGTGAAAATTAGCAACAGAGCTAGTGAGACGTAATACTTCCAGTTCAGTATGTAATTCTGTGAGATTTCCCGCAGGAATATAATTGAAATGTGAAATTGGCGGCAGTGTAAAAGTTTATAAAATACCATTCACTTTTAACGGCTATGAACTTTTCAAAATAATTTTAAATGGACTGAAATCTACTTAACTGGCCTCACTGAAACTATAACTCATCAGTCTAGACCATATGTGTCAAACTCAAGGCCCGGGGGCCAAATCCGGCCCGCCATAACTATTTATGTGGCCCTCCAGAGATTAAAAGATTGTCCAAGAAGCTGTTCTTACATGCAGTAACTTTCTACCATGTGCAATGCCACACCCTGCCACCAGAGGGTAGTCATATTGATGTTTAACTGAAGCAGATTTTTAGTAAAACATAAAGCTGAGAAATATAGACGTCACGTTTTCCTAAATTGCTCAAGTAAAGACAAATAGTTGCTGAAGGTAGAAGATTTAACCAATGGTGGGAAGCCAAATATCTGTTTGTGCTGCTAGAAGAAAAACCAGTCAGCCTTATGAGGCTCTGTGAAGGAATACTCTTTACGCCCGCAAGTCACCACGAAACACAGAGCTAATATGCTACTGTTAGCCTCAAAGAATTAAGAGGGCAATTTCAGAATATTTTGGTTGAAAATGTCACCTGAAATGCAAAGTGTTTTTCAGTGGGAGCATTTTAGAAGCAGTGTATGCTCAAGGTGTGTGAGCAGGTATCGAATGCTACTGGCATTAAGCAGCATCAGTTTGTCAAGAAACACCATCGCAGAGTGGGTGAAGGAACTGACTTTTTGTTTCTATAGTGCCAAATTAGCTCATTATTTATATTTAAAACATTCATTTTAACACCGGGTAGTTTTGTTAATGCATTCTGTTACAACCGGCCCTTTGAGAACAGTCATGATGTTGATGTGGCCCGTCATGAAAACGAGTTTGACGCCCCTGGTCTAGACATATCTAACTTATGTTTCTTCAAACTGGATTTGTTCAAAGTTCAACAGGTAAAATATTAATTATTCATAAACTTTCCACATAATCCCACTTTAAGAGATCTGAACAATTTGTTTAAACTATTTTAAAAAGCCAAACAGAAACCTAAAATTATATATATTAATTATAACCATAAAAACATAATAAAACTACAGTTATTCTTACAGGGTGAAGAGAAAAGTAAAGATGAAATGATTCACATAAACAATGATTAGTCAACCTGCAAAAGACTTAAATCCACACATTTATGAACTTACTATTAGATCAATCAATATTCATTGAATTAGTAGTTATTTATCTGACTAATCCACTTACATTAGTATACCTACTTTTGTAAATCAATAAATGATTATTGTACAATGAAGAGATTAAGATTTCTAAAAATATTTGCACTAAGAATAAATGATCACTTTAGTTTCAGCCAAATCCTCCCAGCTAAAATTATTTTTAGTGACTTTATCGGACCTGAATTAGGCAGAGATGAGGGAAATTTAGTTTAAATTTGGGCAATTTAGTGTTTAATTGTTAATTTGTACAAACAACATTTAATCCAAACAAAAAAAAATGCAGTCCAATCAAATAAACTCAGTTTATCATCTCACTGAACACGTAAATTTCAGCCAACAGAGAAATAATAAATACAGTAGTAACAAGAATCTTACTTGATGCTGATCGCAAACTCTCCTCCATCTTTCTGCCGCACCAGGAAGGTCCCATCAGAGCGAGACATCAGCAGGTTTTTGGCAGCGGTGCGGTCCATGGTTCCTGCAAACCTGGAGTCAAACACTTTAGGTGAACGTTGAAGCTTTATAGCAACATTTGATCATTCAGACCAATTCAGATATTCAATACAGATTTACTTCCTGTAATGGTTTAATTCTTTAGGTTTACTACAATCACACAGTGTCAGTGTTTGATTCATGGTGAACCTTTCTTTACCCCTGTCTCATCATTTATAGCCAATGCACATATAGTTAAAACAAAAAAGTTTAGCAAACACCAAATGCAGGTTAACAGTTTTATATAATTACACAGTCCTTCTGAGGAAAAAAAAAGATAAATTTGTTCAAAATTTTGTTGTTTAAATAAAACTAGGCAATAGGGGGCAGCGTTAAAACATTTTTCTAACACAGCAACCTTTCACTAGTTATTTTAAAGTTTAGTTCCTTCTTTATATACATAAATTATTATCTAAAAAGACCGAATAAGAATAAAGTGACTGACGAAGAGATGTTTCATTTCTACTGAAGACTTTAAAATAGTTTGAGGAGCTTTCCCCTTCAGTCTTGTGTAACACCACCTCCCTAAAAGCACCATCCCTTTCCCAGTATCTGCTTCTGTTTTGAGGCTATGATTAGGGTTATTTCTGTGTCCGCTCTGCCGGGTTTCCCAGTCCGTTTTTGCTGAGAGCTAGAAATCAGACCATGAGGCTCACTGCGACACGGTGCATTGAGTCATTTAGTTCACTTCCTGTTCACACTCACCAGAGGAAGTCAGACAGGTCTGGGGCTGGTCTCTGGAAAGGATCAAGATCACAAAGAGGTTATACCCAAGTCTGTAATAATCTTCACTTCATAAAACTCATAATGCTTGTTCAAGGGGCCACAAAAGAAACCCTGAATAATTTCATAATGTATAAAGGAACTCTGGTGTTTTAAAAACAATGTGTAAAAGTTAATTCAACTGGTCAGAATTGAAGTTTTGTGTTGGTGCTGCTGACTGGTGTCCTTACAGAGATGTAGGGATGAACTCTCTTGCAGGGGAACCATCCTACCTGACCACATGTCAGGTTTCTTCCCTGAGTAACAAACAGAACATCACATGACCAAACTGGACGGAGTGTAGGGTCATTAGAACAGAAATACGACGGGCAATACACAGGAACTGGTCACTTAAATTCAAAGGGAAATCATCTCGACCTGGATCTGGTTCTTTAGCGCCCTGAAAAGATTCCCATCATGAGCTGGAGCTACATAAATAAAGTGAATGAACTGAAACTAAATCAATGCAGAGCTGAAAGGTGGAGAGTGGTTGTCTACATAGATTACTCAGAGAACTTTGACTAATCAGGGGAAGAGGAGGCATGCTGAGACAGTTAGCCAAAAAGCTAATCTCACAGTGAGATTGGGTTTAACTGGGTAACCATATTCAGGAAATCTGTTTCAATCAACATTTGTTTGCACATTTTAAAAAGAAAGTAAGTCATACTGTGTTAATCTGAGGTGAAGAATGTAAAGAATTCACTGGTCACCAGTGCAAATTAGAGCAAGAACAGAAAATGTAAGCAGCTAAATGGAACTTTGTGAAAGATATTTACTAAATGAACTGATAAATCACGTATGAGACTGCAGACAGGCAGTGGTGCATGGTTTGGCACGAAGGAGGAAGTGAACAAGATTTTTTTTTTTTTTTAAATGGACTGAGATGATTGTTCTCACCTCCCACCAGGAAAAGTCAACCTCAGCCCGGGTCAGCTCGATGATGTCACCTTTAAAGAGCTGAAGAGGCTGTCCGAAGCCCACAGGGGGCGGCGGCAAACCATAATACTCCTGATACACCTCCATCTTAGGAAAACCTGAGAGCGAGAAGAGCAAGGAGATATTTAAAATATTATTGGAAACATGATCCAAACAATTCAGCTCTGAAGGTTGTCGCTTTGAATGATCATATGACTATCTTACCCATGCTAGAATGTCCAGAAGACTTGTGTTTATTCTAAGGGAATAAAAAAAGTTTTATTTCCTCACATAAAGTAAACAAGACAAACTCTGGGATTTAAAGCAGTGGCATACCTTTCTCACAGTGACACAGAAATCTGTAATTCCAAGAGAAAAATCAAAGTAAAAGGTGAATATTTAACAAACAGATAATAGATTTCAAACACATGCAGATGCTTTTGTACAGACCTGAGTTTCGTCCACATGCTGGGACTCGGCCTAAACACTCCTTATGCGCTGCCATTTTACATCGAGAGCATTCATAGCCTTGGAAAAATGTCCCTCTGCTCACAACAGAGAGATATTTCACACCAGTGACACATTTTGTTAGTCTTTCGTTTTATCAGGGGCTGTGGGAGCTGATTAAAATCACTTCCTACCTTAACAGCATCGAACAGGCTTTACAGGACGTGGTTTCCTCAAAGCAGTGCATCTGGAAGTCATGATTGTTTGAATTGGCGTTGTCAGGACACATGTTTGAGCTGCAATTTAAAAAGTTTATTTCCTATGAGAGCAAATTTCATTCAGTTGTATTTAAATCATCTTAAAAGATGTTTTTTGGGGGAAGAAAAAGATGAAAAATTGGTTCATTTTAAAATGTTGAGAGAACATGTTTATCATTTACATGTTCCAACGTTCTGCAACATCAGCTTCAATGTGAGCCACCTGATGGAATCTCATTTCTGTTTTTATTTCCTCAGGGAAATATCTGTCTGCTCAGCTGTGAAAGCGTACACGTTTCCTTCACCAGCCACTCCCTTTCTGTGCTGGTTTACACCTATCACATAGTCTAATGTCAGGGTGAGGTCGCGTTACTCACAAAGCCATCTCAAACTGTTCCAGCCATTTTTTCTTCAGTTCTCTGGTTTTGAAGAAGAAATCGTAGCCATTCTTTCCATAGCTGTCCAGTAGGAGGAACAAATGGGACCACTGTTCACACAAAAACACACACACTGTGAGTGTTGAGCCTCGTGAGTGTAAAACACCTGGTGAGGAGATTAAAATGTTCAAGACCTTTTTATTGTCTTTCTCCCCCGTGGTTTCGTCTCGTATCTGGTAGTGATTTAGGTCAATGATCTCCTTCAAATCAAAAGTCTCTCCGCTCTTCTTTTTACAAATGATCACAGCTTTATCAAAAAGGAATGCGTACCTGATGAAGAACAGTCACAAACAGGGTCAAAACACTCAAGAAAACAAGCGAAAACTGCAGATGAGACAACAGCAACACACACCTGTCCTGTTTGGACTTCTTCTCCATGCTGCAGATCTTCAGCTCTCCGTCAATCTTTGGTCGACCAAAAAGAGCCAAAGACTGAGTCTGAGGAGCAGAAAAGATCTGATGTCAGCAGACAGGAAAACAGCCAAATAACAAATAAATAAAGACAAAAAAACCTGAACTCACTAAGTTTTCTATGGACATCTGGAAGGTGGTGATTTGTTTAATGATCTCATTGTCTCGTTTCACTTCGTTCACGCACTGAGCCAAGTCCTGGAAACACATAAGATGAGTGACAAAATGTAAACGAATGAAATAAATCTAGCCTCAGATTAATGAACACACTCACTCTCATGGCATCCAGAGCTGTTCGAAGATTATCTTTGTCTTCGGGGTCAGGGGTGTGTTTCATTAGCTCCTACGAACACGATCAGACCACATCAAATCAGAGCTACGGCATGAAACTAACCGAAAACTGAAAATACACACACACACACACACACACACACACACACACACACACACACACACACACACACACACACACACCTGTAACAGCAGGTGGTATTTGAGGACTCGCTGCATGGGAACCATGAGTAGATCCCTGAGAGAAAAGCGTCCACTGTTTGCTCTCTTTGAACACTCCTGAGAGAGAAAACAGGAAGTAAACAACACCTGATGTCACCATGCAAACACTGTTTGTCAACACAAACATGTGGAAGCTTTACAATAAAACCGTGAAACAGAAATACCACAAAACATGAAAACAACACTGAGAAATGTTCTGTTTCACTCATTATTCCTCATTCAGTTTATCTGTGTGGTCATTTTGTGTCTTATATTTCTAATTCATATTTCATGTTTATTCTGCTTTTATTGGGTCACATTTAGTCTCACACGTGACTTAGTTTTTCCTACATGGTTGTTTTGTGCATTTTAATGTGTAGATAATGAATTATATTTTTGTGTCTCACTGTGCTAATTTTGTGTCATATTGTTGATTTTGTGTTTCTTAGTGGTTGATTTTTCTCAGTTGTCTTATATTAATGCTGTTATTTTTGCTCATATAAAGGAAACAACTCTACTTCTCACTTTATTTCTAATTTCAGGGAATTTTTATTGGTCACAGATGCTAATTCAATGATTTCTTTAGTTAAGGTAATTATATTACAATTTAAATGAAAATATCCTAGCATAAGAAGGGAAAACACTGAATGACATCTCTACAGGAAATGCCTTCCTCTGTGACTCATGCATGATTAATAAGTACAGGATCCAAACTGGCACCATTAGGTCACCTCTGAGCCATTTTCACTTGAAGCCTCTGTGAAGAGTAGAGGTGACGGCTGTTAGCAAAAGGAACCACTCTCAGATGACTTCCCCTTATTGCATTAAAGTTGTCAATTCAACAGCTTTATTGCAATAAGCAACTTTTTGTCGGAAATAATGTTTTTCTCACTTCCTGGTTTGTTTCTGTTGCTTTTCTGAGGGCGAACATTTCTTGGAGTTCCATATGAAATCTTAAGCTGATTCAAAATGCTGCCATTTGGATACTGACCGGAAATAAACCAATTCCTGTCCAGTTTTAGAATCTCTTCACCAGCATCCTGTGAAATCCAGATCTGGATTTAAGATTCTTCTATTCACTAATAAAGCTCCTTTGCTCTCAGAGTGCTACTGGATCAGGCCCCTCTGGAATCAACGTTTTGTTTCAGTTTGAGCAGCAGAAACTCTTTCAGCTTTTCTGAAAGCGTGACATTCTCACCTCCAGCTTCATCCTGATGTCCTCCCTCGCAGTTGAGAGCTTGTCCAGGTGTTTGGTTGCCGATTCCACTTGACTGCAGTAATGACCGTACAGTAAGAGCCTGCAGAACAATAAAACATTGATCACACATTTGAAGCTGGGTAGAAACACTCTGGTGTGTGTGTGTGTGTGTGTGTGTGTCCTGTGTGTGCAGCATACCTCTCCTTGTAGTTCAAAAACACCTGGTGGAGAGTCCTGGCATCGTCATTTGAGATGGAGCTTTGAACTTCTTCCATCAAACTACGATGTATGCTAGCCAACTCCTATGAAAGCACGAGCAGAAAACATGTAAACGAGGCTTTTAGGTGACTAATGAATCTGAACAGCTGCTTTCTTTACCTTTATGTTGATGAAGATACTTTCAATGTCTTGAGTCTGGAGAAACCTTTCGAGAGGTCTCATAAAGTGCTGTGCAAAACAAAAACAAAGGGACTGTAATTGACAAAGGCATGAAGATGGGCTGTGACTGGCTGTGATGGACAGGGTCAGTCCACCCACAGACAGCTGGGTCAGGCTTCAGAATGATGGATGGAGAAATCACTAACGGACTGTGTGGTGTGTGTGTTTTATGTGTAAACAGATCTATCACCTGTAAGATTGATTCCAGTGTATCAGTGTATTTCTCTTCGGTCTGTCGGATTTCCTGCAGGCAGCACTCTCGCTTGTCTACCTTCTGTTGCTGCAGAAACACACACACACACACACACACACACACACACACACACACACACACACACACACACACACACACACACACACACACATCTCTGTTTTTATCAGGTAGTTTAGCTTCTTAATAAAGAAATCCCCCCAATTTACAGTATATATCTTTTATTAAAAAATCCAAAAAGTGAAGCTGTCACAGAAACCATCCCACGGAGAACCATGTATCTAACAGAAAAATGCTCTGATCTTTCCAGTCAGCCATTAATATTTTATGTCCCTCCTGTGCTTTGAAGTCAATATTTTCCTAAAATAAACAACTATAAAATAATCTTGCAGATTATTCTGTAAAATGTCCTATGAGTTTGTGCTTTTGCCCATTTCTTCAGAACACCTGGGACTGTCAATATCTGGCAGTTATTTATAAATTACTGTATGTTATAATAGTGTTATAACAGTTTAAAATGAAGAAAAACACACAAAATGAATTCTGATTTTAGGATTTGTATCCCCCCCAAAAAACCTGCAGGTGTACATAACAAACACTATTTGCATTATAAATTTGAAAATTGAACATTCTAAAACTTATTTACAATAAAATGATTTGAGTCATTATCTTTCAAAGTGCAAAAACAAGTGAAAAATGAAAACTATTTACAGGCGTTTTTTCTACAATGCCCCCTTCCCTGGCTGCAGACACAGTCTTCACATTAAAAAAAATAATTTAAGTTGCACAAAATTTTGCTTAGTATGCTACTGAGCCCCGCAGGAGGGGGAAATATTTTGCAAGATACTGAGTTTGTTTGGTGAGATTCTGCAAATGTTTCTGAAGTTACTTCCAGGTTGATCCTGAGACCTTGGGAACAACTGCAGCAGTAGAGGACACACAGGAGTGGGAGAGATTTAAAGACTTTTATTCCGAGCTTGGTCTGAACTATAAGGACATTAAAACGGTTTTCATATAGTGTGAAGAGAGTTATTAGCACAAGGGGACTTGTTAAAGAATACTCTGAATTTTAGGTTTTTCTTTTGCAGTGATTCTAATTGAAGTTTTTAAGAACTCATTTAATTTGTGGCCATGATCCTTTTCAAGGTGTTAGAATAAAGATACTGTGTTTTACTAAAACCCTCTAAAATAGTGGGTTGTTTTGATCTGGCTGTGCTCCTCACAATGACTCCTAAATTGAACTTCTTAAAAAGAACCTGTACTTCAGAAACCTTTGCAGGATCTCACAAAACAAACTCAGGATTTAAAATAAAAATTGTCCTGTGTCCCCAGAGGGGCTCCGTACTGTAACTTAGTGACGTTTCATAAACCACTAAAATACATTTGAGGACTGTTACCCATTTTTATAAAAACCTATTAAACAGAAAGAGAAACCCCTCATGATGTAACTAATCCACATTTTTCAGTTACAGTTGATAAATGCATTAAGTTTTCTTAGAAACAGAAGTCAGTCAATTAAGTTAAAAAGCCTTTAAGTTCAAACAGTTTCATTTAAAAAACCTATACTTGAGTTCATGACTTTTGAAGACATTTTAAACTGTTATTTCAGAATTTTTTTCAGATTGTTTGACACCTCCGAGTTTTTGCATTTTTCTTAGGAACAATTTAATTCTCTAACATGTTTTTTTTTTTAAACAAACAGCATATGAGAGACAAAGCACCCAATAGAAGAATCCGAAATCTCACTGTGAGAAAAATCAGACACATTTCAAAACTTTTAAACAGCTGCAGAGAGTTTGCAGGTCACCAGAATTGTGTTTCATAAAGTTTAATGTGAACTTACAGTTTCAGGCGGTTCACCTATTTTCATACATTCTTCATAAATCTCATCGCCTTCTTTGTCTTCATCCTCCACAAAATCATACAAGTCGTCATCCTCCTCCACTGTGTCGCTGAGAGAGAAAAGCCAGACGTAAATCAGCTGTTTGTCAGGTTATTCAGGGGTTTATCATCTTTTCACATCGTTTCTCTCCATTTGTCTCTGCTGCAGGCGAAATCTGTTTCTACAGTTTAGCACAGATTGTCTGATCTGACAGAATTCTGATACAAAACGCCCCAACATTAACCTTCAGCTGTTTCTAATATTCCATCTCAGTGCTGGAGACGATAAAGAGGTCAAGGTTCTGGCTGAGAAATCTCTTTACCTTCAACTGTTTTTTATCTATTGATTTAATTATACAGCTTTTTGTGGTGGTTAAATAATACATTTCTGATTTATGAGTTTTTGGCAGCTGTAATAATGTTGGGCTTTAATAATGCATGAATTTGTTTAATATAAATCTCACCTTGAAAAACATACTTTTAACCTACCTTCCTGTTTAATTTAGCTACAAAAATGATGCTTTTCAAATAATCTTAAAGAGACAAGTCTTACTCTATCTGGTCTGACAGGCCGCTGTAGATCTCATCATCAGGAGCGGATCCTTCCAAAGGGAAAGGCCTGAAGGTCCAAAGGTTTGTGTGAGTGTGGGTTTAGGAACAAATACAGAGAACACGTTATTAACATGTTATCAGACACCAATCATCACAGCTACATGATTACATCATATGGAGACAAGTGGTGGTGTGGTGAGTTTATATCTGATTATTTGTGTTTGGGAAGAAAAGTAAAGAACACGAACAAAACTAATCTGATGTGCTGGAAATTCAGAATACAGTCAAAACTAATTCGCTTCTAAGATTTTCGACATTAGGAGGAAACTGGTCCTTTAAATCAGATGAACAGCAACACACAGCTGTCTCAGAAAACTGACTCAAAATCTAGAAAAGTCTTTAAAAAAGTACAAAAAAGTTGTTTATGCAGGAATCAAGTAGCTGTCAATAGATAAAAAACACATTTACTGGTTATTAATTTGTTCAACTGGATGTTTTAAGTGTGTTTTTTTTAATGACTAGACATCCTTGAAAGTTTACCCTACCAAAGCAAATTTACGTTTTATTATGAATCTTCCTTTTAAAAGTGACGGAAGCAGGATTTTACTCACTGAAGTCCTTTTTGCAGAGCGACAGCAGAGTGAGACAGGATGGACAGAGTGTTTATAACCTGGTACACACACAGACACACAACACAGGTTGAGTTAAAACGTGTGAAGAGAGACGAGCTGCTTCATGCGTTTAATGCTAGCAATGAATCATTTGACCTCAACCCAGTTTCGTTTTTAATCTTCAATGAGTAATCTTAATCCAGTCACTCGTTTCATGAGAGATGTGGTCACAAGGGGTCCAAATCAAACGGGGTTATCTTTCTGGTTAACATCGGTTCAAACATTTCTGCTCCTCTGCACCGTGACTCAGGAAATGGACACAGTAAAGGTGTTTGGGCTTTTCCTTGAGGGAGAAACGTGCATTTTATCTATGAAGTAGGTTGAGATTTGCCTCCCAAAGTTCGTAGAGCATTTCTTCTTGTTCAGTGGTGCAAAACCTGAGTTTAAGGAACTGCAGTGGCAGCTCTGGTTACATAAAATACACTCAATATCAAAAGGACCTGTTTGTGTCTGAAATTTTTGCAGAAAAACAAAATAATTAATTCATTAGCTGACAGGTTTCCCAGAGACGTGTGTTTGTAGTCAGGGGAAAGAAACAACTAACTATCCCTTTATCTTTGACAGAGCCCAGAAATAAGACACAAACAGATAAAGCTTTTCACTTTTCTTCTTCTAAATAAAAATCTACTGACTCCTTTAGCTACACTTCTGTTTACAAGTAAAGAAAGATGTCTGATTGACAAACTTCAACAGGAAATCACAGATCATGAGTCTAAATGAGGGTCTGATACATTGTTTGTTACGTCTCATTTTAAATGATATAAGGGAACTGAATACTTCTTCCACCACTGGATATTATACTATTATAGTACACAAACCACGCCTGTCAGTTTGCTGACTGGAAGTAGCAAAGTGAAACGAGAAGATCATTAACAGTAAACGCTCTTAAATGAATGCAAAGCGACTCCAGAGTGATGTTCCTTTTTGCACATAAAACCAAATCAAATCTCATGTCTGAACATTCTTTAATGCTGCAGCATCAGACAAAAAGTGAAAGAAAGCTGTGAATTCTCGCCATCGCTCTGGTTTTTCAGATCAGAAATTCATCGAGCTGCTTCCTGTTGGGGCTCTGTGGGTTGTCTGCAAGCTGCAGTAAATATTCAGGACCGGTTTTGTTTTCAGTCGTGATGTTTGAGGTGCTATAAAAGTTTCTTTGTCTTCTTTATTGCAGCAGCAACCATGGCCGCTAATGTTTGATGATTTTAATTCATTGAGAAACAGGACTGTTGTTTTGTCTTTGACGTGTGTATTTCAGTAAAGTAGATCTGCTGTATCATCTATTCTTTTAGCGTTTTAAATAAACAGGCGTGTAGGTAGCACCCTGACTTCTGTGTGGTTTTCAGTATTAGTTTCTGGTTGTGTTACCACTACACTCCTCATCACAGACGTTCCACACGATGAATATTAAATAAAGACTTGTTCAACTTTAACACAAGTATTAACTTTGTCTTAATAGGATGAAAACACTGGAGAAAGTGGTGGGGGTTTTTTTCCTAGAAATATCAGAACTACAGGATTCATTCTGTTTCATCCTGAGTTTGTTCAAACTTTTATTTTTTCAATCCTTTCCTTTACTTTTAGTAATAATAAAAAGGGCAAAGTGTGATTTTTTTGCAGTATTTTTTTTAAAAACATGAGGTCTAAATGACAACAGAAGCTAATAATTGCTGATATAATTTCTATTTTAGATTCCCTACAGTTTTCTAAGTAAGAGTTGAATAAAAGCTTCTTTGGTTTTTATTCCACATGTTATAGCAAGAGAGACGTCCAGTTTAAAGAAAGATATTTACCCAGAAAGGCAGAGTCAAACACTAAATCCTCTCCATCAGGAGGAGTCAGATCCCTGATTTTAATATAAAATATAATAATAATAATATAAAATATAAATAGATGAAAGGTACCAGGAAATGAATACGTTACAGCACTAATCCCAAAACACAATTCGAACTAAGTTACAAGAACTTCTCTTTCCTTTTTCTAATCATTGAACCAAATCTGAAATCTCATAAGGAGAGAAAAACTACCTGAACACATCAACCTCCATCAGGTTTTCAGGGTTTTTTAGACAATCTGTGTTCAATATGATCATTATAAATATAAATGTTATACATGTTGTTTTTTCTATTCTCTGATATTAAAAGCTGCTAGTATTTTATAATAAAGAGGACATAATGTTGGGTCGTACCTTTCCAAAGTCTCGCACATCAAACAGCTCGAATGCTTCGAACAGCTCGTTCTTCTTGAGCTGGAACCTGTCTTGACAAACTCCCAAAAACGTTCGAATGTTCTTCAGGCACAGGAACTAAAAGACAACAGAATCCTGTCAGCTATCAGGTCAATCCGTTTGTTTATTGATGATCCTCGGCTGTTTATTTAGTTTAACTGACAGTTCTTAAATGAGATCATGACAGGTTCTGGAACTTCTGATACTCTTTATAAACACACGTTGCTCACATTCATCAACTCGGCTTTTCTCTGACACAAATCATTTGTTATTTAGGAGCAAATAAAACACAAGAAGCAGCCTAATTGTAAAGCGTAAACCACATGGCGTTTTAATAGGTCATCTGAATGGGTTCTAGTGAAGCCAACTGGACGTCTTTGGTTCTTTAAAGATGTTTCACGTCTTTGCGTTGACAAAGATCCTCAAGTCCAGTTGCCTTCATTTGAACCCATTTGGAATAAACATTTGAACGGGGGAGTTTAATCAACATTAGCTACAAACGTCTTTTGTGAAATCAGTTTCAGTTTATGCTAAATAAAAGATTTCAACCAGTCACCAGTCTGCGGTTGTCTGATTCTTTGGTTTGCAGAAAAGCCAGCCAAGCACACACAGTCTGCTGTTATAAAGCCACAATGCCAGAATACTAAAATATGTCTTGAAAGCAGCAGGTGTTCATCCTATGCATCAAGACTTTTGACATTTTTAAACTAATCTTGATTGATTGTTTGAGTTTGGGACAAACTAATGACACATGTTTGAGTGGAAAGACCAAGAGTTTAGTGGATACTCCTTTTACATTCACCCCTGACAAACTCATCTGGTAATATTTAAAAGTCCTATGACTTCTTTAAAGATTTAAGATTTTTCTAAATGCAATATCATGCATCGGCGACGACGTGTGTCTTTCGTAATACTTTTCTGAAAATCAGGACTTTGTAACTGCTAATCATTTGAATAAACCTCAACAACAGGAAAATGAAACGCACTAAAATAAATGTCTGATACTAAAACAAAGCAACCCTAAATGGTAAATGTTAAAGCTAAAACAAAACAGCAGAAGTCCCAAAGAGCACAAGAACATGGTGATCAGACATTTGCCGCTTTATGTAACTTCCTGAAACAGCTGTTCTCCCTCAGTCTATCTCTCTCTCTGTTTCCCTCTTTGTCTGTTGATCTGCCTGCTTGGCAGTGGTAAATGCAGAACTCTAACTTGAGAAAAGGGGAAACGTTAAGTTCTGACTGATACTGCAGCACACATCAGACCACACCAGAGTTCATATCGCCACAGAGCTGAGCACTTATCTTCACACCAGAAAGTCAAAATGTGTTAATCCTGATGCAACGATTCAGGGAATATCCTCCACTTGTGTAATGTCATCGGATGAGTGTGTGCTTTTCTACACGTCAGAGGTGTCCATGCTGTCAGTTAATCAGTGACTATTTCTTAACCAAAAGATTCCCCAGAGTTTCACTTTGCTGCTAAACACACACACACACGCATGCACACACACACACGCACGCACACACACACACACACGCACGCACACGCACACACACGTGTTTAACATTGCATTAAATCTTTCAGATATAGCACAAAGACTTCCCTACGTTTAGGTCCATCACGTGACAGCCTCAGTGTAACTTCTATTTCCCTCTGTCTGAGTTACGTCTTTATCCCACATTTAGACCTTAAAGAAGACACATTCTGAATATAATTAATAAAAAAAAGTTTAGAACTTTTTTATTTACACAAACATATTATTTTAGGCATAAAACTTTCTCCCCAATACATTTGTTTTGCTGCTGTTTTGTGTCTATCTGTATAAATAAGGGGTTTATATCATTTTCCTTTCTTTAATATGTATTTTAGGCATTTTCACATAATAAAAGCATATTGGGCTGCTTTTAGGCATGAAATATGCTTTAAAAAAATAAAGTTGACTTTGACATTTGTTTCTGTTTAATAATATTTGATTACTCACTCAGACATGTTAACATGTTTTCACCGCATTTGTTTTCTCAAACTGATTTTTTAAACTTCTCAAAATGTGAAAAGATAGTTCAGAAAAAAAGGAATTTTTAGAAGAACGATTGGTCCTTTGATTTCAAATTACTTTACTTTTTTTTATGTTGCTAGCTTACTGTTTGGGATGCAAATAGCTAGGATTCTATTAGCCTAGCTTACCATAAAGTGTAAAAGCAGACTTTCTTTGAGATGCAGTAAATGATCCACATTTTGTTCTAGATGAGCCAAAATAAAAATTGAGAGAAAAATACCTTTGTCCAAAGATAAAAATTACCACTGAACAAAGCATCTAGCATTGAATTATACACTCCTGTTTGTTTAAAGTAACAATGCAGGCTTTGTCAGCTTAACTCACCAACAACTGTAAAAAGATTATGTAAAAGCTACCCTGGTTTTGCACAGTAATAATAATAATAAAAATCTATTTATAACAAAATAATAATACATTTTTTTTCTACCAGCACCACAAATGAGATGTATCTACAAAATCTGAAGTCAGAGATTTTGTCATCTTTTGACAGTAAAGGTGTACTATAGTCTACTCTTTTCTTGTTTTTAGGCTAAACTTTAACTAACTTTTGGCTGGGGTGGCAAACACAAAGCTTCCAAATATTATAGTAGCATCAAACTAGCATTTGAATCTAAAATGAAAATCCTCCATTTTCAGGCTGTGTTGTAGTTCTCCTTCCTTCAAAGTTTTGAATTACCCAATACTGTATGCTTTTAGTAGTTTGTTGTTTGGTTAAAAAAACAAACTAAAACTTAAGCACATTAATGGTTAGCTATTAGGGGAAAAAAAAGGCAGTCCCTCCATCTTTGTTTCAGATCTGTCAAAAAAGCTGCCAGGCAGGTTTCATGCAAATCCTCTACCTGATTATGGTGAAAGGGAAAAGCAGTATTATATATATATATATAAGGCTGCGTATTTAGGTGAGAAAACTGCTCCTGTTAGTGCAGATTTAAAAGGGTTACACTTTATATGTTCACATAAAAAAATAATTGATAAATGATATTTATCAATAAGAGAGATAATAATTTATCAATAGGAGTGATATATCACTCCTAGTTCTTCTTTGTCACAATCATCATCATCATCATCATCATCATCATCATCATCATCATCATCATCATCTCATTCTTTCATTGCACACTTCCAGATAAGGAAACACGTCAACTGCAATATTTTCTTATGGGTGTCAGTGAAGCATGCTGGTTGAGTGGTCACTATGGAAATGACCTATGAAAATGGAGCAGGGTATAAAGTTCTGTGTGCTACCTGGGACATCTGAGGCCGCAGGTTAATATCTTTTAGATTGACAGCCTGAGGCAGCAGGTTGTTAAGCATCTGGCAGAGAAGCACACCATCTCTGAGAGCCTGAGCCAGGTCACACACCTGAGTATCACACACACACAGAAAAATCAAATTACAGCAAGGAATGATGATGAGATTGGGAATCATGTGCAGGTGTGTGTAGGTGAGGTAGCTGTCTTACCTGTGCACCCCCCCAAGTGACTCGATGGTTCTCAGGAAGAACCCGACACTCAATCAACCACTTTGCACACTGCCTCCACAGCTCCATATCTGACAACTGGATGGATGGGTAGACGATATACTTTCTGCTTGATGACACAAAGTTGATCAGTGTCATAATCTATCATTTTTATTAAAAATGTTTCTGGTTTTCAATCAAAATTAGTTCAATAAGTAGGAAATCAGCTGGCAGACTGCAAAAACTGAACCATACAGCAGGGCTGTCAGTAAAAAACTGAAACATCTGTCTTTAAAAAACTGAAAAAAACTTCCTGTTTTAGTCAGAATTAGACAGGAGACAAAATTTAAATCAGATCTTACCTTTACTAATACCTCCTTAAAGTTTTACAGCCTCTTTCTCGATGTTCAGCTCCTGCTTTAACTCTCATGTTCTCATTTTCAGACTTGGGTGCTCTTGCTCTGTTCTTCCGTGGTGGGTGTTCTGCAGAGTTGCACTGTGTCGAAGGCTTTTAACTTTATCCCACAACTTCCTCTTTCCTCTGACGCACCCTCACAAACACACACACACACACACACACACATGGCATGCATACACACAAAGCTGCTGCTGTTGCAAAGTGAGAAAAAATGAGACTGCATGTGAGAAAACCTTGTAATGCACAGGACACAGATTATTAGTGCACAAGTTTTTGCTATATAGAGACAACTACATTATTATTTAGGAAAGTGAAATCCAATAATATCAGAAGTAAGTAGTGCCAAACTATTGGAAAGCAAATTTTCTAAAGCTTAGAAACAGTCAAAAGAATTCATTTAATTGCACAATAAAAACTGAACCAGCTGTTCAGAAACTATGAAAACACACTTCTGGTTGTGCAAAATTGAAAAAATGTCAAATTTTTGTGCACAAGTGAACAAGTGGAAGGAAACTTGTTGTAGGGAAATTGATATTTGATCACTTGTGTGTGTTTGTGTGGAGGGGAGAAATAACTTATGAACATTTCATAAACATTTTTAAAAAAAACACAGTTTTAGATTCAATTATGTGGGTAAGGAACAGAACTGTTAGGATGATCAGATGAGACGACATGGCAGAAGGAGAATAGGATGTGAATGTGAAGAGAGTGGTCTTTGGCTACCATGGCAACCAGACGTAAAATGATGCAGGTCCTGAGCCAACGGTAAAGATGGAGGGATGCCTCCCAGTGTGAGCCTGCCTCCCAAACATGGAAACGTTTTTCCCACAGACATCCAGATTGATCGAGGATTTTTTTCTGCATTCAGCACAGTTGGTCAAACTTCCTTCATTTTGAGATTAGTTATTGGATAAAAGAAAGGATACCTAGCATCCTTTAAATTTTGATTTGGCAATCGAAACTTGCAACGTTTTACAAAATAGTTTTATTAATGATGATGTGTGTGACGTCAGGGCGTCTCCATCACCACCATCTGCTGCTTATTAGACAAACACCGGACCGGCAGCTTGTGTGTGACGCCGAGATCAGGGAGCATGAAAGCAAACCTTCTCATCTCCCTCAGCTTCCTTCTCTTGGACTTTTTGTCCTCTCATGTTGTTCCACTGAAACATGTACACATGCAGAAGTCTGGAGTGTGTTGTCTTTGAGACAAATGTCATTTCAAGTCTATGCTGGTGAAGATACGTCATCCAGGTCATGGTAATCCAAAAAAGCTTTAAAATAAAGGCAACTGTGCTTATCTTCATCTGTCTGTGACACACCTCCTTCCTGCCTCCTGAGAAGTGGAGACAACACCTTCTCAGGAGGCAGGAAGGAGGTGTGTCACAGACAGACGAAGATAAGCCTCACTCTCCTTTACTACAGTATAGACAGAATTGATGAAGCTACTCGGATGAGCAGCGAAACGTCTTCAAAGAACCAAAATAAGTCCAGTTGCCGTTATTTAAAACCTTTTTTGGATTTCAAGTCTAAATGAACACATAAATTACTGATATGGAGGTTTTTAAATCATATTTGTAAAAAAAATATTTAGACTATTCTGTGATACTGTAAACTTTTATAGCTGTAAAAACTCTCAATAATTTCATAAAATGTTTCTTTTCATTGTTTGAAAATGTTTTGTTGCACAATAATACACCTCAGCGTTTGACAGATCTTTAGTCATCTAGCAAACAAAAACTAAAGGAACAAACATCTAAATTATCATTGTGAGATCAAATAAAATAATTTAAAGCTTTGCAAAGTTTAACACATCTGAGGAAAAAAAAAATATTGCTAACAATATTTCAGCTTGTGCCGTGTGTGTGCATTTCAGTGGGAGTGTTAATTTGTTTGTTAGCAAAACATCCCAACACTGGATTTCAATCAAATTCTTAAAAAAACTCATTAATGTACATCTACAGCTAATTAACATTCAGATGGATCCCCCATCTTATTGACCTGAGACAAAACATGTTTCTAACTCCGTTTGAGATATTTTGCTAAAATTTGATCCAGTAATTCACAATATATAGATTTTAAATAAAAAAAATCATCAGATCTCACAATGCACTGCATGAGATTATGCATGACACTTACTAAACCAAGAAAAGCAGGAAATGATCAATCCTTTAAGGAATTCAACATCCTTAAAGACCAATGATGACATTAAATAGGGTTGATTGTGATATATAAGTTTTCTTCAACTGAATGTACAGGATAACTGCTCCCACTCACTTTGACAATATTAGCACTTTAACATAAGATGTGTGTGCGTTTAAATGCTGATAACCTCGTCATCATCGCCAGTGACTTGTTTTGATCTTCTTACATATTGTAGAAATATTCTTTGCCATCATTAAAATCGTTTTGCCAGTTGTGTCCAAACTGCTTTTAAATAACTCTTTTGTGTTCTCTTGTTGTTGTTTAATGATTTTGATTTGTAATGATTTGTTTGTTTTATTAATTTTATTTGTTTTATCATGTTTGATTCTGTTTTCTGTGAAGCACTTTGTGATTTTTTTTCTGTGAAAGGTGCTATAAATAAACTTTACTTACTACTTACAGCTTTCATTACTGCAGCTTAGTACTGCCCCCTGCTGACAGACTCCTGAAAACGAATTTAAAATAATCTGTAACTCATAATCACCACATAGCAAAGCAACTCTAACTTCTGTAAAACTTGATAGGGTTGTCAAGTATCCTGAATAATTTGCTATGGTTGTGAATATTAAATGTTGACATTTAATGAATTACAGACAAACACAAAAGCCTTTTAGAAAAATATGAACTTTTATACAAAGAAATTGTTCGTTACAGACCCTGAACAGAGATGAACTCTTTGACAATTAACATTAAAAAAAATACACAACTATTTACAGTCAACACAATTGATCTACGTATACACGGCTCCAACCTAAAAAAGACTCCCCCTCCCCTGAGACAATGTCAGGTTTGGAGGTTTAAAGGAGGATCCAAGCGCAGATGTAGAGGCAAAAACAGACTTTATTCAGCGGTAGGGAGACGAGGAAACACAAACCAGGGCTGGGGACATGAAGACGAAGATCCGACAAACACAGACGAGACAGGAACACTAATATACTAGGGAGGTGATGACAAGACGAGACACAGGTGGCAGGATAACAATTGGACTCACCTGTGGGAGACAAAAGGCAGAGGGTTAGACAGAGCACAAGACAGGACACTAGATGGAGACATATGACACAAGGGAGGTGACATATGACAGAGCCCCCCCCCTAGGGACGGACACCGGACGGCCAAGGAGAACCAACAAGGGAGGGAGGGCGGGGGACCAGGAAGGAGGACCAGACGAACAGAATGGCCAGGAGGCACAGTTCAGGAGGACCCTGGCCCGGGTCCGGATCTGGTTCTGGAGGGCCCGGGTCCGGATCTGGTTCTGGAGGGTCCGGATCTGGTTCTGGAGGGTCCGGATCTGGTTCTGGAGGGCCCGGATCAGGTTCTGGAGGGCCCGGGTCCGGATCTGGTTCTGGAGGGCCCGGATCTGGTTCTGGAGGGCCCACCATGGGCTCAGGACTGGAAACAGGACTGGAGACAGGACCGGAAAGGCCCACCTCGGGCTCAGGACTGGAAACAGGACCGGAAAGGCCCACCTCGGGCTCAGGACTGGAAACAGGAC
>SSNR01000164.1:79194-127905 GCA_006937965.1 Callopanchax toddi | reverse complement strand
GGGGGGGGGGGGGGGGGGGGGGGGGGGGGGGTAAAATGAAAGAAGTGCTGACAAATTTTAGCTGCAGGGGTGGGGTGGTTTCCTAAAAATGCATCAATCGCCCTCCTGCTTTTCTGCATGTAGAGGGGCGTGACAGCACAGGGGAAAAATCCCAGTCAGCGCGTGAAGCAGAGGATTTGGTCAGGAGATTCACTTTATCACCATCATCTGTCCGAGCTGCTCCCTCTCTCCCTCCCTCTCTCCCTCCCTCCCTCGCTCTCATTTTGCTGGAAAGCTCCACAGCTGCTGTCTGTCTTTGTCACCAAGCTCTCCATCGCTCCTCTTCTTTTTCACACCTCCATCATGTCTTCTCTCTGCGTCGACGGGGACTTGCTGCAGATCCCTCTGGGGCTCATCAACAGCGCGGGGAAGTACCTGACGGCCGAGACCTTTGGTTTCAACATCAACGCGTCGGCCAGCAGCCTGAAGAAGAAGCAGACCTGGACCCTGGAGCAGACCGGGGAGGACGGCAACGTCGTGTTCCTAATGTCCCACCTGGGCCGCTACCTGGCCACGGACAAGGACGGCAACGTTACCGCGGACAGCGAGACGCGCAGCCGGGACTGCCGCTTCGTCATCACGGCGCACGAGGACGGGCGGTGGTCTCTGCAGTCCGAGCCCCACGGCCGCTTCCTCGGGGGCAGCGAGGACAGGATCACCTGCTTCGCTCAGACCGCCTCCCCGACGGAGAGGTGGTGCGTTCACCTGGCTGTGCACCCGCAGGTCAACATTTACAGCTTTGCGCGTAAACGCTTCGCCCACCTGAGCGCGCATGAGGTGTCGATAGACCGGGATGTCCCCTGGGGGCTCGACTCCCTGGTGACGCTGGTCTACAGAGATGAGCGGTACCACCTGGAGACCGCAGACAACCGCTTCCTGCGCAACGACGGCTGCCTGTCCGCCCAAACGGACAAGGACACCGGCTACATGCTGGAGTTCCTCTCCGGGAAGGTGGCATTCCGTGACTGCGGCGGCCGCTACCTGGCTCCCGTGGGCCCCACGGGGTCCATGAAGTCTGGGAAGAGCTCACGGGTGGGAAAGGATGAGATGTTTGGCCTGGAGCGCAGCAGCGCACAGGTCGTTCTGACTGCAGGCAACGAGAGAAACGTCTCCACGAGGCAAGGTGAGAAAAAAAAATAAAAATTTTAAAAATCACTAAGCTGATGAAGTGACTGAACAACTGAGCACAAACCAGAGACAGCTGTGTGTCTGGGAATTAAATGATTCCTGCACCATGTGTTTCTCATTACCATGCTCCCTCTGTCTCCCTCTGTCTCCCTCTCCATCATTTTGGCCAGTCTGCATTTTTCTGCAGTAATTCTATCTGCAGCTGAGGGCCAGGGTCAGCCTCAGCACACAGAAAAGGTTATGTGTCATTCCTAATCTCAAAATAAAGGGAAAACTGGCAAAAAAAGAGGACATGCTTCTTTTTGGAGACAAAGGAATAAAATGGAGGAGGTGCTAAGAAAAGAGGCCATTAAGGGTGAGGTGTGACTCAGACAGTCCTGCTGAATGGGGAGTTTTGGACCTCATTTTTCATGTGGCCAGTTCTGCTGCATGCACACAGAACAGATCTTTTACAGTGTGTGTGTGTGTGTGTGTGTGCGTGTCTGGAGAAGCAGAGGGAATATAATGTTTGCTGTGCAGGTCTTGAGGGCAGTGACTTGTGACCTGATTCCTGAACAAGAGTTATTTTAGGTATTGACTTGTGACTTTAATCAAACTAAAAATGCAGTTAATTTTATTCAAGTCTAAAGGATGCATATCGCTGTTTTAGTTTCTTAAGGGAGAACTAAGCTTCTCTGCTATATCACAGTTTCCTTCATTCATTAACTCAAATTCAAGATTGAACCATTAGTCAGTTATATCCTTCACCATAGAGTTTTAACAGAAGGACGTTGTTACACTTTTTAATGACCTTTAAACTAAAATTTTGCTAAACATTTATGTCAAATAGGGAACAAATATTGGAATATTCAGAATGATGGAAAACTCATTGACCATACCAAACATTCACCATAATGCAATATACTGGTAATACAGTTTTCTTAAAGAATGATCGGTATTTACAGTGCTGTGAAAACGTATTTCCCCTCTACAGATTCCCTTTTTGTTTGTTTAGTCACAGTACATGTTTCAGATAAACAAACAGATGCAGTGCTGCATGGCTTTGTATCATTTTTTTGTTGTATGACCATCAAGCTTCACCCATTGGACAGATTACCTCATTTAGACGCACCATTCTTTGAGTTCTTGGTTGAGTCAGTGGTTTCACTGATCCTTTAGGTTATTTAGCTACAAAACAATCCTAAATGATCATCATCATCATCCACTTGTATTATTTGAGTACAGATAATTCTGTATGTTCTCTCTTTTTTATTGTCTCTCAACAGAACTTTCATGATTTACAATTTTGGGACGTTTTAATCCTTTATTGACAAATGAAAACTGATAGCAGATTACTTCAATTTGCAGGCATGGACTTGTCAGCCAATCAGAAAGAGGAAGGGGACCAGGAAGTCTTTCAATTGGAAATAAACCGTGAAGACAGGAAGTGTGCCTTCAGAACGGCTGCTGGGAACTACTGGACGCTGACAGCATCTGGAGGACTGCAGTGCACTGCCTCCACCAAGTAACCATGAACAACACAAACATTCTGTAATATGCAAAGTCTCACACCAGCAGTACTGAAACCCAGCTTTGTGTGGTGTGGGTGTGTTTTTCAGATCTGCCAACAGTCACTTTGAGCTGGAGTGGCGTGACGGTCGCGTGTGTGTTCGTGCAGCCAATGGCAAATACGTGATTGCAAAGAAGAATGGACAGCTAGCAGCTACTGTTGACACTGCAGGTCAGCCCTGTGTCTCATAGTTCTCAAACACCATTAAGTCCAGCTGTCAATAACTCTGTATGTGTACATGTCCATTATCTGACTCAAAGTTATCAATCTACTTAAGGGGAGGCTGAACAGTTCCTGATGAAGCTGATTAACCGTCCAATCATCGTCCTCCGTGGGGAGCACGGCTTCATTGGGGCTCGAAAAGCTGGACTTCCAACACTGGACTCCAACCGGGCATCCTATGATGTTTTCCAACTAGAGTTCAATAACGGTGCTTATTCCCTCAAAGGTCAGTCACCATGTAAAGATGCTTAAAAATCCTAACATCTATAGAAATGTGTTGTTAATCGATAAGGCCCATAATTCACTCCTGCCAGTAACTTTTCAACCATAAAACATTTTTTCACCTCTTTTTTCATTTGATGGTTTCATACCCTACTGATGGGCATTTCACCATTTATATTTCTGTGTTCTCAGGCAGCTTTCCTTTCAAACAAATGCTTAGTTGAAACCATATTTTATTTGCGTGAAGATTTAAATTTCCACTGAAACATTTTGAATAATGCAACTCACAGTATCATACTCACAGCAACCATGGCACGCTTACCGTTTCCCTCTTGTTGTGTGGGTTTAATGATTTGGTTATGTCCCTTTAAATAGAGCTTAAGAGGAAGTCAGTAGCCTATTTGAATATGTAATGGGAATAACACTACGTCCATTTAGGCCAGTTATCTAAAACCATCCATTACTTCAACAATGATACTGACTCATTCAAGCATCAAGTCATGTAATAAAACCATCATCATTAATAGTGATTATTATCAATCAGTTTTAGAGGCAAATTTATTTGACTAATTTTTTTGTTTTATTTGAGTAAAACCCTTTTTTTAGCATGACTTCCCTAACCACAGAAACAGGTTTGTCCATCTGCGTGTGTGTGTGTGTGTGTGTGTGTGTGCGTGCGTGCTGGAGTTCATTAAGTGTGTTGTTTGCCCAGACTCTCAGGGGAAGTATTGGTGCATCGGAGACGACTCGGCGGTTATGTGCAGCAGCTCCACACCTGTCCAGTTCCTTCTTGAGTTCTGTGATCTTAACAAGATGGCCATTCGAGCTCTTGGAGGGAAGTACCTTAAAGGTGACCACGCCGGCGGGCTGAAGGCCAACGCAGACTCCCTGGACAGCGCCACTCTCTGGGAATATTAGTAGGGGACTTTGCCTCTATCTGATACATTGCTTAACACTATTAATATTGTTGTATGTGTGCGTGTTGAGTGTGTGTGTGTGTAGTTATGGGTACATTTGGATGGCTGTGTGGTGGAAATCTGAGCCCTTGTGGCAGCAAAGCTCTGCAGGCTTTAGCTTTTGTTTTCTGATTTTAACTCTTCTATCTTGGCTTTACTAACATTTTTACGATAACGTTCTACTGAATGTGTGTCTAAAACACAAGCTGTTCTCTTTAGGTGTGCCATACATGCAAACATGTAAAATGTTATGGTTTTAAACTTGCAATACTGTATCAAACTTTCAGCTGCTTTAATGTCTTACTGCCTTTATCCACTGCTTTTTTAAAGCACAAGAACGCGTCTGCTGACGGGATGTTATTGATTTGCATTCCTCTGCTGTAAATAATGCTTTCTCTGTTGCTGAATGCTACAAAACAAGATTACCATGGAAACGTTGGAAGAGGATATCTTTAGTAGATCCAACATTTGCCTGTTCATTCTCAAATTTTCTGTTATTAGGACGTCTATGTGCACACTCACAAAACCTCTATCAAGAGGAACCTCAGTCAGTGGTCCAAGGTTTCAGCATTAGAACCGCTCTTCTCTGTGTTCAGACGAACGGGACTTTCAACCACATTCCAAAACTAATTAAGAAAATGAGCTTTTAATATAATCCATTAAACAAAGGGATATTCTTTTCAGAATCTATTAAAAGCAGTGACATTAAAATGGTAAATAAGGACATGTTAGTACACAAGTCATGCACAGAATAATACAGTCAAATGCATTAAGTTGAACTGTAAAAGGACAGTGAATAGTAACCTGCACACTAATGGATTGCCCATTTAAACAAAGTTAAAAGCACAAGTTTGTAATCTGACCTGTAGTGGGTGCTGCTATTGGTTTGTAAACACAATGGTTGAATAAAGCCTCTGGCTTTTATTGTGGCTGTGCCTTCCATAGAGCATTTACTCTATTTCCCTTTTTCTCTTCTTTCATTTGAAACAAACTGAAAAAATAAAGTTTACAAAACCTCTGTTTCTTGCTTACTAAGTTATTTTTTTTTCTTAGCTGGTTTAATTTCTTCAGTTCATCTATTGCATATTTTACAGAAAGTCTCTATCCAGTCATACAGGCTGTAGTGTTTTAGCAATAGAAGTCACATGGTTCTGCTGTTTTACTGTTGACTCACTAAAGTCTTGATAAACATGATAAAATGACAAAAAATGTTAAACATTTTTGAGTGAATATATCAGACTAATGAATTTCTATTGATCTGTTTCAATTTTATTTCTTTAAAATGTCATCTTTTGTCTTTTAGTTGAAATAATGTGATTTTTAGAGTTTCTTCTGTTTTTTATTTATGACTAGTGTTTCAGTGTAAAATAATTATTCAAAAGTATTTTTGACTGCATTAATTTAAGATGCTAGCAAACATGCTAAACACATTTCCAAGCATTATGTGTTTCCCAGATTTATATTCTGTTAGTCATTCTATGATTTTCTTTTGATTTTGAGTCATTTTACAGTTCATCTTTTCCATAATGTACTTAATAGTCTGTGTTTCTGCACAAACTAATCATGTATCTGCAGCTGTACATGTTATCGTTCTTTTAGCATGCTAGCAAGTAAAACGAGTGCACTAATTTATCCTGTTTCCTAATTTAACCTTATCATAAACATTATTTCTATTTATCAATGCAGTATATTTTTAGTTTAAATGTTTTATCAACAATGATAAAGTTTTATTGAAAAAAATGCAGCACTTAATCTGTGCTGGAAACAGAAAATGACTGTCAGTGTGTCAATGTTAGCATTTAAGTTGCTAACAAAAACTCTGTATTTAGCTGAGCTGATAAAATATAACAAACAGGAATAGATAGGAATAACAAAAAGGAAGTAGTCATTTAAATCATTTGAATTAATTACAATTATTCTGTATAAAATAAATAATTTTTTCAAATCATCTTTTGTCACAACAAAGACCTAATTAAAAAGCTCAAATAATCTGACTAATCTAACTTTTGGATCTCTATACCAACAAAAATTTGCATAGAAATCTCATAAAAAATGTTTTGTCTCTTACAAGATAAATACGGATTCCTGATAAACATTATGAACATGATGCAAGTTGTTAAATTGTTTATATATATGAAAATACAGTCCTTTATGTCATTATTACATTAATATAAAAACAAAAAGTATAATTTTTTCTCCCTATAGCATTAAGGTTTTACCATCACTTTCACTATTACATTATACATCACTATTTTATAATGTGCTTCACTTATAATTCTTAATGTGGAAAGGGTTTAGATTTTTTAAAGTCCTTTGTCATGGTTTTGCTCATGCCGTATTATATGTGGGTGAAAAATGAATGAGCCCACACCATCCCCTGAGATTTCACTGAGCCAAAATTAGAAGAATAGGGAAGGTGAAGTATAGAGGGATGTAACCTACTCTACTTTCTTTGAGCCTCTGCAGAGGACATTGAGCTCTCTTCAAAATCAGACTGTGCTAAACCTAACTTGTGCTTACATTTTGACCCACACAAGCACAAACACACTCACTTTCTTCATTTTTTCACAGCAGCATCTCTGTGTTGCCATGGAAACATGCGATAGCATGAGAGAAGGATGAATGTGCAGAAATGGACCAGACACAGACAAGCCAGTAATCTATATAAATCCTGTATCAGTGTTAGCAGAGGTTATCAGATCTGTATACCTTCACTTTTTTTCCTTACATTTGCTCTGCTTTAATTGACTAAAAAGTATGTCATTCCCTCTTACCTTCTGGTGAGAATAAATGTCCACAATGAGCATAATTAACACCCCACTTGCTCTGAGGTTGTTCATGACATAAACACAACAAACTTCTTAGCATTACATTCCAAACATGAGACATTCAAACTTGACCAACTGAAATGTTGCAGGTTTTCATTAAGTCTGCCATCATCTGGTCTGTTGAACAACAGTCGAACAAATGTTGAACCATCCTTCACATTTTTTGTAACACAGTTCCTTTATCAGCTTACTAAACTTAAGTTCTTCAGCTCGATATTTTTTATTTGACAGATGCTTATGAAAAAGTAGAAGTATGTCAATTTATGATTTCTAGACAGAGTTATAGGTATGTGATACAGATGAGGATACTGATACTTACAGGATTATGATACATACCAGGATTACCAGGTGACTCACACATTGATAAACCTGCAGATGTTACCATCACAAATCAACAGTTCACCATGTTGAGGAAGTAGTTGGAAGTGGGTCTTTTGAAACTTTTGCCAGGTGCAAAAAAAGAGAAACAAATGAGACTGCAGCTATGAGAATAATAAGACCAAATAGCCAACTTGATAATAAGGAAGAAGAAGCATAGAAATATCTCAAAAAGCTTAACCCTGATTAAATCAATGTGATACGGATCATTACCAGGTTTGACTATCAGGGTCATGCTTGCTTTGTTTTTAAAATGCTGAATCTAAACTTGATTGAACTCATAAAAAAGCGTTTACACCGCTGAAGGTGGCTGAAATCAGAGCCCACCTCTGATCTCATTTCTTAGAATGTACTCAGAAGTAGAATGTGTAAATGCGGATCATGTTGAAAAACTAGAGTTTAGACGTGCAGGTGGCAAATAACATAGCAAGTTCACATGAGAGCATCAAAGTTAATATGGAGACATAAACGCATCAATAATAATTACTGCTAAAGTAATCTATTAACCCTTATTTATTCAGACTGTATCCCACTGAGACTGAGAATCTCTTTTCCAAGAAAGACCTGAAGGGAAGTTGGAGGTTCAGTTTCTTTCCCATGGATGTGTCAACACATGGCCAGCTGGGGGTTGAGCCCGGGGTGCCCACATGGAGGGCAGCCTCTCTTCCCCCTATAGTCCACAGTCACCCCCTAGTTTAGCAGTCTGATAGAAAATAAAATTCAATCATTATTAAAAACTCATCATCATATTTCACTCTCACGTTTCACTTCACTTCACCAGACATTTACACACCCAGATCACAGAGAGGCGATAAAGATATAAAGGCATAAACCGAAACATCAGTTTGAAGATGGTTACATGTGGAGGTAATGTAAAATCTTTTCAAAATGCCTAATTTTATTTTAAAATCTAAAAGAAAAGAAAATGATTTAATAATGCTCTAAATTCACAAATTAATTTGTGATTTACATATTGGTTTTATTTAGCAATACTTCATATTTTACTGTAGTTTAGAACATTCATAAACGGTTTTCTTTCTTTTTGAGGAACTGGGGAAGCGTTCTGACTCAGAGGAGTTCATGTTGATCATCTCTGCTGATGTTTGTGTATTGTGGGTCTTTTGCACAGTCATACAGCAAAGTCTTCAGGCTGCAGCTTCTGTCCATTTGCTGATGCTAAACTTGTTCTTCAGTGGATCTTTGTAGAATGAAGCCCCAGTGTGTCTCATCCTGATCCACTCCAGTCCTTTCCATGGCTGTCTGGTTCAAGCTGTATCATAGCTGCTGAGAAATAAGAGACCTGACAGCTGATGGTCAAATGCCGACCTGCCAGCACAGACACGGAGGCAGCTGTTCACAATTTACATCTACATACTAGGTCAGTCACAAAATTGGCACGTTTTTGAATGAATAATCATCAAGTATGCAGGAGACTTGCAGAACGAAGTTGCCAAAAGCAGCAGCAGGGCCAAAGAAGTCATGGCTGTTGTTCAAACTGTCCTGTTTGAGCTCCACTGGCTGCCTGATATCAATTTTTATATCAAAATTACAAGGAAGGTTGTTGAATTAGTTAATTTTCTTTTTAACTGAACGTGGCTTTAACTTTATGTAGGTCACAAGCTGAATTTATCAGGAGACAATTTGACAGCGTCCTTTAATCTGAGTTTTATGACATCGTTGTTGGATTTGATGAAGATTTTGATTATTTTTTTAAGAGATGGAAAATTGCAGGAGCTGACAGGTCACTATCAGCAACAGCTTTGTTTCAGTCACAAAATGATGACTCTGTAAAATGTTCAGTAAGAGAGGAGCAGGAAAGGGAGGGGGAGTTTATTATGGGCATTATGGGACAAAATCAACATCAGCTGACCTGATGCTCCAAGTTAAACCTTTAAAAACTAATAAAATTAACAATAATCCTGGCAAATTACTGTATTAAGTTATTACATAAAAGAAGAATTGTTTTATTCTTCTGAACCTTCAACATACTGCATTCACAGAATAAATACATTACTCTTGATTATATGGATTTTGATTAAAATTGAAAAACATTCAAACTATCATTTCTATTAGATCTAATTAAGATTAAAAATTTGAAAATCATAAATACCGGTAAATAAAAACTAAATATAAATAATAAAGCTTTACAGAAGTAAAGTAAGTTCCTCTCAGTAAAACATAGCTGATTATATTTTATATTTTGGTGAACCGACTTTGAAAAAAAATTTGAGTACTGGCTCATCTAACATGAACGAGTCATTTCCCACTTGCCTGTCTGAACCATTTGTTTTGGATTAATTTGGACATAAGATTTTTATGTGTTACTCAAATAATACAATTTGTGTACTTGAGAATTTGAAGAGGTGTAACTGTTGTTCTGTATTTGTGAAAGGCTGGAAAAATCTACAAATACATGACTCCAATAAAATTCACAGGAGTTCACAGTTACAAGGCACAAATACGCACCAAAAAAAACCTTGCCTTCATAGAGGAAATGCAACAACTGCTTTCCCATGGACGTCAGCTATAACTGTAAATGTGCCCACTGCTGCCATCTGGTGTCCTCTATGTGAAAGTGGATGAAAACGAAATTCAGGAACAAAAAAGATTTCAAAAGATTTAAAAAACTCTTGAAATTAGCATCCAATGTAGAAGTTACCTTGATACACACGTTTGATGTTATAGATATGCCATGTTAGGATACTTTTTCAGAAAACATTATCAACTTAGCAAAATGCACGCATAAAAACTTTGTAAAAATGCTGTGCTTCATGCCATTCATATGCATTTAAGACTCAAAAGATTTATATAAACAGTTGTCTTCACGTTGTAAACAACTTAGGCTATTAACTTTAACTTCAAGTACATTTTAGATTTTATCGAACGTTTTACTATTTTACACACATACTACACGTGTTCATATTAAATATATTCTCATTCAAGATTTTAATGACGAACAAATCCACAACTTAAAAAGTGAGGTTAAATTCCACCTCAACTACATTTCCCATCAGCGTTCATTCAGTGAACTGCGAGGCGACAAGCAGGGAGCGATAAGCCAATCATATTGCGAGAACTGACGTCTTCCTCCAATGATTGGCTATTTTTGCATTTTCTTTCCCACAACTCATTGCTTCACGTCAAGAAATTCAAATCAAGCGGACCAATCACAATGCGCCTTGGCAAGCGAGCAAGCTTTTTAAATTTGTTCTGTAGAAGCTGTTTTCAAAAGGCAGGACAGGACACGGGAAAAGCTTTCGCTGGTCACGGCTACGACATTATTTCATGTTTACTGTAATTTCTTTTTATTCTCAAGTCTGCATGCGACGTGTTGTATCGTAGAAGCTAACGTTAATTAATGCTGGCGTCCAACAATTTAATCTATATATTTTGATTTAAATCCAGAAGTGTATGGGAGAAAGCTAGCTTCTTCGGCTAAAGTAGCGTCGGTTGTGCTAGGGTTAATAGTTTGGTTTGGTTAATAGTTTGGCCCTTGCCGTATTCATCAGTACGTCGACTGCTGAGAGACAAACTTTTGTAAGTGCACAAATAATTACGTTTAATACGAAATGAGTGCTGCTACCGCAAAGCCGTCGGGACATGTGGATCCCAAATCTGCACCTCTCAAAGAAATCCCAGAAACTCTCGTCGACTCACGTACCATGAAAAGATACTCGCGGGGAAGATTCCTCGGAAAAGGTGGATTCGCGAAATGCTATGAAATCACAGATGTGGAAACAAAGAAGGTTTTCGCCGGCAAAATAGTGCCCAAATCATTGATACTAAAGCAGCACCAAAGAGAGAAGATGACATCGGAAATCGCCATTCACAAGAGCCTAAATCACCCGAATGTCGTCGGGTTCCACGGGTTCTTCGAAGACAACGACTTTGTCTTTGTGGTGTTGGAAATCTGCAGGAGAAGGGTGAGTGTTCAGTGGAAGGAAGCCATCTCTTAGTGAGGGCCGACGGTTAAACACGGCGGCCTCTTCCCGTTGTCCTCTGTTTAAATGTTGGGAAGCTTTAGTTTTAAGAGAACTCTAAGACTTGTTAAGGTCATTAAAATGTGTATCTATATTTAGTCTTTTGATATAGCATAATAAACTAATTTTCGCGTCACATTTCAACCTGTGAAGTAACATTTCTATCAAATACCACTCAGGTGGCTGCATCTCTGCCATCCTATCCCACCACAGTAAGACCCAGTGTTTCTGAACATATTTCTTTAATTCTGTTTCAGTCCCTGCTTGAGCTGCACAAGCGCCGTAAGGCTGTCACGGAGCCTGAAGCTCGATACTACATGACCCAGCTGCTGAAGGGTGTCCAGTACCTGCACAACAACAAAGTCATCCACAGAGACCTGAAACTGGGGAACATCTTCCTTAACGATGACATGGATGTCAAGATAGGTAATGTGGTTTGCACTAAATTGAGCTTTTTAGATCATGAAAGTATTTAAACACACCTAATTTAATTAGTTTTAATTACTCAAATATAAACTTTACGCCCAATTAGGCTTAAATCGGATTGTACAGAACATCGGTGTCCTGATCTGCTGGATAAAACTCTTTTTTCTTTTTTTTTTTTTTTTTGTTTAGGGGACTTTGGTTTGGCAACTAAGATTGAGTTTGATGGCGAACGGAAGAAGACCCTGTGTGGAACGCCCAACTACATAGCACCTGAAGTGCTTTGTAAAAAGGGCCACAGCTATGAAGTGGATGTCTGGTCACTTGGGTGCATATTGTAAGTACAGGACCGTAAACATGAGTATTTGAAATGATTCCGTTATGTAAAACTCCTCCCTGTCTGCTCTCTCAGGTACACTTTGTTGGTGGGTAAGCCCCCATTTGAGACGTCCTGTTTGAAGGAGACTTACAGTCGCATAAAGAAAAACAACTACACTATCCCTTGGGTAAGCTAATTGAACAGAACACACATTTTTCTTCCATTTGTTAGTTTGTCGCTCACACAACCTAAACTCTTTGCAGCACGTCAACCCAGCTGCAGCAAATCTCATCAAGAGGATGCTGCACGCCGATCCTTCACAGAGGCCGAACATCGCTGAGCTGCAGAACGAGGAGTTCTTTACATCAGGCTACACCCCTCTCCGGCTGCCCACGACTTGTCTCACTGTGCCCCCTCGGTTCTCCATCGCCCCCTCCACAGCTTCAGACTTCAGTCAGCGGCGTCCTCTGACTGCTCTGAACAACAAGGGTAATGGAGCTCACAATACAGCTGTGATTTCACCCAGTAAACTTTAAGCTTATTGTTTCATTTTCTCTTATTGTAGTTACACTACATATTATAAGGTTATCTGCTTTTAGATATTTAGGTGTTTTCATTCTGTTTCCAGTTGGCACAGAGAAAATGGAGGGGAAAGATGAACCTATGCAAAGGTGACATCATTGTTTCATATACTTGATTACATGCAGCTCATTTTGTAAAATTTCTTATGCCATTTTTTGTGAGTATACAGCTTGTAAATCTTGAGTTGTGTGTGTGTGTGTGTGTGTGCACAGGGAGGCCGAACCAGCAGAATCTTACTTGAAAGACATGCTGCTGCAGCTCAACAGCATCATGTCTACCAAACCTTCTGATAGGGTCATCATCCGGCAAGGTTAGTGCACACATCTCTTTTGGTGTACCTGTTTTTGTTAAGTTTGTATTGTACATTCTCTAGATTTATTTTCGACCTACCTGTTAACACCTTTGTCTCTTTGTGTATCCAGAGGAAGCTGAAGATCCTGCGTGCATCCCCATCTTCTGGATCAGCAAATGGGTTGACTATTCTGATAAATATGGACTAGGTATGATGGCATTTTATTCACATATTTGACCATGAACACCAACTGCAGTGGTTGTCATTTTTGGTGTATGGAAGCAGCAGAATTAATTTTCTTATTCTTTTTATTTAACAAAAATATTTCAGTCATTCAGGGGGACTTGAAAGAAAACGAAAAACAGAATTCACATGTCAACACAAACAAATGTGAATGAAAAGGAGCAGAAAGAAGAAAATGTCTTTTATGCCCCCCCCCCCCCCCCCCTTTTTTTTATTTTTACAAAATATCCTCCAATTATACAAATCCTTTATCGCATTCCTAATTATGAGAATGGTTTCAAAACTTAAACTTTTAAACACTTGAATCCTATCTCAGCTGTCATGAATGCTTTTTTTAAAAATAGGTGTGACTTTTTCAACTTTCAAAGTGTAAATGTAAAAAAAAAAAAAGTCTTTTAGGTCTGAAAATTTGAACTAAAGGACCTTTTGTATGTATGCATGTTTAAAATATCTTTTACCAAGAGTTTTAAAATGTCTGTTGCAGGCTACCAGCTCTGTGACAACAGTGTGGGCGTTCTCTTTAACGATTACACCCGTCTCATCATGTATGCTGATGGCGACAGCCTGCAGTATATCGATAAGGCAGCAGCTGAGTCCTACCTCAGCGTTCGCTCTGTCCCAGCCTCGCTCAACAAAAAGGTGAGGGTGTTTTCTTTAATTCTAGTTTAATTTGGACAAACTGTGTAGCTCTGTGTAGTAAGTTGTATTTATCTCGCTATAGATAACGCTGCTGAAATACTTTCGCAACTATATGAGTGAGCACCTGCTGAAAGCTGGAGCCAACATGGCCCGACGGGAGGGAGACGAGCTGGCTCGGCTGCCCTATCTTTCACTGTGGTTCCGAACGAAAAGCGCCATTGTCCTGCACCTCAGCAACGGCACCGTGCAGATCAACTTCTTCCAGGTTAGATGGCAGACACATCACCCCACATGGCTCGTGATGCTCCGTGTGCACATTCCTTCATCTTTCCTCATTCCTTGTTTCCCAGGACCACACGAAGCTGATCCTGTGCCCGCTGATGGCTGCAGTGACCTACATCGACGAGAAGAGAGACTTCCGCACTTACAGGCTGTCGCTGCTCGAGGAGTTCGGCTGCTGTAAGGAGCTGGCCAGTCGTATTCATTATGCCAAGCAGATGGTGGAGAGGCTGTTGGAGAACAAGCCTTCCTCTGCAGCTCTTTAGACTGGGTTGTTCCCCAGGCTGTGCTTTTCCATGAACCTGAACTTCAGCGTGCCAGGTCGTTTATTTCTGTCCTGTTTTTGTTTCTTTTCTGCTGTTAAGACTTGACTGATGAAGTTTACCTTTCATGAACACATTCCCACTGCTGAATTATTGACTCAATGATAGATAATGTTTTTTTTAAACGAAGCTTGTTAACAAAAAAAGCCATTTAAAATACATGATATAAAAGTTGAAGTGTTCAATTGTAAACTTTTCTTTTTTCACTACTTTGTTCATCTAAATCCTCCAGGAGAATGTTTGTATGACTTGTGAGACTTTGCCTCCCAACATGCTGTACATAGAGCTCTGGTCTGTTTTTCTAGTTCATTTGATTTCAATGTGTTCTATGTAGAGAACCAGACTATGTTATTGTCATCATGTACATTCTTCCTTTTTGTCTACTTTGTTTTTACTATATTTTTTTCTCTAGTGACTATTATAGATGTGGGTCTTCAAGATGTACAAACGTGTACATATATTTTAAAGATTGTATACGTCTGGCCAAATTTAAATAAAGAATTTTTTTGTAAACCAGTCAAACTATCTGCTATGCTCAGTAATGTTTGCATTTTTAAACTTCCTGAGATGCTTGACTGCTGAAATATGTTCACATTGCAATTTAGCTTTTGCATTCCTTTAAACTATGTGTACAGCATGCATGTGTCACTAGACAAACTACAACTAGATGTGGTTTATTTTCAGCCTGGAAAATGTCTATTGTAGCAAAAAATTAATACGGTATTTACAATCTATGTAGAAACAGACAGCTACAAACCTTGCATTCTTTGAAGTAATGCATATCGCCTGCTGGCTTTCATGCCAGGATTTTAAGCTAATATTGGTTATTGTTGGAAAAATTAACAGGGTCAAATCCTAAAATCATGTAACCTCACATATTACAAGAATTTATGCAAACAGTATCTGTTGTAAATGACTGTTACATTAAATATGTGGTCATTAACTAGAATGAACTATTGTAGCCAGTTTTCTGTTGCTATTAGCTGTGGTGGCCATCTTGTTTGATCAGTAGATCATGATTTTCTGAGAGTTTCATTGAAATCTGTCCAGTGTTTCAGATTTTCCTGACAGAGCTGAATGGTAAAGTTGATTCTCAGCTATTTTTAGCTCAATATCTGTAAAATGGACTGAATTGTAGCCAGTTTTGTGTTTGCTAATGTAGGTTAGCTTAGGTCACCCCATCCAGTCTAGTCCATTTACAATAAAAACCAGGTATACAAGATCATAAAGTCTTCCTAAAACTCAAATCACCTCTGATCTTAGAAATGTTCAAATATGTCTTCTGACCGAGTGTTTTAACCTGGAAAAACTAAATTAACCACCTCAAAACTACCAGTTTATTTACTGACATGCTCAAAAGAAGACATGGAAAAACAGGTTTAATTGAAATTTTAATACAAACTTTAATACTCTTTTCTTTAAATATAACAACACACGTAAGTAACAAACAATTAAAACAGCAGTAGTACTAAAACAACAGAGTTGTCTAAAAAGTGTGCAATAAAAAAAACACTTTGAACAGCTTAAACCTGAAGAATGAGCTCAGTTTTCAGTATAAAATGTATCTCTGGTGTTACAGAACTGCAGACAAGAGTGGAGAGAATTCTGCAATAGAATTTGATCAAACCACTAAATGTGTGTACATTGATAATGGCTGATAAATGAGAGAAACGATGTAAACTTTAGATTAAACGGAGAACTACAGCATATTGTGATGTTGCAGTATGATCACACAACACCAGAAACACTTTTTTAAATGTCAGAGTGATTCAAGCTGCAGCAGAGTAAAGAAACATCCCCGTTATGATGTCCGATCACCAGCGTGTCTCCTCCTCCGCCCCATCGAGCCAGCTGCCAGTCTTCACCCTCCGGAGCCTCCAGGGTTCCGGACGTTCCCTGTTTTCCGAGCTCCCACACACAAACGCACCCACTTTGACTCAGGCCCACCACGCTGGAGCGATTAACGTCGGCTTCACACAACCTGCAGAGCACAGAATCAGAGGTGATCACATGAATGTGTTTGTACAGAAACACAGATTTGAGTCCATCATTCTGCTATTTATCCTCTCACCTGCCCGACCAGAGTTCGGGTGGATAGAGTCGAGTAGCCAGGACGGATTTTCCACAAAGAGGGTTGATGGCGACCAAAGAAAACACAGCTGTCTTCGTCTTCTCCTCTGAAAGCATCTGATCTGTAATCTTTGCTTCTTTTTCCTCTTCGGCTAGAGAGCTTAGAAACTGATGTTGCAGCAAGACAAACAACACACCCTGCATAACAATACACACACACACACACACACACAAAATAAATCACAACAATAATCATTTAAAGGTAAAGTGCTACAGCCATTTGCACAATGATTGTATACTTACATGATGGGAGTAACCTCTGAGACAGGCCGTCTGTGATAAACCAAGGCCCAGCAGGACTCTGGACAGCAGCTGGCCAGTATTTAAATTCCTTTAGAGGAACAAAACTTTACTAAAAGTACCACATGTAGACCTACACATTTTTAAGGGATGCAAATATTCTTTTTCATTTTAAATGAGTCTTTATCTGCATGTCTTTCAATTTTTAACCTGAAATGTTTTCATTTGCCACTAGAGGGAGGCAAAAGCTAAGCGTGAACACAACGGCAGACGTCGTGAACTTTTCTAATTTAATTTAAGGATTTGTTTTGCTTCCCTCAGCTGCTTGTTGTATTACTGGGTTTCTGACTCTCTTTGTCTAAAGTTTCAATTGACAGAAAATAAGGACACAAATCTCATGTTCAAATATAAGCAATAACTCTGTTGATGCACTGATACAGTTGTCTCAGTCAAGCATAAACCTCTTGTTTCCATGACCTAATTCTCAATTGATGCAATAGTGACCTTTAAACAAGCACACATCACATGATTATTATCAAAGAAGAAAGAAGAAAAACACAACTTCTGAAATCAGTTAATAGATGTGAGACGAGCAGCAGCTTATGTGGCCCTGGTCTTACTTACCAGATGAAGAGGTGTCCACCTTCATCTGAGCCAATGAGGGCATCAGGATGCCCGTCCACTGCAGCGAGAGCGCTGACACAAACACCAGGAGACACAAGAGGCTGACAGCTCCAACAGCTGAAGGAGACAGAAGTGAGACATGTGTCCATCAGAGCACTAAGACAGGACATAAAAAGGGAGACGCATACACAGCCTTACCTGCTGCAGTCTGACTGTGTAAACACCTGCAGGACGGAGCCTGTCGCTGAGTGTGAGGAGGTAACCACTCTGGACTTGTACACACCTACAACTACCTGCATGACTCCGGCACATATCAGCGTCTGAGTGAGACTGGAGCACGACAGCAATCTGTGCACACAAACACACAATGAATCAACAGTTTGTTTTTTCTGTCCCTTCTGAAGGTTAAACTCATGTGTGTCCTGTGGTGTTTTAAACAGCTCAAGTAAAGGTGGCAGATCCTCATTATTGTGTTGCTTTTACCTCACTTCTCTGATTTCCAGCTGACCAAGAGCCACACACATGAGCTCAGCAGCATCAGGGACAGGAAACACATTGATCACAGGCTGTATGTAATCACAACAAAAAGAATTACACAGTACATTTTACATCTAATACCTTTAATCACTTTGATACCACAAGAAATGATTTCATCTCTAAAATAAACAGCCCAGAGTGTGTAATTCAGTCAACAGTAGCATGACCTGTTAAACACTGTAGGAATAAAAAGATGAACATGTCTATTATAAACTCTGTTCAAATTACTGCATCTATCTAACGCACAATGCACCAATATCAGTTTGAATTCAAGTACATTTCTTTAAAACATGTGAATTAAGTCATGATAACTCACTGTGCTGAAGGTCCAGGTGTGTTTCAACCTCCAATCAGAAGCTGAACTTCTGCTCCAAAGGCACACGGCCCATTTTCCTGCTGCTGCTATATAAAATCCATCTGATGATTCAGGAACACAGCAGGCGTCAACCAGAGAGCCTCCTGCTGCAGCCTGACACACAACATAAATCACCCACTAAAACACACTTACTTACTCAAAAGGGAGGTTGCACATGTTGCATATTACGTATAAACCTAAGTTCTCATTCTTAACTGTTTTGAGGTTTTGATGTTACCTTCAGTGTGTGCGTGCATCTCATTATCAGGACCTCCTGCCCAGCTGCTTGATGCAGCTGAATGTTGGACGGAGTTAGACAGGCAGCAGGTTCAACACTGTGACACTGACCATTCCTAGCGTGTAGTGCAGAAAAATCCTGAATTTGTCTGGAAGGAGAGATGGGAGGCAAGCTGGGAGGGAGGGAGGTGATAGACACACAGGGAGACAGAGCTGGAGGAGAGAGAACCTGTGCGGATGAGATGAGAGGAGGAGGAGTTGAGGGGGAGGGAGTGTGAGAAGGGCTGCCTGCAGCAGGATGAGGAGTTAATCCTAAGGAGGGGAGTGGAGGGCTGGATGCTGGAGTGGGTGAGGGAAGGTGAGGGGTGATAAAGGGGCAGTTCACTGAAGCTGGAGGAGATTTCAAAACAACTCGAGAGTCAGTGGGAACCAGTGGCAACGCCTGTGGAGCGTTTGTGTCATTACATGCTTGTACAGCAGCACTGATGTTTAAAGGCTCCTCATGAGCTTCCTCTGGAAAGTAATCGGTGTAAACAGAGTCAGTGACAGCTCTGTCTTCTGATTGGTCATGTCCAGATATCTGATGTTCAGTAACAGTAACAGGATTGTTCACTTTGAACATCTGTCTGTCTACACAGGTCAGATGAGGTTGTGAACCTTCAGTGAACTCTTGCACCAATGAAACAGGTTCCGTCGATCTGTTGACAGTCTCTGCACAAAGATGCTGCTCAACATTAGTTTCTGTGCCATTTACGTCCAACAGCTCCTCAGCTGAATTCCTGCTAATGAACTGATCTGTACGTGTGTGTTCTGTTGACAAGTTCTGTAGATGTAGTTGCCGTGCTTGTTGTTCCTCATCAGGACGGGGTGAGTTTGTAATTGTCGGTGTGAAGCTGAGTGGGAGAAGAAGTTGCATCGACGGATCACTGTCGCTGCACTCTGAGTAGGAGCGATGGACGCTGCTGCGTGTGTTGTGTGACGGTGTTGAGAAGTGTTCGACTCCTGATTCCACAGCAACCTGGTGAAGTTTGTGCAGCTTCAAGGAGGCAAACTGATCATCTGGGAGGTGGAAATCTTGGTGGATGTCTAAAAGTTTTAGGCTACTGACCAGTGAGGCAGGAAATGGGGAATGGGGAGAATGCAGAGATGTCTGAGCTGGTGAAGAAGAGGAGGGCAGGAGGAGAGACTGCCAGTTTGGTTGGCCTGCAAGACACAATTTAGGGATAATTAACAAAATAAAGAGGATAATTATAAAATGAATAAAAAATGTGATATAATTCACATTAATAGTCTTCTGTCCCAAGTCTAGATCATCTTAAGGCCTAACCGTCCTCAGGTGGTTTGTGACACTTTAACATCATTCTGCTACAAGCCTCCACACAAAGTGTTCTTAAACAATAATTCAGACTCAAACATGAATGTTTACTGTTTGGATTTGCATGAGATTTGGTAAATGAAACAAAGTCCCAGCTCATTAATTCAGTGACTGACATAGCTGTGTTTTACAATAAATAGAAAATTCCTACCTAACTATGTTTACACATTAAAAAATCTCAAATGTGTTTCAAGAGCTTAACTTTTTTAAATAGAACAACCAGAGAACAGTGACAAATATTTGTTTTACCGCAAACATATTATATTTAAATCATCAGCCAGTAAAAAGCAAAAGACTTTAATGTTAGCAAACCATGTGATTTAGTGTTAAAGGGTCTTAATGAAACTCTCAGAAAGTCTTCAATATGAAATATCAACCACTTCAGTCAACCTGACTCAAGATGGCCGCCACAGCTTGTTAACTTTAACAAACACAAAAAATGGCTACAACTCAAGTCAGTTTTAAAGATATTGAGCTACAAACTGATTTGGTAGTAGCTGAAAATCATTCACTACACATACTCTTTAACAGATTTTAAAACACCAAAAAGGCTACAACTCTTTCATTTCTCAACATAAGAAGATCTCAAAAATATCTGGCATGAAGGCTAGACCATTAAATAACAGCAACAAAAAGACACAATAACAAGGTGACCCAGTCGGAACTGGGTTAGAACTGACAGCCTTCCAGTTGTAAGGCCAACCTACTGAACTACTGCCAACCTAAATATAATTTTAAATAATTTGTACTATAGCGTAAAGCTAAATTAGCCCAAGTTAGTTTCTTTTCGCCTGTTTAAGTGTATTATATTCTAAATAATCCATGCATGGTATAATAAAACATTTTTCTCACACACCAATTTTACCTTCATTCATCTGTGTAGGACTGTTGGTCTTGATGCTGCTCTTCACAAAGACAGGATAGACTTGCTCCAGATGTTGACCTGCACAGCTGGTTGGAGCTCCATTGCCTTCAGATAAAGACTGGGATGAAGGCTGGGTTCTAGCTGGCTCTGGATCAGTTTCTACTGAACTGAAGAAGGTGTTTGCTTCATCAGCTTTGTGTACAGACTGGGAGGAAGACACTGGTATACTGGGGGGTTGAGGACCTACAGATGTTTGCTCCTGGACGTGCTGATGGGACTGTGACCTCCGAGGTCTCCCTCTGCCCCTCCCTTTTCTCTTTCTCCCTCTCTGTGGACGAGCTGTGGTGACTGTTGGTGAAAAACAAGTTTCTGAGTCCTTGTGAGGAGCTGAGACAGGATTTGAAATGTAACTGGAATTCAAACTACATTCTGCAGACTCATGGGTTGAGCTCAGAGAGTTTATAAATGTGGAAGAAGTCAAAGGAGAGGGGACTCCTGTCTGAGTGTCTGAGTTTTCCCGGGTGCCTGTGTCTCTGTTTGTTCCTCTGCCACGACCTCGACTCCTGCGCTGTCGTCCCATGTTCAGCTGGGACAGAATGACAGCCTGCACATCAGGCTGCCTCTGTGAAACCGTCATACGTCTTGTGGTTCTAACGTAGTATTCTAATGGAAAAAGTAGTCCCTCCACTAATGTACAGGAGTCATGGAGGCGTGCACTGTTTCCCTCTCTTCCATTCTTTTCTTCTTTTATTTCCACTAAATTCTTATGTTTATTTTCACTTTTTATTATCTCTACTGCATTCTTCTCACTACTTTCAGTTGTGTTCTCTTTACATATCTCCCTTCCTCCTTCTCCACAACTGGCTCCATTCTCCTTTATCACAATCTTAGTTTGCGTGACATTTTGTTCACCTCCTTCAGTGATTAAAACCGATTTACTACATTCTCCTTCAAGGTCCAAAGGTCCTTTTTGCTCTTCAGATCTTTGATGCTCCTTCCCAAATATGCTTCCAGTTGCAGACTGTCCTTGTGTGTTCCAGTGTGAAAGCAGCAAGGAGGGGGACTCAGATTCTCCACTAGAAAACAGCTCTTCACTTTCATTGACAGCACCTACTCCTTTTGGCTCAATCATCTCTTCTTCTTCTGCTTTTTCAGGACTTTCCACCCTTTCACCTTGCTGGCTGCTGTCAGGGCTCCTGTCAGCCTCAGCAGTGCTCCTCCTTTCAAGGCGCAGGCGGCTGCGCCGTGAACGGAGACGCAGGGCGGGACTTGGTCTGTGACTTCTAGCAGTGACATTGCTGGGAACTTGGGTTTGTAGACAAGCAGCATCAGAAGGAAGCGAAAATCTGATCGCCGGGTTCCTCCTGGATGCATCAGAATCTGCTAAACATGGTAAAACAAAAGACTATAGGTGAAATCAAACAAGAGCCTTGAGATTCTCATAAAGAATATAATTTCAACAAAACATTTCTTGAAACGATAAATGTGGTTCAGTATAAGTGGGAGATTTTGTGCAGAGTTTAGATATTATATTGTTAGAGGGTGAACAATAAAAGCACACTTACCTTTAGTGTACTCCTGACATTGAGGTAAACCCTGGACTATTAAATTGCTTCTGTTTGTTATCAGTGAGGAAGAGTTCGACGTAACCTCTGATTCTTTATGATCTTGAAGATTCTGTTGAGAAATCCTACTTCTCACATGCCGCCGCACAGCATCCAAACGCTCAGCACGCTGTTTGCAGATAAACATGTGCATGAAGCAATGTTTTTCCACAATCTTCTTTCCAAAAGGGTAATAACATATCCATGTCTCACCTGTAGTCTCTGGGCTGTCTTGAGATACTCTCTCTGTAACTGTGCCAATTTTCTACGAAGCTGAGTGAGGATAAAGTGAGAAAATGCTCAGTAAGATCTCATGTGGCTGACGTTTTTAAAAACACATGCACATTGTACCTTCTCCTTGTCATCAGAGTGTAGTGTATTCTTTAGCTGCTCCTCGTTGTGCACAGCATCACTCACGTTGATATCCATCCTGTTCAAGCAACACAGCTTATGACACACAAGACTTACATGTCACCACAGCACGTCTAGCATGTTTGTGTTTAGCTTAAACACGAATTTGTTTTGTATTTTTAAAAGTGTTAGCATGTGACATCAGCTGGCTAACAATAAATCACTGTTCGAACTTTATTTTTGTTACAAACATGGATTTTAACAATGCTCTGTAAGACCTATATATGTCTACAAATAAATGCATATTAATGTATAACTTGCCTTTCCTTCGTGTTAAGGTTTGGATCATATTTTCAGCAGCTAGTCGGTCAAAGTTTAGTTTACTGTTGAATCATTCGGGTATCGATTTAGTTCTAACTTCCCGCGACTCAAACAGACATCAGCAGTGGAGCCCAGATAACTTCTCCATCAGCGACAAAGTAGAGACCTTAGTTCTTTTTGTAAGTTAAATTTTCTGATTACTGTACTTAGAAATTTTACAGAAGTAGTTTTTAAACGTGTTAACACGTAAATAGATATCGTAAATAAAATAACGATACTTTTGAATGACGAGAGAATGGATAAATTCACCAGAGACCTTCAAATAAACAGGATTAGGAAACTACCCTGGCGTTCTTTTATTGCGCATATGTCTGAAATATAAAAGTTTATGAGTTGGTAAGAACGTTAATGTTATACTGCATAATGCAACTCAAAGGTGTAAAAATATGAATTTCCTGTATTGGTTAAAATGTATGAATGTTACTGAAATAAAATTAAAAAAGGGGTGATGCATGATTTCCAAACAAGCATGTTTTATGTTTCTTTGTTGCACGCATTTTGTGATATGTGCATTTTATAAAATATAAACTATACAACAATAAGGAACAAGGTTGGCGTCAAAAACTGGCTTTATGGAAAACTGGCTTACCCTATACCTCAGTTATCTTAATTTTGTGTAAATATAAACACTTTTAAAAATGTAATTTCCTAATCAGATTTTTAAAAAGATGAATAAAATAACTTCACTAAATATAGTTTTGTCAACTAAAAAAATATCTATTTTAAAAAGAGCTTTTTGAAGTGGTGAGTCAGATGGAGGCTTGGCCATTTCTGCCACTTTGAGAGGAAAAAAGTAGATTCTTAAGTCATATTCATGAGATAGTAACTTAACATTTTATAATTATGACTTAGTATCTCATAATTATGAGATAGTATACCAAAAATATTGACATGACTTCTCATAGGTCATACTTTTGACTTCAATGCTCAAAAATGTTGAGGAAAAAAGTCAAAAAGTGGAAAAACAGTTAATTTACTGGTTCCAGAGAAAAGTCAAAATGTAAAAATAAAAGTTAAAATACTATTTTCTGGAAGAAAAATCAAAATTTGGCAATTTTAAGAATAGCCTGATAGAGCAAACCTTACAGTGCTCCTGGAGCCAACTAGATTGATTCCATTCCTTTTTTTTTTTTTAATCTAACCTCATGCTGTCTTTGGGGTTCAAATTGACCCCAAATCAGGGGTGACGTGTAGCTCAGTTGGTAGAGTGGCTGGTCTGGTTGCCGGCTTGATCCCAGCTCTGACTGTGTTACTTTGTCATTGTGTCCTTGGGCCAGACACCTCATCCACCTTGCCTGCTGGTTGTCGGTCGGATGGACTTGGTGGGGATGCCATGCATCTGTCAGTGTGCCCCAGGGCAGCTGAGGCTACGATGTAGCTTATCACCACCAGTGTGTGAATGACTGTTTGTTTTGTACAGTGCTTTGAGGAGTGTAGAACACTCTAGAAAAGCTCTCTATACAGGCCATTACCAAATAAGAAAACTCCATAGGGCCCCAAAATATGGACAGTTCAAGGGTTAATTACATTTATATTATTAATTTGGGCTCTGGGTCTGTTTTTCTAGAATAGACTATAAATAATGAAGCATTTTATTGATATGAGGTGCTATTATTTGTTTGCCTGCACTCTCAGTGTAACTCATAGCTTTATTTAATTCTTCACAATAAGCATCTTTATTTTCATTACATTACACACTTACCTCATAACATTTGAGGCTTCTTAAAAAGGGTTAATAATTATGGTACATTTCAGGTTTTACTGAATAACTATTCATAAACAATTTTTATAAGCTTCTGTTGTTTCTATGTATGTGTGTGTAGTATTTGAAACTTTTATTGTGAAGGATTAAAAGGAGTTCTGAGTTCTGTGGTTTCTATGGAAGGAACCAAAAGACGGTATCTCCTAAAATGCCTCAGTCATATTTTGCCATGACTTTTCTGTTCTCTGAAAATAGTATTTTGTCTTACTCTGAAAATAATTTGAGTGTCTCTTCAGTGTTTCCTTTTTTTGACATTTGAACTCTTCTGAAAATCCTATATCGATTTTATCCTGGAAAAAATATTTTGCCTTTTTAATCTTGACACTACATTCTTGTTTTCCTTTTTTCCTTCAATGTGGCACTGACACATTTGTGCACTTATTAAAATTATTCTTGATTTCTAAACTTTCATTATGTTTTCCTTCTCTCGTTATCTTTTGCCATGTTGCGTTAGTTACCTTGAGGTTCAACATAACCATAATTCAAAAACAAGAAAGGTTTAGTTGGTCATCACTGTGAAAGTTTTATTTTCTTGCCACAGTTCTGGTTATTGCACATAGTCACATTTGCTAAAAGATAGCACACAGATAACAGGCTCATATTTTGTTATTGACACAGCTATGTATATTATTAGTCTGGTGATATTGTTCTTCTCCTCAGACAGCCACAGGTGAAGAACTTCATGATCGCCACGCAGACCTGCATCAGAGGACCCATGTTAAAGAGCATGTGATAGAAGGCGTGAACAGACAGGGTTCCAGACTCATCTGCATATTTCAGTGCAACGATGGGCGTGTACATCGGGTTGGTCAGATTACGGAAACGAGGGCTGCTCGCCTCAATCACTTTCTTGGTGCACTGCAAAAAATAATTGGAACAGACACAGATGTTACAGCCAAAGTGTTAATCCAAGTATTTTTAGAGATTAGATGCAAAATACAAAGTGTGCACATAATTTTACTTTTGCAATGTCATCAGGCTTTTGTCCGAACGCCTCGAAGATGTTCACAGCACCAGGGAGGTAGATGTTCTTAAAGTCATTTATGGTGTCAGGATCAGTTCCTGGATACTCCTTCTCTCTCACTTCCTGAATCGTCTTTACTTCAAACTCTGTGTGCACTGGTCCTGGCTCGATCATTGACAGTCTGTGTGCAGACACAACTAAACTTTAACCATGCGGTGAAACACACGTTTTTAACACTAAGATTAATATTAGTTTTAAGTTAACAATTTGATTAACAATCAACTGATATAACTCATAAAAGAAGTTTGTTAAAAAATAACTTAGGTATTATACAAATTGCTTGTTTTAATTGTATATTTGATAGGTATATATAATGTTGAATCTTTAGTTGCATTTTTTTTCCCAGTTGTTGAATTTCTACAGCTTTCCTCAAAAGTCAAGTTTTCCAAAAGCTGGAAAATGGTGACTTTTTTGATGATTTAAATGCCCTTAGCTCGGCACACAGGTTTACATTTTAATATATTTTTATCTAAATATTTCTATCCTGGCTTTAGCATCTAGCTCTAACAGATTTCCTCCAAACCATGTCTGTACAAATCACTTTCATGTTAAGGAACCACCTAGATTGCTGTTATTAAGATGAAACAGGTTTTTTTGATCCACTGCCTGAATTTTTTTCTCTCCTTTTTCTTAGCATAAAGTATGTCAGCGATGACTTAAAAAAAATGTTTATAATAATCTGGACAGTTGATGTGTGTCCAGTATGAAAATGTATCTTTTGTATGTGTTCATTCCTCTAGTGGTGTTACAGTCACTGCTTTGATTTTTAGTTGTTAGAGAAATGACATCACAGCAGTGATACTCACATGACATTAAACTTTAAAAGCTGCACAGCCAAACCCTCGCAAAAGCCCTCCATGGCAAACTTAGAAGCTGAGTAGATTTCATTAAACGCCACCGCTGGAGAAAAAAAACATGTCTGTCTGTAGAGGCACTCAGTCATACTTACAGCTGCTAATTCAACATATGAATCCCCCAGTTGTTCCATTTGTCTGTCATCCACCCATCCATCCATCAAACTGATGCTGACAAACCTGTTATCTTCTCTGAGCAGCCCGCCCACCTCCTCTCCATCTGTCTGCACCTGCTCACCTTGTAGTCCCATCACACTGCTGACCACGATGATGTGTCCTCCTCTTCTTTTCTTCATATCAGGCATCACTTCTTTGATCATGCGAATAACGCCAAAGAAATTGGTCTCGAACACTTTTTTCATCTCTTCAATGGGGATGCTCTCTATTGGCCCCACCAGACCGATACCTGCGTTATTGACTGGTCAGGATGAAACCAGAGAAATAAAGAAAACATAGGCAGGAAAGAGTGACTTATACTTATATTTTAGTAATAAAAATGCAGTTGTTTTATTTTACTTACTGAGGACATCCACATGTCGATCTTTGATGCCGTTAATACACTGATTAACCGATTCGTCACTGCATACATCCAGGACAGCGAGGGAAAGGGTTTTCCCATAGGCATCTCCGGCAGCTTCCACCAGTTTGTCTTTGCGTTTCAGGTCACGCATCGTGGCTATTACTGAGGACAGGAGAAACAATCAGCTATTTTTACATGAGAACACTGTGTCTTAAAAAGCTGATATGTGCAGCAAACAACAGACACAAATTTCTATTTTTGTCTACAGTCAAAATCCTGTTTTAAAGAAAGTATTCTGGCATGAAATTCATTCTTCTGGGGAACTTTTTTTCACAAGCTTTGGTCAAAATGATCTCGAGCAAGACAGTAAACCAACAACCTCAAAGGAAAGTGTGGGAAACCTAATTCTTTTCATTCTTTGAGTGCAGATCATTCTCTGTTCATTACATGAGTTTCCTCCCTCTTTTTCCAATGACAGCTTCCAAGTTTATGAAAGGATTTAACAGCAGCTCTACCCCTTCAGGGTGCTGCTGTAAATAAATGATTAGGCATCCTGCCCAGGTAAATGAGGTTAAACATTCAGTGTCAAACTAAGTTCACTCTACCAGACTGTGTTGGCTGACAGAATACACAGATGCACACAAGCATCGTGTTTTCTTCAGTGAACAGGTGTTTCCGACATCGTTTGGACACATAGTCACTTCATATTATTAGGTTCAAAACTGGTAGCATAAATAAGATTAAGATTTTTGATAGGAAAGGCATTTGGTCTTTGGGACTCTATACTTATTGTCATAATTGGGGGAAAAAAAACACTAGAAGTTTTATTTGACTAGCACCTTTCTAGATATAAAGCATGAGGAACTTTATATACACAGAGAGTTGACAACAGGAATATAAGCAGAAAATGAGACTTCAGAGTAAGTAACTAATCAGTTCTTGTAAAAGAGAGATGAGTTTTGAGCTGCTTGAGAGTTCCAAAGTCTGGGAGCCACAGCAGCAAATGCTCTGTCTCTTTTAGTCTTTAGCCTGGTGCGCTGCACAACCAGTAGGCTTTGATCACTGGACCTCAGGGACCTGCTGGGGGGGGGTAGGGATTTGAGAGATCACTGATGTATGCTGGTGTTATTCCATGTATGGCCTGATAAACCAGAACTAGGATCTTGAAATTAACTCAGGGATTTATGGGCAGCCAGTGAAGCTGGAAGAACAGTGGGGTGACGTGGGTCTTAGACTCTATTAAACACTGGAGGGCTGATAACTTTTTACAACTAAATGAATCAAAAACTGAAATCCTCATCTGTGCTTTAGACAAGCTTGTCCCCAAAGTCAGGGATGCCCTTGGTCACCTTGGCCCATTTGTCAAACCCTCTGTTAGAAATCTTGGAGTGAGCTTCGACCCAGCTCTCACTCTGGATGCTCATGTCAGTTCCCTGGTTCGCTCCTCCTTTCATCTCTAAGCTCAGTCCTTTTCTGTCATGCTCTGAAATGGAAATTATTAACTATGCACTCATCTCGTCCCATCTAGACTACTGCAATTCACTTTTCACCTGTCTGACGAAAACTTTGTTGAGCTGGTTACAGATGGTCCAGAATGTATGTGCTAGGCTTCTGACTATCCATCCATCCATCCATCCATCCATTTTCTGTAGCCGCTTATTCCTCCACAGAGGGTCACGGGGGAGCTGGTGCCTATCTCCAGCGGTCAAGGGGCGAGAGGCGGGGGACACCCTGGACGGGTCGCCAGTCCATCGCAGGGCCACACAGAGACGAACGAGACAAACAACCACACACCCACACACACCTAAGGACAATTTACCAGCCCAATTAGCCTGACAGTCATGTCTTTGGTCTGTGGGAGGAAACCGGAGTACCCGGAGAAAGGCTTCTGACTAAGTCCTTCAAATCCTCTATCTTGAGTCAGAATGTCACTGGAGTTTCTAAGAAGAGCTGTTTCAGTATGAGCTCTATGGAAACCTGACTGAAAGCTATCAGAGATGTTCTGTTCATCCACAACAGCTGTGAGCCACGACCTTAGGATCTTGGAAATGAATGTTAATTTAGAGATTGGTCAGCAAAGAAAGATGCATCCTTTGCTTTAATTCTGGACACGTTTCCTCAAATTACTGTCAGTTTATTTACAAAAGTTACTTTCTGTATTATTTACTACCTAAGAAAATCAAGATGTTTGGTTAAACCTCAAGAAGCTCCTTATGTAGTTAAGCAGCTTTTTGCAGCTCTTTACGTGCCAGCATTTGATATGCTCACGTAGTGCTCACGTCTACGGCCTGACTAACCTGTGATTCACAATCAAGCCCATGAGCCAGGCTATAATTGGCTTTTAATTGGCCTAAGCCTGGCTTTGTTACCTCTTTTTAACTATTGCCTAATGTCTTTAGAGTCTGAGGGATATGTGGGGATAAAATGGGTAACTTTGTGTGACTAAAAACAGACATTCTGCAAGCTGGGAGCTTTTCCTCACTCTGGACACTTTAAATTTAGAGTCAGATTTCAGTGATTGTAAGCTCAGAGCTCAGTTAACTCAGGGTTAAATAAAGAGACTACTGACTTTTTCTAAATAATTTTATAAAATGTATTCTTAAATCTCTAGTATTAACACCAATGACATAAAACGGTCAGATAAATGTGCTTTATGTTTGTATTATTCTGCTGCAATGGATTTCAAGAACACGAAAGTGTCGGCTGAAGTAATTTAATACGAAACAGAAAAGCTATTCAAATAACCAAAACATTAACAGGATAATGTGTTCTTTAAGTTACCATATTTAGCATCTGGATTCTCATGAAGCTCCACCTCAAAAGGCTCCCACCTATCAGTTTTTGGTCAAGAAAAGCTAAATTCATGCAGCCAAGTAAACTAGACCATCAGTTTTGCTCTGCAGACCTTATGGCCATTCACCATCCTATATGAGTGATTGCGGGTGGGCTTGGCAGTTCACAAACTGGCTGGTTTCATCTGGTTTCATTTGGCTCATTGTTACTTTAAAAAGACAGATGCTTCATATGCTTGTAATAATAAAAACAAGTTTGTGGGTTTTTTCCCACACTGACTCTTCTGATGACTTTTGATGTTGTTCTGTGGGATAGCCTCGTGACACTGGTTCAGTCAGCTCACACATGACAGAACACTTCTATAATTCTTTAATAAAGAAAACTATAAAGTCAGTGTGATCTGATAGAGATATTGTCTTTAATAGTTTTACAGATTTGAGGGCTTAAATTAATAGGCTTTAAAAGTGTGCAGTTTATATAGAAGTTCTTTTTTAAATCTTAGATTATGCATGCTAAATTTTGTTGCATGCATCAGCTCTTGGAGGATGCACACAGATGCATAAGCTGATGCCGCAATGGTTTAATTTCTCTCGCGTATTTCTCGGCTGTATTGCTCTTTTTGTTCCGTTTAGTATCTGGATCTTAGTTGCTTTTGTGACAGCATGATTGGCTGACTGCTGCCGTCTCTAACCTGTGTAACTCTGGTAGCATCTTGCCAAGTTTGATTCAGTCGAAGTTGCCTAATGCAGCTTTTCATATGATGGCAGCATTTTTTGTTTTGCTGAGTTCTGCAATAACAATACTGTCACCACTAACCTGTCTTGCTGAGAGTGGAAACATTTTAGGATTTTTGTAACATAATTTAAAATTCAGATTGATCACTCACTTTGTAACACTATAAACCCAGATTTAGTGATCATCCTGTGTTACAGATGGAGAAGAGGAAAGCAGAAAAACCTTTTATTAAAACAATATTCTTTTTATATATATCTGCCATTTTCTAACAAATCACATGCAGCATGCTACACCAGACAAATCTGGGTCAATATTTATCCCCACGCTTACCCTGATAGCGCTTCTTTTCATCCTTGGCCAGCATCACGGCCATCCTCAGGCCGATACCGGAGGAGCATCCGGTGATCAGCACCACTTTCTGCTCCGGACTCACCATGGTTCCTCTGCCTCTCTCCAATCTGTTAGCAGACTGTGAGACCAGCAAACAACAAGCTTTGTACAATGATCTGAAGTGAGAGCCACAGTAAGAGGATAACACAGAGAGAGTGAGTCACCTGGACAGAGAGCTCAGCCTCACAAAGATTATCAAACAACTTGTTCAGTGCTGGTGGCTGGCTGGGTGACAACTTTATGGAGACAAATAATCCAGGTAGTGGGCTGTTTTCAGGACTGAAGTTGTGTTTGTCAGTATACGTGTACAATTCAGCATAAAGTAAACTGAGTCACACAATATGAGAAAGATAAAGGCTTCAAATCTCCATATCTTCTGTACTGAAGGGTTTGGCGACACCTAGTGGTCAATGTTAATGTTCAGAGATGTCTAATCTGACATTTAAGACTAAATGAACCATAATGAGATTATAAAAATCAATCAGTAACATGGTGTAAAATAAATATTTTATTCTCATGATGTTTGTTAATGTTTTTTTTTTGTTTTTGCAAAAACTAAACATAACACACACATGATTAAAGCTGCCTGACACTTTGGAGATATGCCTGGAATCTTTTTTCATGACTTCTGACACCAAAACAGTGCTGCTGCAAACGCACAGACCTCCTCTAATAACCATTATTCACCACATTAAACTTATCTTTATCTTTGATCTTGTAAGGTACAAAGCACACAGTGAAGAAGCCAAACGCCTCCAAACATGAGCTCATTCATCTCTGCTTCTTTCTAAAAAAAAAAAAAAAATCTGTTCACTTTTCATATGGCAGCTTTTTCAGATCGTTAAAAGACTAAACAGGTCATATTCATGAAAAAACAAGAACAATCTGATCATTTTAAAACATGGAGCATATTTTGGGATAAAAATAAAGAAGGTTGTATTTATTTAGTTTTTTTTAGATAAAGCAGTTCATTTAAAAAATGATGTAGCAGAATAAACATGCATGAAGCGAAGTGAGCTCACAATCTGTTTTATTCCTAAAGCTCATGTTGACCTTTCTACCCTTTTATCTGAACTAGAAGTCAAACACTGAGCACTTTATGGAAGCAGGTAATGCCGTCTGAGGAGAGACCGGGTGGGCAAAGACAGACAGGCACTGGAATTCGGAATCTGCTGCAGCATATTTTTATTAGTTGGGCAGCACCGCTGTCCTGTCCCAGCATGCTGGCCGCGCGCTCATGTGAATGCGCGCACCTCAGACGTGAAGTGGCACAAGCGTCGCTGGGTGTTTTAAACCGGCTCGTGTTTGTAACGTCTGCTGTCATTGACCAACAGCTGTCTGCAACAACAAACCCGTGCGCGTTCACGCTGTGCGCGTGGAGAATAAATCACCCGGTAATTGTGTTAAAAGTGACACGCGCGGTAATTAGCTCGGGATCAGCTCAGCCCCTGTAGTCTGGGGGAGGGAGGGAGGGGTCGCACCGGAGAGGGGTGAGTGAAGGAGGGAGGGATGGAGGGAGGGAGGGAGGAGAAAGTGAGGAAAGTTCTCTGGATGTGACAGAGAAAACACCTTCCAACATTAGGTTTTTATTTATTTGAATATTTTTTAGTTTTCCGTCTCCATCCGGCCACCCAGAGGTCAAACAGCGAGGACAGAGGTCAATGAAGAGCTGACTTATCAGGAAGTTTTTATTTACATTGATTGCCAGCTGCGCCCAGACGCACTTGTGAGCTCGTGCACAGCTTCTGTCTCGTGGACTTCGTGGTGGCCATATTATTATTAATATCATCTAATGCAGCATGATGGATCGATGGAGGCTAATGCGGAACTCGTGGCTCCGGCTGCTGCTGCTGCTGCTGGTCATTTTCTTCTACACTTCAAGAGCAGGTAAAGCTGAAATATCCAACTTTATTTCCATTTTTCACGTTTACTAAAATAAAATTCATCTTTCTGATTTAAAAAGGTTAAATTGATCTCTTCTGAAGCTGCTTCTCTCATTTTTGCTTTTATTCTAATAATTTCCAACAATACCACTTGCCAACATGCAGGTGAACTCTTGATTTCTTTCCCCTCCATGAAAACTTCTCCCTCATGCAGAACTGCCCCCTGAAACCCTTGCTTCCCTTTTAGGGCTGATTTAGTCGTGCCAGGTCATGTATTGAACTGAGCCCACTGCACATTTGGTAGATAGTAGAGGTATAGACCCATATGTGTCTAGACTTGTTCTACCATACCTGCTGTAGCTATCAGCTTGCAGGATATTTAACCTGTGCAGCTGGGTAATGTAGAACAGATTCAGGCAAATTAAAGTGAGCTGTGCAGGGGATGCTGCTCGGAGCTCCACTGGACCCAGACAAAAGGGACTTTAATGGTTATCAGATGATCTAAAAGGTGTGCATCATTGTTAATATGATAAAGATTCACAAGAGCGTTATGTATGATAGTAAATATAATGTACAGAAAATTAAGTGTGGTTTGCTCGCTCTATTAAAACAAATTCTCATAGTCTGAACCTGAAAATGGGCCAGTCAAGCCACCATGACACTTTTCAAATTGAGATCTTACAGCTTTTTGTTCATCACCTTCAGCTATGCCCTCCTGCATCCACTGCCCACCTTTTCTCCTCCTTCTCACAAGAGAATCATCAAAACCAGGAGAAAATGTTGTGTTTTTACTGAAAAATGTTTGGAGTTTTTATTTACAGACCACGAACTGTGTTAAAGAGAAGTCTCATTATAGAAGTTAACATTTAGACTTTTGCTGAGCACATGGTGGACTTTTAAAATCCACATTAGCTTTAAGAAACAGGATATTTTTCTTAGTTCTGAAAATCAAATAGTAAGAATTATAGCATTCATTGACTGTTATGAACTAATTTAAAAGCTGAAATCATCACCTGATTTGCAAAGAACACAAAACAACCATAAATATACCAGACCACAACTATAAAGTTCACTAATTATCACAGTTATCGTTTCTTGAAAGGTGTTATAAGACAGAAATGATCTACGGTATCTCTTCCACATATTGCAAGTTTTCCTTCAATTCAAGAAAAAAACTCTCCAAACCATGCAGATGATTTTTTTAATCTAAAATTTATTGCATCCATTATTTTCCTTGTTTATTGGTTATTTTATGTGCAGCTCAACATCCTCCTGGATTATCCTGGAGGATCCTCGTCAGTATTTCAGATAGCAGGTGACTTGGCAAACTCTCCACCATGTTGCCTCCACCTGCTGTGTCTGAGAACACGTTGTGAAAGATGAAAAGTATTCATGTTATGTCCCAATAACCTTTAGGCATACGTTTATTATCTACAATAAACGATGCTTTGAAAATAGATGCTTTAAAATGATTACAAAATGAATCAACGATTGACAGTATTATTATTGCAGGATGGATGATGTAGTAACACACACACACACACACACACACACACACACACGTTCAAACAGCTCTCTGTCTGTGGAGGTCATTTCTGAAGTGACTAACGTGACCTTTGAACTTTCAGGGTTATGTTAGGTCAACCTCAGGGTGTGAACCCATCTCAGGATGTCGTAGTTCATCAGATATTATTACAAAATAACCCTCCTAATGAAGTAGAACATTATCGTTTAATAAAAATGTTTCTGTTCTGGAAAAACTCTCATAAAACTTTAAATTGATCAGTCTATAAATAAAAATCTCTTTAGACATTTTTCTCATTTGCAGCCACACACCTGGCTGTCAGCGGCTTGGGCTGGGTCTGAATGATGGTGGTGAAGCTTCGATTTGCGTGGTCAGGTTACGGTCAAGCGTGTCACGATCTGTCCTCAGGTGGTGCAGAAACGTACATTAACGCACACCGTTCTGACCTGTGCAGTTTACTGCCACTTTAACTGACCGAGTGTTTTAAATGGGAGGAAAACACACATTTATATAGTTTTCTGCTGTTATGTCACAGCGAGTGGCTTTCAAAAGCTAGGACAACAGCAGGAAGATGAATCAGGGACAAAGTAAGAATTCGTCATTTCCACAGGATAGAATTTATGACTTAAGGTGGTATTTTACTGCGCTGAGTGTTGTGAAGTTAAGTTTCAACAATACAAGCAAAACTGATTTCATTGTCTTGTGCATGAGCTTTAGTCTGTGTGATTAAACTAAGATAGTGCGCATTGCTTCGTTACCTTTGTGAGCAAATTGCTTTGCTCTTTCATTCATTAGAGCTCACATTCACACAGCAGAGGTGCAGGAGCTGCTATGGAAGGTGCTCATTGGCCTACAGGGAGGAAAATATCTTGTAGAGTGATTGATGATGGCGGTCTTTCAACTGACATTCTGAGCAGTTTTGTTGAAGTGGGGTTTTGAGGTCAGCTGGTGCAGAATGCAGAGTGTCTGGAGGCGCTTCTCGCAGCTGACGCTCACCACAGAGGTGACATCCCAGGTTCCTGATGAACCTTTTTCTCCCTCTAGCATCCTAAATCTGGTCCATTCAGACTGAAGAAGGCATGCTTTTGTTTTTTACTTGTTAGGATGTGTGCTTTAATTTTTGCCAGAGAAAATTTGCCCTTTATTTTAATTATAGCTGTTTGACTCTAGGGAGGTTTGTCTTTTTGAAGTTTCTCGTCATAACCCTGCAGGTCAGGTTTTTTTTAAAAACAGTGATTCAGTCTTTTTATGTGATTTGTTCTAAATGGTTTATTCTTAACCACTTCAACTGGGTAACAACCTTTAACCACTTTAGAAAAAAATATCACAAGCCACAGAAGATCGTTCAAATCAAGTTGGTATCAATAAATTTGTGTTTTCTCATGTTCAAACCTCCAGTTTTGCTATTTATATCTGGCCATCTTGTTCTTTTGGAATTGAACGTTACAAACAAATATTGCGTCTGTATACTCAGACAGCACAGCAAGGCCCTAAATGATTGAACTGAATACATAAATGCACCAACTAACCACAAAGACCTGACATGGGATGAAAAGTCTGTCCTAATCAAAACAAAGTGTTGCAGAAACTGTAAATGATTTTTGCTGGTAAAACTCAAAAGTCCATTCTGACAGTAGAGTTTCATGGCCTCTATCCAGTTTGAACATAGCTCTAATTTTAATATAAATGTTTTTATTGCAAACCTATTTAACTGAAAATCCATTTGTGAGGCTGCTGTTAAATGTAGTGTGTCCGTGTCCATATATAGAGCCAAGCTGAGTGATTTCTAATCACCCCAGATGCTGCAGCTCACTCAAAGAGGTGTGGATTTTTTTCTCCACTCTGCAGCAAATCCCCCACCTCAGTTCAAAACGTGTTCCTCCAGCTTGAGGTCCAATCAGATCTTATCTAAACTACAGTAATGGCTGCAACAGGTTTTGTGTGGGATTCTGTAGCGGTGACCTCTAAAGTTCATTCTGACACCTACTTTCCTTATTATAATAACATAAATCTCAATAAAATTAACTTTGGTTGTCAGGGTCAAAAGTATTTATCACGTATGAAACCAAATGTTTATCGTTTGAAGCTCTTCTTTCCCAGAGTTTGAAAGTATATCATGTCTGATTGAAAGTATATCATGTTTGATTTGCAAGACTCCTCTACCTGACCCGTTTAGACAAGAACGATGTCTCCCTCTCAAGGTCTGAAGGGAGGGAGTGAGACATCTGGAGTCTTATCTGCTCTGTGATTTATCTGTATGTTTTTACTTGTGTGCTTGGGAATAAAAGTGAAGTCCGGAGGAAGACAGATCAGAAAGGTTCGGTCTTTCTCTCCGGATTACTGCGTATTAAACTCTGTTGTGTTTCCTTGACTAAACTCGGGGGGTTTCTTCATGTTGGTAAAAAGTTTAAACCTGACATAATTGGTGTTCCTGCCCGGTTCCTAAAAATTCACAAAGACAGGAGGAGGATTTCTGACGCCCGTAAACTCCGTGGCCACGGTGTTTTATGAGAAGCCCTGTGGGGAAGTTCTTCGCAGGCCGGGTGNAGGTTCGCAGCCGAGTGTGAAGCGGCTGGGATGAGGATCAGCACCTCCAAATCTGAGGCCATGGTTCTCGACCGGAAAAAGGTGGATTGCCAACTCCGGGTCGGGAGAGAGGTCCTGCCTCAAGTGGAGGAGTTCAAGTATCTCGGGGTCTTGTTCACGAGTGAGGGAAGGAGGGAGCGGGAGATCGACAGGCGGATTGGGGCAGCGTCTGCAGTGATGCGGACGCTGAACCGGTCTGTTGTGGTAAAGAGAGAGCTGAGCCAGAAAGCAAGGCTCTCGATTTACCGGTCGGTCTACGTCCCAATCCTCACCTATGGTCATGAGCTTTGGGTAGTGACCGAAAGAACGAGATCGCGGATACAAGCGGCTGAAATGAGTTTTCTCCGCAGGGTGGCCGGGCTCAGCCTTAGGGATAGGGTAAGAAGCTCGGACATCCGGGAGAGACTCGGAGTAGAGTCGCTGCTCCTCCATATCGAAAGGAGCCAGTTGAGGTGGTTCGGGCATCTGGTAAGGATGCCTCCTGGACGCCTCCCTCGGGAGGTGTTCTGGGCATGTCCTGCCGGCAGGAGGCCCCCAGGTCGACCCAGGACAAGCTGGAGGAAATACATCTTCAGTTTGGCCTGGGAACGCCTGGGCGTCCCAGCTGAGGAGCTGGTGGACTTGGCCGGGGAGAAGGTGGCCTGGGCTGCCCGACTTGGAATGCTGCCCCCGCGACCCGGACCCGGATAAGCGGAAGAAGGCGAGGCGAGGCGAGGCGAAAACTAAACGAAATTCAAAAATATAAAACGGAAAAAGACGATGATGAAGACTAAATCGGCGGACATTTTCGTCAGGAACGAAAGACGAGACGAGAATTGACAGTGACGAAATCCAATCAGAAAACGGGAAGAATTTGACGAACATACCAAAGAACCAATCAGCAATCGGAGCAGGCGGAAGTAGATGAGAAAGGAACCAATCAGAGTCCGCCTTGTCGGGACACGCCGGAATTTGTAAACAGCAGAGCAGACTCCGACAGGAACAAACTTTATTAAAAGTGGGTCACAAGAACAGAACGGAGGCAGATACGACGCTAATTTTAAGATAATAGTGATGAATGCAGCAGAGGATCAAACAGCTGTCAGGGAGACAGGAGTTATGGAGTGAAATGACCAAAGACGGAGCGTTGTGGAGATCACGTTCTGTGGGAGGAGACGGACCGCAGCGTGAGAACAGCTGATCAGACTCTGTGAGTTAAAGCCTGCAGACTTTTAATCTGACATGTAATGAGCAAAGTTCTGACAGTTTGCATTATTATGGTATTTATTTTGCTCAGGACCACTAGTGTCTTTCCTGACAGAACTCAACACACAGTAGAATATGAATTACAGATCTTTGTGATTGAATTAATAAAAAAAAATTAAAGGTCTCTAAATAAGATAATATTTAAACTACTTAATCAAATTTTCAACAAAATAGTTTATTTTAAAAGTGAATTTAGTTTTTTTTCTGAAGATTAGTCTTGGAAAGGGCTGTGTCTTATAATTGGGGTCATTAACAATATTGGGAACGTTGATAAAGGGCCCATTTGTTTATATAATACTTAATAATGCACTAATGTTAATAAAAGTAAAGTGTTACCCCAATTCATTCAAAGAAATGTAAAATAAACGCACCATAGGAAAATATATTAATATTAGTGAAATATGCCTATTTTATATTTAGTCGACTAAAATTCTGAACTATTTTAGTCGACTAAAATAGTTCTGAATTTTAGTAGACTAAAATTAGACTAAAATTAAAACAAATTGGACGACTAAAACTAGACTAAAATGAAAAAGAATTTTAGTCAAAAGACTAAGACTAAAACTAAATTAAAATTTCACGCCAAAATTAACACTGGTCCGGGGGTGGAGAGACTGTGGAGGCTGCTTCTTATGAACTACAGGCTCCAGACACACGGCTGCTGCTCCACCTGCTGCTCCTCTGTCCTCCTCACCTCCCTCCACAGGCTGTGGTGATTGAATGGGAGGAAGGGGCTCAGAGATTGCAGCTGATTCTTCCTCAGCCAGTGCAGAGAAGCGGTTAGACAGGTTGAAGTCAGGTGGGGTGCTGGAAACAACAGGAGGGGGCCTCTTTCAGCCACGTACCACAACCTCTGACCAAGATGAAGTCGGGTCTGGAGTGGGGCTGGATGTTGGCCGTGATAAGGGGTCCCAGGCAATAGTGTCCTGGAGCAGAGTGTCTCTGGATGTCTGATTCTCATGGTGATTAATAATCACTTTGGACAGTTTAGGGAAACGACTGGTAAGATCTGACAGCAGAAATTCTCTCCTTTTTAATTCATTTGACAGATGTCGAACATCTTCCTTAAGGTCAGCGATCTTTCTATTTGCTTTAAGGAGCATAGATTCATCATTGTGAGGAAGAAGAAGTGGTAGCAGCGACATGCAGATACCTTCAAGGCTACAGCTGCAGCGGAGCGTTCTCTGCCGGATCGGAGTTTAGTCTGTTAAAAGTCCTTTAGAGATCCAAAAATTCCCAAAAAATAATATAATCCAGTGTAATCCAACATCAGTGACAAAGGGGTGAGTTTTTCCCCAAGAAATTAAGCCACAAAAGCCACAAAATTAGACCACAATAGAGAGCTGGAAAGGACACGTCTGCTCTCACTGCTCTCACTCTTATCTGTTGAATTTGTTAATAAAAATAAAAATAAAAAACTCAGACTTCCGCCCGATGTAGCAGCATACTGATGTATTTCCAGTCATTGTTGTCTGATGCTAATCAGTTTTACCAGACTATTCAAGGTAGGATCCCTAAAACTGAGGAATATTTTAAATGTTTCTGATGCAGAAATAAGGATAGAAGAACTGGATAAAGCACTGGATTTATTCTGGTGGTGAAGGTTCTTAGTCATCCAGCTCATGATAATCCAAAAAAGGGTTTTAAATAAAGGCAACTGGACTTATTTGGTTCTTTGAAGACGTTTCACTGCTCATCCGAATAGCTTTGTCAATTCTGTATGTAGTCAGGGAGAGAGAATCTTATGTACTGTGCTTATCTTCCTCTGTTCTCAGAGGAAGATACTACTCGGATGAGCAGTGAAACGTCTTCAAAGAACCAAATAAGTCTAGTTGCCTTTATTTAAAACCCTTTTTTGGATCACTGGATTTATTGTCTCCTGATAAAGCTCCACGCTGTGATGGCCTGACAAGTAATTTTTATAAGCATTTTGGAATCACCTTAGAAATTTTAATTTTGAAATACTAAAGGAAACTATTACAGGGGGTTCCCTTCCAAACACTATGAAACAAGGTATAATTACACTAATACCTAAACCCGGGAAGCAGGAGCGTCAGAAGCATAAAAAATGTGGGGGGAACACTTCCCCAAAGAAAAAATCTTTGTCGTAGACGTCATTTCCTGCATTCTGGTGCATTTAACAAGTTGTCGAACACCTATTTTACCTAGAGTAGTAAAAACTGAACTCAGTAACTATTTCAGAGTCAGATTCAACAGGAAGTCTTAATTTTAAGCAGCTGTGTTCCCTATAACATCATCAGTTGGATTATTCAAAATCTTAGAGAAAGGACTTAAAGTGCCTGTGACTCCATATTTAAATCACTTTATATTAAACAGGTGTAATCTTTGATGCCTCTAGATTAGTGTTGCACCATTATAACTCAAAATACGCTGTAATTATTTCCTAACGAGCAACTCAGAGATCAGAAGAAAGCGCCGCCTTCCGGTTCTGCTGGGTTTCTCCTTATTTGGCAGCCTGACACTTTTGCTGCAGCAGGGGTCGTCGCGTGAAAGAGAAACGAAACTGAAACTAAACACTACACGGTCTATGGGCAATGGCGGCGGCACTGCCTCGCTCCAGGTGTCGTGAACGTGCATGTGGGAGGAGAATTTACCATTTAAGCAAGTCCGGATCACTATGACCTCATAGCGGGCTGGAGTGAAAAAAACTGTTTGAAACCTGGGTCTGAAATCTTGAAGAGCTTCTCACTGGCTGTACTAGGAGACAGATGGACGCCGTTTTTTGCTCTTTCTGGCAGGTTTAAGGTGAGAACTCAACGTTGCAACATGATAGATAAGTCAGAAAACATGGAAACCGATGTCATGGGCACTTTAAGAAAACAAATTAGGGAAGTAAAATATGACCAGCAGTGTTTCATTTCAGAACTAAAGATGTGAATACAGTGACAAACTCCATAGTAGTTCTAAGACATGATAATGGTCTGCCATGTCTCCAGTTCTGGAAGGAACTCATTACACAACCAGCTGTTCAACCCTTAACTAATCAAAGCTCTACCAGTTCTCTACTGGTAACCAGGTAATGTCCAGTCCTGTTAGTACTGGTTGGTTTGCTATGATGTCACTGACTGACTGACTGCAGCATCTTCCACTGAAATGACAGGACATTTTTTTATTTCTATCAAAGTGACACAGTCTGGTTGCTCCTGAACTACTGAAGTAAAGAACTGGTACAATTACTACAAAAAGTACCCACTACTGAAGAACTGATTCTACAGTATTTCTAACTTCTAATCAAATGGTGTGTTTCTTTTATTCTCGTTGATAATGAGAATACCAGCAGGTGGTGCTGGACTGAATTTAAATTTGATGAACCTTTTTAACATTTAATAAAAAACCTCACCTCTTTGTTAATCCTATTTTATATAACAATAATGTAATTTATCCTATAATAGTATTATTACTAGTCAGATAGAAAATAGAGATATCCACAGGTATTTTGTTACTAGTAGAAATTCTATTTAAGGAAATCCAACAACTGAATTGAAACCAAATCCTTAAAAAAATGTAAGGTGGCGACTTTAACAAGACTGGATATGTAATCAGATAGCTAAAAATCTGATGTTCTAAGTAAAATGTCATATTTCAGATACACATAATACATTCTACTATCCACAATGAATACTTCAGATTACTTCAGTGTCATTCTTTGGACACATTTAGTCACATTGTCAGGCCCCACTCACTCTGGTGGTCACACTCTAGATCTAATCTTTACTCTAGGCCTAAATATTGACTCCATTTGTTAAATGATAGAGGTAATCTAATGTCCGATAACGAATTTCATTTAAAATATGGTGTGGTAGAAGACCCTAAGATTCTCCACAACATACAGTGGAGGAAATAATTATTTGACCCCTTGCTGATTTTGTAAGTTTGTCCAATGACAAAGAAATGAAAAGTCTCAGAACAGTATCATTTTAATGGTAGGTTTATTTTAACAGTGGCAGATAGCACGTCAAAAGGAAAATCGAAAAATAACTTTAAATAAAAGATAGAAACTCATTTGCATTTCATTGAGTGAAATAAGTATTTGAACCCCTACCAACCATGAACAGTTCTGGCTCCCACAGAGTGGTTAAAACTTTAAGACCCTTATTTGACCCCTATTTGAAGATTTTGAGAGGAATAAGAAAACCACAACTGACTTCATTCATGGATGCAGATAGGGGACATTTGCAGTCCCTAATTAAGACATATTTTTTAATGGGATTAAACCATAAAGAAATCTTGCTCTCACTCAGCGCCGTTGATGGAATAGTCATCAGCCTCTTCGGACACTTCGAAGGATTATGTCAACACTGAGACGTCACAGAAGAAAAAACAAAAGTGACATTCTTGATGTTGCATTATTTCTTATGGAACAGCTGCAAACACATGGTAAACTTCATGGGTACAAACTGCAACATCTTAGATGCATACAGGAGGGATTTGTTGTCACCCAGAATACAATAAGACATTTATTGAAAATTCTGGATCCCAGTGGTGTTGAGTTGAGACAGCGTAATCGTCTCAGGCGTCGACTATACCACAACCCTGGACCAAACTTTGTTTGGCATGTGGATTCTTATGATAAACTGAAGCCATATGGAATTTGTGTGAATGGGGCAGTGGATGGGTTTTCCAGGATGGTTATTTGGCTGCACGCATACTCCACAAACAGTAATCCTAAAGTTGGATATTTTGCTTCAGAAGTTGAGAAAAGAGGGGGCACCGCAGCCAGAATTCGCACAGACATGGGGACAGAGAATGGTACAATGGAAGACATTCAAAGATTTTTACGTCTTGACCACGATGACAACTATTCTGGAAATTGCTTCATTGTAGGATCCAGCACTCACAACCAGCGAATAGAGAGCTGGTGGGCTTTCTTAAGGAAACATCATGCACAGTACTGGATGAACCTTTTCCAAAAACTGAAAGATTCAGACTACTTTACTGGGGACTTCTTGGACAAGCAGCTGGTTCTTTTCACCTGTTTAAAGATCATTGAGGTATGTGTGATTTTGGTAGAAAACATACCATATGATAAGTATATGTTTTTAAATAGAGAATATGTACTTTTGCTTGTCTTTTAGGAAGAACTCCAAAATATTGTTCACTTATGGAACACCCACATCATTCGTCGGAGTAGAAATATGATTGCTCCATGTGGCCGACCCTACACGATGTATACAGGGTCAAAAGTATTTATCACGTATGAAACCAAATGTTTATCGTTTGAAGCTCTTCTTTCCCAGAGTTTGAAAGTATATCATGTCTGATTGAAAGTATATCATGTTTGATTTGCAAGACTCCTCTACCTGACCCGTTAAGACAAGAACGATGTCTCCCTCTCAAGGTCTGAAGGGAGGGAGTGAGACATCTGGAGTCTTATCTGCTCTGTGATTTATCTGTATGTTTTTACTTGTGTGCTTGGGAATAAAAGTGAAGTCCGGAGGAAGACAGATCAGAAAGGTTCGGTCTTTCTCTCCGGATTACTGCGTATTAAACTCTGTTGTGTTTCCTTGACTAAACTCGGGGGGTTTCTTCATGTTGGTAAAAAGTTTAAACCTGACATAATTGGTGTTCCTGCCCGGTTCCTAAAAATTCACAAAGACAGGAGGAGGATTTCTGACGCCCGTAAACTCCGTGGCCACGGTGTTTTATGAGAAGCCCTGTGGGGAAGTTCTTCGCAGGCCGGGTGAGTCGGATTTTCCTGCTCCTGGCGGAGTGAATGACAGGAGCCGAACCCCCCCCCCGAGCCTCGTCAAGGAGAACAGGTAAGTTTGTTTTCTTGTTGATCTAGTGGGGTTGTTGTTGACATAACTGATCTGTGTTACCCGCCGGAGGGTGAAAATATCCGCTACCCGCCGGAGGGTGAAAATATCCGCTACCCGCCGGAGGGTGAAAATATCCGTTACCCGCCGGAGGGTGAAAATATCCGTTACCCGCCGGAGGGTGAAAATATCCGTTACCTGACGGAGGGTGAGAATATCCGTGTTAAAAAGAATCAGATTTTACCATACAGACGTTTTTTGTTGTATTTCAGATCTGGTGTCTAATGATGGTTTTGCCCGTGTGGGGAATTTGTGTAATAATTTTCAGTGCTGGTTTTATGTTGGTTACTTTCTGCTATTACATGGTTAAGTGGTTTATTAATCTGAGTTGGTTGTGTTGAGCAGTCTTAGCTAATTGTGTTGTTGTGGGTTGCTGCATTTGGCTGGAGGTTTTTGCTGTGTTTGAGGTGCCGCTCTGTATTTGAAGAGCCTGCAAGATGGGATTAGGACAAAGTGCGAATGTTGAATTAGGTGGAGAGGTCCGTGTTGTTATCAACACGCCCTCACGGCATGTTAAGTTTGTGGAGAAATGGAAAAAAGAACGTGGTGATGATAGAAAAGTGAATTTTGAGGCGTGGGATGAGGTTGTGAACGAACTGAAGGTCCGGTTCGGGCCGACCAGCGAAACGGCAGAGTCAGGGGTCATGGAGTCCGCTATCTATCACGTCAGACCAACAGTTTTTCATGTGAGCCCAGACCTACGCAGTGAAAAAATCCACTGCCAGAGAGTCCGGCCTGCCTCAGGCCGCGGGAGCAACGAGGAGCGTTTCGGGGAAAAAGACATTTTTGTACCCCGTAACCGCCCTAGAAGGTCTGGGACAGATGAATGCTGTTGGCGCTGCGGTAAGAAAGGACACTGGGCCAGAAAATGTCCGAAAGGTAGAAGAAGGTTTGACTTGGAGGGACAAAGGAAAAGTGAAGATGGGTTTATGCAAGTGTTTGAGTTGTGAGTAAGAAGTGGAACAAAGCGGAGCTCTGACTCCGCTCTCTGTGTGTTGTGCTAAAGATAGTTTGTCTGTCCCCAGTGTCAGAGTTTGACAAAACTGTCTGTTTTATGTCTCAGTGAGAAATGTCTCTGTGTGTGAGCTCGTCTGCTGAAAACAGGTCTTGTGTCAACGTGCGTCTGTGTATGTCTGAACTGCGCATGCGTGACAGTAGGCGTGACACAGTTCAACCGTCCAATCCTGTTCGACTTACGACATAACCAACCCAACCCCCTGACGTAAGCCATGAGGCACCACCCCTATCAGCTGACCCGTATGGACCAGAAACTTAGACGGCTGGACAGACGGACACATGTGTATGACAAAAAAGAACAAGTTCCTGTTTGTTTGTCTGTCTGTTGCCTGGAGCAAAATAAAATCAACCAATCTGGCCTGTCGATCAAAGAATTCGAGGAATGCAGTCTGATGAATGATAAGAGGGACGCCCTTTTGAATTTCATCAGGCTCCATCCTGTGACCAAGAGTTTAACACCTAAAACAGTTTAAACAAAAGAGAAGAAATGATAAGAATAATAAAATTTGAACACCTGTGAGACGGCTGTTGAGGGAAACAAAATGAAGCTGCAGTCTGGGTATTATACATGTGTGAGGTCATAATGGACCTATATAAATGTAGGGCTGCTACTGGAAAATAAGAAACAAATGAAACTAATATGCTTAGATACCTACAACTCACAGCCGTCCACACAGAACCTGATGTTGGACAACAAAATTGAAATCGCAAAACTAATTGATTAATAACTCCTGAATGGTCTCAAGAACAATATGTTATAATGAGTTAAGACAAAAATAACCACTACACTACTTATTTAAAATTATGACTAAATGGAATGTGCGTGGAAAGCTAATCACTTTCTATCTTTGTCCATATAATAACTAGAAGCCAAACGCTGTAAAAGACATTGAATATTTAAAAAATATTAACTAAACCAAACTGAGAAAAGTAACGAACATAAGTGTATAACAACTGAACAATGAGTATTATGACACAAATGGCATTTTAAAGGGAGGCCAAATTTAACAAAAGGATCTGGTCAAGTCAGCAAGTGTTAACACTGCTGATTTGATCCGATCTGGCGTTTGGCCGGCCCTTCCTAGAGAGCAGAAGCATTGGGCTGATGTGTCTGGTCAGAAATGCAAATAGCACGCAGAAACCTAAAGTGTGTTGGCATGCTGAGAGGACACAGCAGTCAATGTTTCGGTTCTGAAAGATTTATTTATTTTTGCTGTTAAGGCAGGCCAGCCCGAACTGTGATCTGGCTCAATCATTATTGATTTAGTCAGATCACTCATGGCCTGCCTGCCCACAAATGGGAGCTGGACACTCTTTTTGGAGAAAGCTCGTTTTTGTTTTTGAGAGTGTGCGAACTTTGAGAGCAGAGGCCTGTGTGTGTGGATGAAGACATTTCTTGTGTGAGAGAAAGCAGATAAGGAATGCATGTGTATGTGGCCTTGGATGTGTGCGTATGTGTGCTGAGACTGTTAAAGAGAGTTCCTTTTGAAAAACTCTAAACTTATCATGCCAAACTATTCTAAAGTACTAAAAAGCCTCGGCTTAAAGAATTAAATTAGAAGACAAAGGGAATATTATGAAGTGTTTTTACTTATTTTCATATGTGCACATATGTGTATATATATATATGTATATATGTATAGAAATGTATATGTGGACCTTCGAGTAAAGACACTTTTTGGTTCTTGAGTTGGACAACCCAAATCCAGCTCAAATTACCATATGTTTACAGAATAACAGAATGGCCAACATAAAACAAGCTGAGCCATCCCGTTGTTTCTTGATAGAAACAAAGCAATTGTGATGATGTGTCTAATGAAAGGGAAAAATTATAACTTATAATCCAAAATTTGTTAGATGTGCCCTGATAACAGTAATTACAGTTTACAAATTTAAGTATTTTGATCAAGGTTTTTCTTAAAGGAAAACCTGTGGATAATATTTGACACAGAGAAAACAGTGCTTTGGTTCTAAAAATGTGATCCTATTTTTATTTTTCTTTAAGCGTGTGTGTGGATGACCTAAGAGTTTTTCGCTCTAGTGATTCAGAGCGTGGAACAGTTTGTGGAACACCCTGTGATTTTCCTTTCCCTAGTTTTATATTAATTATGACACGCTTTACAATGTACGTTTTTACAGAAACTCGATTTTGAANACCCATATGTGTCTAGACTTGTTCTACCATACCTGCTGTAGCTATCAGCTTGCAGGATATTTAACCTGTGCAGCTGGGTAATGTAGAACAGATTCAGGCAAATTAAAGTGAGCTGTGCAGGGGATGCTGCTCGGAGCTCCACTGGACCCAGACAAAAGGGACTTTAATGGTTATCAGATGATCTAAAAGGTGTGCATCATTGTTAATATGATAAAGATTCACAAGAGCGTTATGTATGATAGTAAATATAATGTACAGAAAATTAAGTGTGGTTTGCTCGCTCTATTAAAACAAATTCTCATAGTCTGAACCTGAAAATGGGCCAGTCAAGCCACCATGACACTTTTCAAATTGAGATCTTACAGCTTTTTGTTCATCACCTTCAGCTATGCCCTCCTGCATCCACTGCCCACCTTTTCTCCTCCTTCTCACAAGAGAATCATCAAAACCAGGAGAAAATGTTGTGTTTTTACTGAAAAATGTTTGGAGTTTTTATTTACAGACCACGAACTGTGTTAAAGAGAAGTCTCATTATAGAAGTTAACATTTAGACTTTTGCTGAGCACATGGTGGACTTTTAAAATCCACATTAGCTTTAAGAAACAGGATATTTTTCTTAGTTCTGAAAATCAAATAGTAAGAATTATAGCATTCATTGACTGTTATGAACTAATTTAAAAGCTGAAATCATCACCTGATTTGCAAAGAACACAAAACAACCATAAATATACCAGACCACAACTATAAAGTTCACTAATTATCACAGTTATCGTTTCTTGAAAGGTGTTATAAGACAGAAATGATCTACGGTATCTCTTCCACATATTGCAAGTTTTCCTTCAATTCAAGAAAAAAACTCTCCAAACCATGCAGATGATTTTTTTAATCTAAAATTTATTGCATCCATTATTTTCCTTGTTTATTGGTTATTTTATGTGCAGCTCAACATCCTCCTGGATTATCCTGGAGGATCCTCGTCAGTATTTCAGATAGCAGGTGACTTGGCAAACTCTCCACCATGTTGCCTCCACCTGCTGTGTCTGAGAACACGTTGTGAAAGATGAAAAGTATTCATGTTATGTCCCAATAACCTTTAGGCATACGTTTATTATCTACAATAAACGATGCTTTGAAAATAGATGCTTTAAAATGATTACAAAATGAATCAACGATTGACAGTATTATTATTGCAGGATGGATGATGTAGTAACACACACACACACACACACACACACACCCACACACGCACACACACACACGCACGCACACACACACACGCGCACG